>VZSZ01003086.1:0-362102 GCA_013398815.1 Ibidorhyncha struthersii | reverse complement strand
CAAGTCCCTGAAGAGTCCCATAATCCTTGTTGCATAAGCCTGAGGAATTATCAGAATTTGCAAGAGTGAAAGTACACTTGACGACTAGCCCTTTCAGCAGTAATATCTTCTTAACAGAATTTTTGTGTTATCCCCTAGTGGAAAAACACAAGAGATGTTTCAAACAGCTGTCCCCTAGTGCACAAAGGACAGTTATTCACAAAAATATTTGCAGTCGTAACATACTAGCAGTTACCACTGGGCATTATTAGTCCTTTATATCTGAACCCAAAAGTAAACCTGAAAAATCTAAATTTTAGCAAATTCTGTGGCACTACTTGAAAGCATAATATTTCTCATAAAGTGCACAGTGGTCTCAGGCTGCATACCCACAACATGATAAAGAAAGTCCCTTGGTTTAAACCAAACCAGTTCAGTTTATCTTTAGTTGTGGTAATTTTTTCACTCAGCTAATCATCCTTCCTCTGGGCTAATTTTCTAATGTTGCTCTTTATTTGCTCTCTACAGCTGCACTTAGGAAAGGAAGAGACACTAACACATAGTTGTATTTTTCTCATTTATTCCTTTAAATGAAGTTAAAGAAACTCTCAATTTTAAGAAGCAAAAAATCTCAGGAAGTGTTTTCATTAAAACTCTGCTGGCAGCAACAACTGTGCCTCTGGCACTGAAGGTCACCTGTTTGTTCCTCGGTTCTCAGTTGCTCTAATAGACTGCGTAATTTCTTCCTGTTGAAGTGAAGTTGCAAGGAAGCACATTTCTTTCTTTTGTTATAATCTGACATTTTATAAATTATTATTTTTAAATGTAATAATTTTAAGGTCTTATTATAATATTTTTGGTGTATTTAAAAGCTTTGATAATACTAAAGCAAGGGAAAAGATGCTACGGAAATAAGGTTCCACTTATAAGATCATTCCATACTTGATTTCTATATTTTGGCACTAAAGGAAGAATTTCTACTCCTTTGTTACCTCTGACTAGGAGGAACGCAGCTACTAATGGAAATGGCCGATTCCTTTTTGCCTAAGTATCTGGTTCTGAAAATGCCACCTGAAAGTCCATGGAAAAGAGGAGAAGGAACCATTCTGAGAATGCAGGGACATCAGGTTGGACCACAAAGTTGTAATGTAGATATAGATGAATATCCTATTTCTCCTGCTAGCTGGTCTCACAAATACATAATTGGTAAACCTTCAGCTAGATTTCTTATCAGTTTAGGTATTTTCATATGTTCTCAAGAGACCTTATAGGTAGCAAGAGGAGGAGACCTCCTTATTTCAGTCTAATGGCAACTCCTCCAAATAGTGAGCGCTTTCCTCTTCTCTTAAGCCATTTCTCTAGTACATTATTATATTGCATATAATAATATTCTTCAACTGGCAAGTTCTACTGCATTAGTTTTTTGGAAGATCTATGAGGAATTCTTAGGCACTGAGACATTTTCCTCTCTAGATTTTCTGCTTGTCAGTGTAAAATACCTTACTTGAGATGGTTAATAACTGGGTTTAATAGGTTTAACTCTGCATATTCAAGAAACATTGGCAAACAGTTCTGAATATTTAAGAACACTCTATGGAAATGTTAGCACATTGAGATAACTGTGATTCATAATGACTGGCTATTTTTAATCAGAACCATAAAGTACAACTGTTGTGATACGTGTTGTCCCAAGGGAAACTGCCACTGTAACTGCAGCTTTTCTGTATGCAGTTGGGTGCTCGCTATTCCTTATAGTCCTGATGTTTTTTGTAGTCAGCAACATAACAGAAATTCTGTAGAGCGTGCTGGCTTTCTACAGGTTTTTCATCTTGAAAGTGTGTTTTGTGCTGCAGCATCAGCATTGGGCAGAAGGGGAAGTGGAAAGCTTTCATCTTGTACGCACAGACAAACAAGGTATTGTCTTGTCTTGCTTGACAGAGAAACGGAGGAGAAATGAAGGCTCAGACAGAACTGACAGGAGGGAGGAGACCCAAGGAAAGCTTGTGAATGCACAGCAGTTTGATACCCAAGGCAGCACTTTTTGAGTGATTTATGTTGGTACCTTTAACTTGGGAAAGCTTAAAGCAAAATAAAGGCAGATTAAATAAATAAATAAAAATTTAAAAAGTGTTTTCAGGAACACTGAAGGGAAGGTCTGAGAACGCTGTTTCTGTTTGCTGCTCACTCCTGATGTGTTTCATGAGCTGGGTAGGCCACCCACTCCTCTCTTTCTCTAGGTGGAACCCTCATCATGGTATATGGGGGGGTGGTGGTTTGTGTCTTAGTGTGAGCAGTGCTGTAGGCTGAGGGGTTTTCTTTGTGGGAGTGAGGAGGTTTCTATATGGAGCTTATATCAAGTTTTACATATATACCCTCGCTCACACGTTATGTATGTAATGACAGAGAGAGAGAATATATAAAAATACACAGAGATATGTATAAATCCTTGCCTTCTGTATTGTGGCGGGATTTATTAAAAAATGTCCACAATGATTTAAATTCAAAAGATGAGAAATTCGGCATAGCCCATGTCCATCTAATTGTAGCAGCAACAGAAATGTTTCTTAATAATAACAACAAATAGCAAATCTAAGATTTATATCAAATGCCAAGTCTATTGAGTTTTTCAGAGTTGGACCAGAAAACTACTTGTGTAACTATCCCCACATCCATGCTCCAGACACATATGCGTGCATACCACTAGAACTCCTCACTATTTCAGTGATCCCTGGAAAGGTATGGTAAAATATGCTGATGACAGACAAACTACTTCTTTGTCAGATATGTGTAGCTATATAAATACTTTGCTGGCGTGTCTGAACAATATTTGACATGCTGACTGCTTGATTTAAAGCTAAGATGGAAGAGGAGCTCACTAGGTCCCCAGGGGAGCAAAGCACTCTTAATATTTTAACTTTCCATACTCCTTTCAAAGCAAATTTTCACAAGGAGCTTTGTTTGCGTACACAAAATTACAGCTAGTTGTAGATACAGGTGGCAATGCTTTATTCTTGCAAATGTAGTTATGAGCACTTCAAGAATGCTAACAGTTGTGCCTGGAATTATATATATTTCCTGTTACTCAAATTCATATGTGCTCATATTCCTCAAGTGAAATAGTTCATACTGTACATATTTTTATAGACTCAGGTTGAGATCCCAAAAATCCACACAATAATTTGCTTGTAAAAATTATTTAGAGATGAAGAACTTTGCTTCCTCCAGTTGTAAAGTGAGTCACAATACCACGTACAGTTGTTCTTGGGTGAATATTCCTGTTATTGAAACTGCAACAACAACAACCGTGAAATCCTTGGCACATAAAATTCTAGGGTGTCCTGTGAAAGTACAGTAGCACAGTCATGTCAGGGTTCAAAAAGGACAGGTAGGTTAGGGGCTATGGGAACCAGCTGAGGAAAAGTCTGAATAGATTGGCCTGAGTGTATACTGATATTTCAAACTATCACCTGAAGGAAAGTATGCCTTTCTCTTTTTAGGTCCTAAAGATTCCTTAAGTTTCAGTCTGTACCCTGGGTTCTTTCATGTGACATAGGTTCAAATATTGTTGAAGCATCTGCCCCTGCTCCTTCAACATTTTCTGAATAAGGTCCATTGGTTTATTTTTCAAAGAATAAAGGCTTTGTTTCTTTCTATTCTCTATTTTGGATAAATTCACAGTCCCTTAATCTTTCTCCCTGCCATCTGCTCTAATTTTTCCTTAGATTGTAAATTTTATGGACCAAACATTCTAGAAGGGTAAATTAATGAAGTCTTATTGACTTCAATGGAATAACTCTGGTTTACAGCAGCTGAAGATTTGATGTTATATCTTAAATAAATATGTAAATGAAAATCAGGATGCTGCTATTGGCTACGCTATATCCCAAGAATGCTTTTAAAGTTATTTATTTTTCCCATGTGTGTTGTTGCATGGGGTTTTTTCCATTGTTTCAGCCAGTATCATCTATAGATCTCTCTCCTTTATTTGCCTTATTTTCAGAATATGCAAATTAGAAGTAACATTCTTTTTGTCATGCTATTTTTCTCTGTAGTAAATTGTCTCTCTAGATGTTTGCTTCCCATCATCAAACAGGTAGGATTAATCGTCTTCTGGGAAGGTGTAGAATGTCTCCATCATCTCTCAAAGAAGCATAAATGATTCATTTAGACTGGATAGAGAAAGTTAAGTTAAATGAATTCTGCCTGTAGTGACTATCTACCTTTACTGACTTCGTCAAAGTGTTCTTCTTTGAGGACATATTGGTGTTCCTAAACTCAGAGGAGGTAACTCAGCAGAATTAAATTTCAAGGGTATGCAAAAAAAGAAGGTATAACGTGTATTCTTTAATTCTATGAATTGGAAATTATATTTTTACCATCAGGCTTATGAAAA
This sequence comes from Ibidorhyncha struthersii, assembly GCA_013398815.1. Classification (NCBI taxonomy): domain Eukaryota; kingdom Metazoa; phylum Chordata; class Aves; order Charadriiformes; family Charadriidae; genus Ibidorhyncha; species Ibidorhyncha struthersii. The sequence continues at coordinate 357,730 of VZSZ01003086.1, read as the reverse complement.
GAATGACTCAACCTGCACCACTAGTTCCTGTTCCTTTGGCTAACGTCTGTTTAATTCAGAACATTTCACACTGACAGAGGTGTACCTGAACAACTCGGAAAAGGCTCGTATCTTGCCTACAGTATTCCGTTTTCTTAAATTATAGTCTCCTCTTTTCTTTTTTAAAATAGGATATTAAGGAAAATTATTTCAGTTGTGGCTCCATACCTAAATCTTCAGACTTGCAGTCATACATTTTCCTTTACTGTTTGATAGTCTGTCTGTTACAGGGCTGTCCCATTCTGGGTTTGCCATTAGTCACTAACCTAAACAGCATGATTATTTGGAATAACATGTAGGGAAGTCTCAAAATAATGGAATCTGGAAAGGTCAGTATCAGAGAAAAGTTCCCGTACATGAGGCATTTTCAAACAAGAAATGAAAGACATAAAGTGGCAGCCATATAAATAGGAACATAATTAAAAGTACAGATGGAAAAAATAAGGGAAATTAGGTCAGGGATGATTCTACTGATTCAGCCAGAGAATAACTGATGCGTGTACTAGAGGATCTGTCATTTCCATGAAGAGCTTTATCCTACAAAGCCAGCAAAAAATAGAGTTGAAAGTGCAAGTAGCATTGAGTGGTTTGGAGCGTATTTGCATTTCAGAGAGATAAATAACGTCAATGTGTGTCTGCAGTCAAGAGTTTGAAACTGCAACAAGAAGAAATCTGGAGAGTATAACTTGTTGGACACTATTTGTCCCCCTCTTTTTGATCAGTCACTTTCCAATATACATGATGCAAAAGTGTAGTTGAATTGGTATTTGTTCCCAAATACCTGACCTGGTGCTTTGTAAAATGAGTCCTTTTAGGATGGTGTCATTAGCCTGGTGTGACAATGCCGCTGAAGATTTTGAAAATCTTTTCCTCAAAGCTGTTGTTGGCTTTTGTTTTTAGCTAGGACAGACAGGGATGACTCATGGGTGTTAAACTGGGTTTGAGACTGTATTTTTAAACCTCATTCTCCAGTTTGTAAGTGCTCAGATCCTGTGCAGGAGTTCAGACCTTCTACTATTTAGGGGTTATTTGTATTCACCGTGTATTCTTGTTTCAAAGGACAGCATTAGTCAGGGCACTGTGTTGAGTAGACATATGTCAGTTTGAAAGTGTCCTAATCTGCACATTCACCGCTTGAACTGTTTCAGTGGTTCTAATTTAAGTTTCTCTCTGTGTACATTCAGATGCTGTTACTTGTGTTGTCTTGTCTCTGATAGACGTTTGCTTAACATCCACATGTTTTTTCTTTGGGTGGTGGATAATGAGACAGTTCTCTCTCTTTATGCTTGTGGTTGCTTTAAGCTACTTCAATAATGCCAAATGGTGATAAAATTTTCTGGGACAAATCTTGGGTCCACAGGGCTGCCTTTACACAGGAAAATATGTTGGAAGCGTAGGAAGGAACAGTGAATAAGAGGTGGTCAGTGACATCAGAAAACTCACAGAAAGTAGTGCTGCAGTGTTCCAAAGGCTAATGTGCTTCTAAAAATGTCTAGCTAGTATCTGTAGATATGAGAGCAGTTTGGATAATTTATGTTCAGCCAGAAACATTTATTAATTCTGAATACATTATTCACTACAGATAATTCCCATCACCACTCTTCAGTTGCAGCAGTCATCTAAACTTAATAGGATTTTTTTTTCTAATTAAGCTTTTGTTTATTGTCCTCATTTAGGCAGCGGTGAACTTGTGTTTCCATCACCTGAGAAATATTTTTCATTCTGAAATTCAGGTGTTCTATCTTTTCTTCTCTGCTCCCCCTCCCCATTTCTGATCAATACCCTCTGTTTCTTCCTGAACTCATTATTTTAATGCTTTACTAATTGTCAGTCCAGATCGTTTGATAAGTAGGCTTAAAATTGTTCCAAATCGATCAATGCTATAGCTCTGATTAGCACTTTAAAGTTCAATCATTGATTCTAACCTAAGTCTCTTCAATTACAGTGCCTGTCACTTCAGGTTGTCAGTTGTTTGTATCTATTATAAAGAAGTTATGTTAACTTTGAAAGTCCTTTACATAGGCAATTTTTCTGTCCAGTCTAATTTTTTTCTCTGTTTGTCATGAAGTTGAATTATTATAGGAGTCCTCCTTATATGTTCACAGGCGAAATATGAAACCTATCTTCTCAGTAAACATGGAATTCTTAGACCTAGCACATTTGGGGATAAGAAAGTTTGCTTCTTATTAAAGAATTTTAATTATCAGAGCCTTTGAAAGCTTCTTGAGACCCTGCTTGTGCCTTCTTCATTTCTGCTCACTGCAAGCTTTCTCTCTTTGTCACAAGTCAGTTCTGTGTTTTCTACAAAGGATTTTTCTTGAATGTCCAGTGAAGAACAGCACACTTTTTGACTGTTATGAACATTGTTTTTCAATGAATAGCAACAGCTGCTGAGAGAATTTACCTGCTTAAAGTTAAGCTTAAAACAGTCTTTAAAGTATTTTCTTCCCTCTCTGTCTTCCAGTTAGTAATAGTGCTTACAGAGAATGTATGCGTGTATGCTTGTATACATAAATTAAAACCATTCATATATTGCTAGACAGAACAAGCAGCTGTTATGTTTTTGACTCAGTATGACAATGTTGAAATGTAAGCTACAGTTGATAATCAGACTTATTTTTAGGAGCTAGAAACAGGGTGGATCATCTCTGACCAATTCACATATTTCCATTATAAGCAGTAACATGGAAGGCAGAAAATATTCACTTGCTTTTTCTTCTCATCCTTCTTAATTTTTAAGTCCTGAAATTTGAATTCAGTATTCATAGATCTCTGAGTTCAAATTGCAGTATAAGTAATTGCTATACAAAAAAATTATAATCATCAAAGAAAAAATTAATGGATTGATTACTTCTGTTTAAATTTATTTCTTAAGGCAAGGAAGTAGCACTGTTTTAATCTAGTCCTGACTACCTGTAAGGCAAAACTATGTGTGAAACTCAATTGTATAAAAAAGACAAACATAATGAAGCACTAGTAAAAATAAGTAAGAAAAAGGAAGGATCATTTGTGTGGTTTTAAAAAAAGTGTTCATGTACACGATATGAAAACTAGATAGGCCTAACTTCTCATTAGTGCTTTTTTCTGTAACTAATGGAGCTCCTGTGAAAATTATTGTTGCGAGAGTGGTCTGAAAATAGTAAACCTGAAGGTTTCTCATTCTCTCTCATGATATTTGAATCTGGAGTACTAAAGAATTACTTTACAAAAAAAAAGTACTGTTATATGGTGCAAAGATGACCCACTCCCTATTTCTTCCCCTGCCATTCACACCAATTTTGAGAGAAGAAACGTTGCATTTCCCTGAAAAATACAAAAGGGAGGTGAAAGGTGTCATGGAGGCAATGAAGATACATTATTAAGAGTAGAGAACTTACAAAAGCAAACAGCTCTTAAACTTACGGAGCGAGGTATAAATCTTATCCTTCTCATACACCTCAGTCACCCCTTCCCAGCCTCATTACATTTTCCTTATTTTCAAATGTAGGTAAGTAAAGGAAACTGACTTGCTTCATTCACACACTATGTATTCATCCCCATGGTGCTTCTGGTTGAAACAATATTAATAACAAAACAAAGAGAAATCATAGCACAAAAGTGAAGATGGTGTTCCAACTGTTCTTTTTGTCTTCTCCATGTCTTGACACCCTCTGAGCTTCATCCTGCTCCCTGGAAGCTCACCTAGTGTCAAGGAAAGCATTGGGAGTCAAAGCAAAGGGCCTAGCTTTGCCTGTGAGAGCGGAGATGTTTATCAACAGAGAGTGAAGCATAGTGCAAATTCTGAGCCTGAAAGGGGGATCAAGAATCATGGTCTACACAGTTCTTTCAAATATTCTGCTGGTCTTGGTGCCTGAGGGCAGCTTGAAAATTAGATTTGCTGCCAATACAACTGCATAGCCCCATCTCTTCGGTTTTAAAATTCAGTTTGTGCTCTGTTCAACACAAGATGAAGATAGCTTTTAAGCTGGAAGGCTTTGTTGATATTTGCATCATCAAGGCTGACTTCCTAAACCACCAGTTCAAAGCAATGCTACAAAAGAACGGTGGGTTTTTTCAAAATTTTTAATAGAAATTTTGTCCCCATTGTGCATCATTGTGAAAATGAAAGCTTTTACTCTTTGAATACAAAGGGTACAAAATCAAAACAAAATCAAACATTTATGACCTCTCTCAAATGAACTCAAAACAAGAAGAAATGCGCTATGTCAATCAGCATGTCATTAGTGTTATCCTTTGAAACACAAGGGAGCTGACTGATGAAATAACAATATGAATGCTGGTGAGTTTCTTCTGAGATTTTGGGGGGGGCAGATGGGAGGATGTTTTATTTTTTGGTTTTGACAGATTTTGTACGTTTTTGAGTTAAAGCTCTCAACTGAGGTTCAGCAGGTTAGAATTTGGTTACTTGATGAACTGCAGACCAGGATACATCATTTCAGTCTGCAGTTTCAAAGTTATTCGATACCAAAGTTCCTCTGACATGAATCAGTGGACATGGCAATTCATTAAGTTTTGGTATACCATATTATCCATTCAGAAGAGGGATGCAGTAACGTTTGTTTCTTCACAGCTTTTCTCTCTCCTGTATATAGCTGAGCTCCTTAGGCAGAAGTCTGTCTTGCAGTCTGTGCAATATCCAAATATAACGGCATCTCCCTTTTAGCTGGAGTTTCTAGATGCTATTGTCATACTCAGAATTATATCAATAAGCATGATACCAGCTTTATATTCACAGTCATATTACTCTATTTGTAGAAGCACAATAAGTAGGTGATTTAGCAAAAACGGATGGCGGGGTTCTTTTTCCCTGACTAAATGGATATTTTAATGCTACGTGTTACCACTGCAGATAGCTGATTAGTCCCAAAAATGTTTGTTTTCCATCCATCCTTGATCTGAATCCTTATGCAAATACCTCAACTTTGTGGATCCAAATATGCAATCATCATCATCTCTCATTTTTTGGTTATGAACTATGTCCACTTGAGTTACTCTCTCTCTGTAAGCATTTTCATAATGCTTGAAAACAAAGTACATTATGACTTGCATCCTACAGTTATTCGCGTCACTGTATAAAACCAAGTATCCCTCCTGTATGATAGTTAAAATATGAGACCTTTTTATACACCCAGGAGATATTACTTGAAATGGTTTGGGTTTGGGCTTTTTTTTTTTTTTTCAGTGTATGGATCTAAATCGGGTGTTTCAAAACTTGATGTTTTGCTCAGAATTAATCCTTGTCCCCTTCCCTCCAAGTGAGAACTTCCTCAAAAGGTTTATGTTCTAACAGGCACCTAAATTACAGAAGCAGAAGCTATCATGAAGTAATAGGTTGGTACACTTGCACAAAATGCATTTTTTTAAATTATTTACAGCAAATATATGCAGGTAGTAAATTACTTGTGCACTGGGACTATCCGTAAGGAATTCACCATATGTACTCAGGAAGACTATCTTAAATGTTACATTCCACAAATATCCATAATTAAGCTTATTCTCTTTACAATTCCGCATTTTCAGAGTTTATCCTATCTTGAGCTCTGCTATGTATCTCAGAAGATGCACAAGCAAACAATTCATGCTGAAAGCAGGAGTCAGAATTAGGGAACTTAACATTTATTATGTAGACTACAGTTGAAATAAAAATATTACAGAAAGTGGAAGGTTAAAATTAAGTTGTTAATTCCTTATTTACCTATTTAAATGTGTGACTTTTTATTTTCAAAAAAGCAGCACAGTCTCAGATACCTGCATTTAAAGCGTAACACTTCTTATGTACAGTCCTGCATATACATGGTCTGTATTGTCTGCTGAGTGTATACACTGCCCTCACTGCTGTATGGTGGCTTCTGTTTTCCAGAGAGCTCAATCAGTGTAGAATCCGCTTGACAAATGACAGCCTCCAACTTTCCAGGTGCATGTTGCAGTACAGGTAACAAAGGACACAGGGCTGAGGTTGCTCCTGTCCTATCTCTGTAGCTCCTATGTGGACTGAGGGTGAGGGCTACCCGGCAGGGCCGCGACGACTGCGGCTCATGTACATTGCCCAAGCTCGTTTGAAAAGAACTGCTGCAGGTACCCCCAGCAGCGTAGCCACAGCAAGACAGAGCTCAGCCCAGCCTAACTGCCCGAATATTTGCACAGCTTCTCGGGAGGGCTTTATAGCCTGAGCTGAACCACTATACCTCCCTCACCCAAGGTAGCGCGTGTAAAGGTAGCTCAGAGGTGTATACCCAAGCTGCAGTCCCACCTTTGGCAGCAGAGTGGATGTATACTCTGCTTTAGACAGGTCAATCGGACTCAACCGGAGGAGATTGGTAGCTTGTAACAAAAAGCAACGGGTCAAACTCAAACCGACAGGCTGCCATTATCTAAATCAATAGTACGCCCTCCTGTGGCTACTGCCTTCTGTAACAGTCCTTCTTAAAAAGAAAGGAAAGCAAAACAAACCAAAAGATTAGTAATGGAGGGGATTGAAAAATAGACATAAAAAAAATGAGAAAACGCGCTGTGTGAAGGAAGATTGAAAATCTCAGGACCATGCGGTTCGAGAGAAGACAGACTGTCTCCACGGTTGATAAAATCAGGAGTAATGAGTGATATGTAGAACATAAATCAAATGTTCTTATTAATCATCTTTCAGGATGATGGTTTATGCTATCACCACCTCTGAAACGGTTTCAGGACTGCATGTCTCCTGGGATCATGTAACAGGGGATGTTATATGAGCATAGTTACAAATATATTTTCCAATCTGTAGATTTCAACACTTTTTGTTTATTTTTATCCATGTCTGAAGATACCGTCTGCTTCAATTTCACAGCAATATACACTGCAGCCAAAACAGCTTTGAACTCAGACATAGCACAAGTTTGACTGTTCAAAACAACCTTCTTAATAATCTCAGGTTTGTGTTCCTGAAGATGAACTGATATTTTTTGTTGAATGAGTCTTTGATAATCTAGTTTGTAAACTGATGTCTTAGAAACATAAGTGTGTCGGTGCATTCAGGTAATTTGCATTTTTATGCAACTTCTCTTTCTTGCAATGAATTCCTGAAGCAGTTAAAGGACATCAGCAACACTGCAACTATTACACACGCATCACCTCATTGCAGGTTTCTCTAGTTTTTATTTCTCTTGGGAAATGTCTCCAGGTACTGTGGAGCTGATGGCCTTGAAGATTCTCACTATTGGTTTCCTGAGTTTCTCTAAACTTGATTTTGAGTTTTGAAATTGTGAAGGCAAAAGAGAATCAAACCCCTCAAAAGTGAGGGAGGAATGAATCATTCACATGCAAAGTAACAGTCTGAACAGCACCTCAATCTTCCATAAAACAGGAGTTGCATTCTGAAAGTCAGTAGTGCATAGTCCCTGTGTTTTCTTGTTGGAAATTATAATCATTATTAATAACGTTGACTTCATGAGGAGTAGAACAGATTGTTGCTCCAGAGAGCTTATTCTGAGCAGGAGCAAATATGACTGTTGGTTTTTCAGAATTTTGAAAAGCAGTTTGGATTTTGGAGATCCACAATTTAACTTTGATGAATAAACAAGATCAATATTTAAATTTAAAAAAATCTTGGTGAAGTAGTAGCAATTTTTCAGATGAATTTCACATACTGTTTTTCTGTATAAGTGAATTATATAGGAAAGAACATGAGCTTCAACAGCTATCAGCAAGTTTATTACTAAGTTCCTGAGGGCACATACGGAGAATTCCACTGTTATCACAAGGAACCTAAAAACTGACAGCTGAATATGGCTTCTGTATTTGACCTATCCCTTTGTCTTTCTATTTGATGGTTTGACATCTCCATCAAGCTAGATCTAACTTCAGCGCTTTGAAAAATTTCAATCACTATTCATCTTTTTTTCCCACAATTATTTTGTCTTCAGTGACAGCATGCCACTCCGCGTACAACTGAGCAGAACCATATCTCTAGGATTTTCTTTTGTATCCTCTGGTGGAATAGTGGTTTATACCTCTGCAGATTTCTACATGTTTGTGGAATTTGTTTGGGTGTTGATATATTCTCTGTCCCCTACAGACAGCTCTGACTACAGCTGGATACAGCTTGCAAAGAGAATTTGAGGAGCTGCTGTGATGGTTTTTTGGTTCCTCATGGGAGTGAGTGAGCACATTGTAATGGCTGCATAATTGTTCCTTTTGGACAACTTTATGGGTTTCTGATCGATTTAAGTACAACAGCTTCTGAGGGCTGTCATATAGCATACACAGATGTTATAGGGAAGGACCGTTTTTCCAATGCTACCTGCAGTTGAAGGCAGCAGAGTTTCATCTCAAGCTACTGTCTTGCTATGCAGGACTTGGTTCCTATCCCCTTGAGTGGCCAGGCTGTCTTGCGGTGCCTCATTGCAGGTACCAGTGGCCTAGAAAAAGTACCAAACATTATTGAATTTTTAGCAGCAGCTATGGGTGAATGGTTCTTCAATATGTGAATAGGAATAAAGTAGAAATCTTAAAATGGTCACTGTGCCTTGTGATTTGTACAACACAGGTTATGAAAAATATTGCATAGAAAGGTATGTAATGTCATGCAAGGTTTTCTATGCAAAGTGGAGAAAGTAGAAAAAAATTATCCAGGTCAGGGATTTTATTGTTACTGTCAATAAAAGATTCAGCTAATAGTTGAAAAATGTTCTTCAAGATAAATTCAGTGCTTTTTATCCACACAAGATAATTAATTGTTGTAGTGGGTTGTCTTTTATAAGATTTTCATAGGAGATGGTTCAATCAAGAGCATATTCTTTTTCATATAAGACAATGTTATCTGAAAGCAGTGCACCCCCCAGCAGGTGACTTCTGTGAGTACTTGGACTACGGCTGCAGTGCAGAGTTAGATTTCCATTAGTTGTTAGTTTGAAAATCTGTCATAAAAGTGAACCAGAAAGCTCAAATAAAAATTGAATTAATTCTAGATTTATGTTCTTGATGACACCTATTGACCAGGCTTTCGGGGTATGTGTTATGGAATTTTTTAAAAACTTTTATAATAAAAGTTGTTTTCCTTCCCACATCTATAAAATTTATACAATATTTTTATCTCACTAAAAATGTAACAGAATATACTATTTTGTGGTATCTCTAGTACCGCACATTGCAAAGATGTTTCTCCCTGAGATCTGACAACGATATTTGTCAAGAAATCTGCATTGAATGAGAAAGTGCTTGTAATATTCAGTAAAGAAAAAGGATTGCAGAGGGATGAGTGGGTGTAAAAGGTGAGATATATTTGTGTACTAATCCCGCTGTAAGTGGTAGGAGTGAACACACAGCTCTGCAATTAACCACTTTGAAATCAGATTTGAGATTACTGAATAAAAGGTGTCTGGACGGCTACATATTTGAATAGGGGAAATACATATACACGTATTTGTTGTAAGAAATAGAATGCATCAGGACCATTGTTGCTGCACATTATTCCAATTTAACATAAGGTACAAAATGACATGAGATGCAGATGGTGACTATGACTGCACTTTCAGTATCCAGCCTCATGTACAAAAATTATTCTGTGTTGTAGACAGGGCTAGGAATGTGAGTTCATTTCATTGTGTACGATCTTAAGTGCGATCAAAATTTTGTGAAGATGTTTTTCCCCCCCACATCTGTAAAGAAAGTCATTGTGTGGTGACACAGAAGATGCTGAGAGGGCTAACGTTTGTGTCTTTGGGCAGGTGACAGCTATGCAGCAATATTGGCCGCAGCTGCTAAGGAAAACACAGGCCAAAACTTCAGATTAGACTGCCTTAAAACCAGATTTAGCATTTTGAAAGATCCCTTCCTTTCCCTTGAACAACGTTTTTCTGTGGTTTGATGGAAGACTTTCTCTTTTGGTGGTTGGTTGTGGGGAGTGGGGATGCTGGGGGCCATGACACGGGCAGGCACTCTTTCCCCTTCCCCAGTCCCACGAGGCCCAGGCAGGGGACCGACACGAGGCTTGATGGTGGCTGCAGGGATGAGGCCAGGACAATGCCTGGCTGGGAAACCACATCTGTTAAAAGGATGCACCAAGTTTTCTCTGAAGTTGACTGACTGGATTGATGAAGGTATCTCCAGGACCTTTTCACCTACTTCATTTATAAGAATGAGTTTTTTGTTTACTAAACTTGTTTATTAAGCAGTAATATTAAGTAGTGGATAGTAAAGAGGGGTGTTCAGAAAAATTAGCATAGTAATTTAAACTCTAGTGAACTTGACTTGTAAAGGAAGATAACTGAGTGCATCCTACGCTCCTGCTGTTTGGGTCTAATAGACAGTTCTGTGTTTCTCCATTTTTTATAAAAGAAGACAATAGACAGTAGCTCTTCTTTCTCCACAGGTAAAGTTAGCTTTTCTCTATACACCTATATCTAAATATACAAGATTTTTATTTATATTTTTAAAAGTACTTTAATTATAGGTCTTGCATGCATATGCATGATTTATTATTATCGGATATAAATATGTAAAACTGGAGAGATTCCTCTACGATGATGATAAGAAAAGTCCCTGTTTTATTTATGACCAATATTTCTAACTGATTTTGCTGCTAGATAAACGATTGTGTCTTCCTCTCTTCTCTTTGATTTCGCTTTATCATGATTTACTACAATTTTCAGTCAGTGTTTTCTTTTGTAAAAGGTTCTCATGTGGTGTATATGAATCCAGGTACAGCTTTAACTTAACAGATATTCATTGTCCAAAAGAAGGCAGCAGTTCTATTTATGGATATTGGTATCAGGATGAATAATGCTTTTCATTGTACATTTTTGCCATACTAGTATGCCTTCTTAGAGCAACATAGATCAAAGAAGGCTGCGTTGGTGAGAATGTGGAGCATTCTGGATTCGGGGCTACAGATAGGACCAGAGCAAGCAGTAGGTTTTCACAGTCCTGCAGTTCCTCTGCTGGATGACACTATACACCTATATACCTGCAGCACCAAAATCTTTGTGGTTCCCAACCAAATAGACATCTCATCAGCTATCTCTGGACGACAGCTTCCTCACTACTATGAAGTCTCTAAGACATTGCTGACAGGAACAGATGGTTAAACTATCAAGATACATCAAAGATATTTTCTTGCTTGTTTTCTTTGTTCCCCAGCTTGCAGAATATATCTGACATCTGGCAATATCAAGTCAGCAATATTTCTACATTGTTACTCCTTTTTTTTTCCTGTATGTGCAAGTATTGATGCTGAGGAAAGTCAGTACTGCAATTTTCCATTTAAAAGCCAGGCTTTTTATTGCAAATATTCTTATGTCTTTTCTTAGGATTCTATGGGTAGATATATTCAGTGAAGTCTGTTTCTCTAATTGAACCGTGGCAGACTTTTAATGCTTTCAAAGATCTGTTTATAGAACTTAGAGGAGTATCTGGTTATTAGCCTCTGTCCTTTTGATGGTATCTGGGAAGCTATGAGTACATCCCGTAATTCTTTCACATGATAGCATAGGAGCATACTGAGTATCAGCCAGGAAATCTTCTAAGGTAAGTTCTGTTAGTACTGACATTATATTTTGTCAGTAGTACAGCTGACTATGGGAGAAGTTAACGGCACAGGTCAACACCCTGTAGCAGATGAGATGGACTATTGCAGGTTAGACCAGAATATGCATGTGTGTCATAAGTTTATGTTGAAATGACACAGAAAATCATCAGGTCCAGAAGGCAAAATCTGCCCTGAAAACTCACACGATGCATTGTTTCCTATATCGTCGTGTTCCTTTCTCACCACCTTACTGATTTAAACAGTGAGTAGCATTTCCTCACTTCCCACCCACTGCTGAAGTATACTAGTAAATGTGAGGAAGGTTCCTAAGAGTACTCAGGAGAACAGATGTTCTGCCCCGGTGCCTGGATCCAGTATCTGGCACCATTAACAGCTTGAGTGAGTCGCATTGCAAGTATAAGAGAATTATATCCTGCCCTACAACTCACAACGGGCCAGGACACTGATTTCCTACTGAATATTCAACATAGCTATCAACTATGATAGAAATTGTCTGTCAGCTCAAAACCGAAATGCTTAATAGTATTCCACCCTCTCTACCCGGTTCGGCCTTGGGGTCGGCAGTTCTGCTTGTGTTTTTAAACTCTGCCTGTCTAAATCACAGATGATCTTTCCCAAATAATGGAAGGTGATACATTGAAGCAAACATCCCAAGACCTGTGGTTCCAATGTATGCTCTGGATGGGAAAGGACAGTAAATGTAAGGAGGAGACTTTTATACGGGACTAGCCTTTCCCAGTCTGAGACACGCAAAAGGAAGTCCTTTAGAAGCTTTCAATGTGCAGGAGTAAATGAAGGTCCTTATGCTTCCTTATGCTTCTTTTGGAGCAGATAGACCCTTGCACCAGTTAAGAACAGATACTGATGTTCCCATTTTAATGCAAGATATTTTTAAGCATTGTAAAACATCATCTGTATACCATGTGCTTTTGAATACCTTGTGTGAGTCAGCCTGCTGGCCTGTTCATCTGTTCTTTAGGGTATTCTAAAGGGTATTCTAGAGTATTCTAGTTGGGTATTCTTTAGACCAAAAAAGCTATTATAACTGCAGAAATTCAATGGATGAGGGATGGATAAAGCAGCAAGAATGGAAACTCTTTTAAAAAAAAGAGGCATGCTTGTGTTTATAATGCTAAGAAGTAATAAAATTGCCTGAAATGAAAGCTTATTTGGCAAGAGGAAGTTATGAGGCTCATTGCCTGCAGATCATTAAAGATCCATCATTGAGGTTGTAAGCTCAGGTCCTTCAATATTTCAGAAAGACAGAATACAAGAGGGAAACAAAACCTCGTAATATTCATTAGATGTGTATAATTAAAGGAGTAAAGTGAATGCATCTATTATGGCTTGCATTACAGCAGAGAAGGACTAATGGCCAAAATCAGAGATTAGCCTGAAGGAGTCTAAACTGTTGTAATTTACAGTTTACGTAAAATCTTCCCTGAAGGACTGATCCATCATTCATTTAGAAACCTTTTATTCTAGCTGTGCAGGGGAGACCTTAATTCTGGCCACAGAGCATCTTTGTTGTCTCTGAGCTCCCCATAATGATACTTGTGGCACAGAAGTCAGAACAGAAATTTCTGGATCATTGCTGTATGTCACGAATGTCCTGCTTCCTGCATCCAAGGCTTGAAAGTTGGGCTTGTGTCAGAGACAGTCCCAAAGGCAACTTGTGTGCCTGGCTCATCCAAAGGGCAAACAAGTTGCCATTTGTCACTCTTGAAAATGATGAAACTATGAGTGCTGAATTAAAATTTAAACAAGCTTTTAATAGAAAGTTAAATGATCAATATGTACCAAGAAAATAGAATTGGGGTGGGAGAGATGGGACCTCTAGATCATGTCTTGGATTCAGGGCATTACTAGTATTGCTTTACTTCAGACAAAATTTTACACAATAATTATTTCTAACAGTAAAAAAAACAAGCATCTAAAAGTTCCCAGTGGACTGAAATTAACTTGAGTGAAACCCAAACAACTCCTAGTTTATATAGATATCTATTCAGCATAAGAAACAATCCTGACTAAACATAGTGTAAAATCACTAGATGAATTTAGACAAGAATAAAAGTCAATAGCTATGTGAAAAGTGTAAGCAACAACAGAAGACATAAATAATGAAAAGAATTGAAGCAAAATACAGAATGCTATAAAAAGAAGAATACAATAGCAATGCCAGGAGAACTAAAATTAGACCTATAGAAAGACATATACAAGACTTTTTTTAGGTAACAAAACAGAATTCACTGAAGAAAGAAATTAAAACATCAGATGAGGGGATTAGAAAAGAAGATGGAGGGAATGATAAAGCAGACAATTACATGGATACTTCTCCAGTGTATTTACTTGAGAGATCAGGAAAAATATGCCATCTGACACTATTTGTGTATGCAATATTCTGAATGATTTTGTGACTGGTGAGGCAGATGCATTTAGTAATTTAGCCCAAATGAAAACCATCAAGTTTCCAGAACTAGATTTAATTTCTTCTAAGGTTTTATTAAGTAGGCTATGGAAGAAATACATAGGGCAGCGAAGAGCAGCATAGAACAATTATCAGGCTACAGTGGGTTAAGAGAACAAAAGTACAGTAAAACCAGGCCAAATATTGTGAAGTTCTTTTGTTGTCCTTATGCTGGTCTTAGTAAGGCAGATCTCTAATCAAACATCATAGTGGAGTTTTGTTTGAGTTAGGATGTCTAATGGATTTGTTCAGGGTCTGAACAGGTGACTTGCACGGAGAGGAGGACTCTAATCTGGTAGCTAGTGAAGGCTGAAGGCAGCTTCTCTGAGGTTCTCCTACTGAGATTACTCTATTAATACAAATAAATACATTTTCAGAGGACAAGAAAGGAGGAGAAATTGATTTAGCCAATACCTTAGCTTCATGGTGCCACAAATAAAGAATCCATTTCCCATATAGCTTAATAAGTTTATAAGATTGATCAGAGCAAGAGTGAAGAGGACAGAAAGGCTTGTTCTTGCGATGGAGCATAGAGAAAGTCAGTAAAAGGAAACAAGCCGCATCAATTCACTTGAGTGAGCTGAGTTCATTGGCCCAAGCTCTCATGCACTGATCTTGGAAAATGTTTTCTCTTGCTCTTTATATACAAAACACCTCATGAGGGAAGGTCTACTTGTGCCCTAGGCTGTTCCTTTTTATTGGGTTAATGGAAAACTGCAACTGCCCTTCACCACACTAGATTTTGAATCCTAAATATGCAAAGCACTACCTCTGCTTTACGTCAGCTGTGCATTTGTCTCCTCTGACAAACGATACGAAAGGAGAACATGATCTGGTTTGTAGTTTTGTTTTTCTTCAGTAGCTGGTTCCTAGTCACTAATAAACAAGTACACATGTTGCTCATGTTACTTGATGTCTCCAGATGGCCCTTTCAAAACTCCATAGTCTTCCTGCAGCTTTCATGTTTGTGGCAAGTGTTTACTTTCTAATTGGAGTTTCAGGACCAAAAAGTTCAGATGTATCACTTTCTCTCACCTTTGTGACCACCTAATGTTTTTGTTTTCACGTACATATTTTCTTGCCAGTTTGAAGCTGACACCTTGTGGTTTGTTTCTACACATCCTCACTGATGTAAAACAGAAAAAGGTGTTTTACAGAGGAGTTTGTTCAGCACTGTCCAAAGTAAATGTTTCTGCATCTACTTATGTTAATTTATTTTAATTTTTACATGTAAAGAGCTTAATTAAGAAAATATGACACTATCCTACACAGGTAATTGAGACTAGACAGTCATAAGTCCATTTTCCTCTCTTACTTCCATATGTTTTTTTGTTAATTCTGCTGAGTAATCATGTCATTGAGACCATGTGTTGGAAACTTTCAGCTCATGCATCAGGCATCCAATTTTTAACAGAAAATATTAGCCTGGGAGTAGTACCGGAGCAAGAAAAAATGTAGTTTAAATGTCAGATCCGAGGCTGAATTTGCAGGTCAAACAGCTCCATGGAATCATATTTTTAGTTCTAAATGCAGCAGATCTTCTCAAAACTTAAAAGATAATGCACAACTATGTTTTTTTTTATGTGGGCATTTTTCACGGGAAAGACAGACTTTACCATCTTCCTTAATAAAACTGAGAAGGAATAAATGTTTAAGGGGACCTAAGCCTCTAAATTGCTTAATTTTGTAGATGAGCTCCTTTTTTATATAATAAGGCCTGATCTCCTGCCTGTTTATTGTCTTGTATCCTGAGAGTAAAAGAAAATGGTGAGCAAGCAGGATATTGCATACATTCATACAATATCTTTTGTTTGGAGACTGTGACATTTCATTATGGCCTGGCAAGAACAGAAGTAATATATATTGCAGCTCATATGAGGTCTCCTTAAGTTCATATAGAAGTGGTAAATATTTTCCAGGCACAATGTCTGAGGTTGTCAGAATTTAACAAACGTTTCCTTGAGCAAGAGGCCAAGTGGGATGTTGAACTGTGCCAAGAACCAAACTTTATGTACAACTCTAAACCCCTAGACACAACGGTCATGTATTTTCTCCTGAGGCAAAGCAGCATTATTTTCTAGGTGGATGTCTTTTATTATTATAAAACTTTGATTTATGAATTTTAATATTAAACAAAACAGTGCTTTCAAGTGAATCGATCTTGAAATAAGCAAATACATTGTCATTTAACCATATGCTTAATGGTATGCTACTTATAATTGTAATGATTGTTTGCCAAGCATAGTTTCAAATAAAGAAAGAAATGCACAGATGGCTTTCTTATTTAAGTGCATTAAAATGCATACAGAATGTTTAGAAATGCAAATCCTTTAAATCAACCACTTGACAAAATCAGGCTTTGTTCCAAGTTGTTGTAATAGAGTCTCTTGCATATAAATAAAGGATTGTGTTACAGAAAGAGAGAGAATAAGTCATCTCTAGAACAGCAGTCAAGAACTGGAGTCTGAAAAGGAAGAAAACACAGGGCTTTTATAGTACTGAGGAGCTAGAAGGGTTGGAGAAGTAAATTGTCTGCAGTTATTTCTGTGGCTGATTGTACAGTAGCAGCAAGATTATGTTGATGCATTTGCCCCATTATAGTGACTTAGAGGGAATTTACTTCTTTTAATACCTCAGCACCAGAAGCCAGTATTGCATTATTTTGATTTATAGCATTATTAGCACAGTTTATATTTCAGTGCCTCCTCTTAATCCTCCCATTTATAGTGTTATACCAGTTTCTCTTGGATTTCAGTGATGTCTTCAGACAGACAGTAGTTTTCCAAGGGAACAGAAGTTAAACCAATGCTAACTGATTTATGATCATCAAAACACACAAATGTGAGGGCATACGTATAGGCAGCCCTGGAATGGAAAGCTTGATGTTTATTGTGCTGGAAATACTTTTTTTTTTCTGGGAAATTCAGAAGGCCTCTGCAATTGGCTCAGAGTCTCAGTAAAGATAAATCTGAGGTGACTATCTCCCATGATCAAAGGGAGATTTGAGGAAGTCTATGAGGAAAGACTTAGCAAAAATTGGAGACAATAATAAGTGGCAGAGTTGATCTTGGCAGAAGGAGCAAAAGAGAGTTAGAAGATAACAAATGTGAAATAGAGGATTTGATAAGGTTGGAGATAGGTTTGTGATCACCAAATTGACTTGTTTTTTACTGGCAAAACTGCAATTTTATTTTATGGCATCTCTTCTTTCCTATGATTATAGAAGTCTAAGTCCATTTAGGAAAGCTACTGATGAGCAAGTAAGGAAGTATTGGTGGAGTCAAACTGAAAGGGAGGTGGTCCCAAACATGGTGTGGGAAACTGCAGCGGCTCTTGGGCCAGAGGGATGTGTTTTGGTGTTTCAGGTAGATGAGACACTTGACACAAAATGTCTGCAGTCATGATGTGGATCAATGGATTATTTGCTAGCTCAGTGGCCTAGCTCTGAGGTTGGATTTGAAAAGGATTTGTTTTAATTTCTCAGTATTTTCTTTCCAGTTGAGTAACTGGAATACTGAAGATAGCTATTCAGGTGATACTAGTATACCTCTCAGGTGTCTCAGGCAAAGTAATGAATATTTGCTGGCACTGCACATGCAAAAAGTGGGACAGTATCAGAAATACATGCAGTGAGGAAAAGCTAACATCAAAGACTATTTTGTAATACAAAACAGATGACACAGACGAGAGATCTATCTAGCTGCAGCTGCCAGTCTTCTAGTTGGATCATTTTGATCCTCCTGTTCTAGCTGGTGACCATAATAATATTAAGTGTCATCATTTAGTGTTTTTGCAAGAAGCATGGCTATTATTGTTTGCGTGAATGCATGTGATCTAGAGATTAAAAAGCATCTTTTGGTAACTCTTCAATAAAAGTTGATTATATAGCCAGTAAAATTAAAAATTTAATCTCTGACAGGATAACTGTTGTATTGCTGCTGTCTGTATTTAGTGTTAAAATAAGAAAAAAAATGATGCAGCATAAAGCTAATATATTACAGAATCACAGATTCTCAGAATGGTAGGGGTTGGAAAGGACATCTAGAGCAGGTTGCGCAGGATCGCGTCCAGGCAGGTTTTGAATATCTCCAGAGAAGGAAATTACACAACCTCTCTGGGCAGCCTGTTCCAGTGCTCTGTCACCCTCAAAAAAAAATTTTTTCCTCATGTTGAGATAGAATTTCCCATGTTCCAGTTTGTGCCCATTGCCCCTTGTCCTGTCATTGGGCACCACTGAAAAGAGTCTTGCCCCATCCTTTTGACACCCGCCCTTTAGATCTTTATAAGCACTGATGAGATCCCCTCTCAGTCTTCTGTTCACCAGGCTAAACTGACCCAGGTCTCTCGGCCTTTCCTCATAAAAGAGGTGCTCCAGTCCCCTGGTCATCTTTGTAACCCTCCACTGAACTCTGCTTACAATGGTGTTTAATAAAAATGAGTAAATTGTAGCAACTTTATTGTGATTCATACAGTCTTCAGTTGACAGAATTTGCTCTCTGTCCTCCAAAGATTTGAGTTACTGTATGGAATGACCAATTGTGTAATGAAATGCTGATTTTGCTAAGTTGAGTGTAGGTTAGATAGGCTGAGGAAGAGTAAAGACAAGAACGGTCATTTTGTTCTATATTCTAGTTTTGTTGTATCTAGCTATAATAAATTAATATTGGTACAAATGAAAATGACATTTATTTCTGACTGGTTGTATTTTATATCCCCTTTGCTCTCATGGACTAAGGTTCAGAGGGATAGAAATGGATAAAAATCTTGACAGAATAAGCCTTGTTTAAAAAAATTCCACATGTCAGTGATGCATGCACTCTTTCCTTCCCACTGTGGTCATGTATGTTTCTGGTGGGAGTAATTTTATGTTCACAATAATGTATGCACACATGAACCTGAGCTTGAAAGCAGACTTCATAGGAATTGCTTTTTTATTCTTTCAGGTTTGCCGTTCACCCAAGAAGCAGAGGTAATACCCTGTGAGGCCAATGATCACAGAAGATAACAACTACCTAATGGTGAATAAAATACTCCTCAAATTGCAATTGGGAAAACAGCTCTTCTAAGTTAGACCAAAAGATCATTTGCGCCAGTACCCCGTTTCTAACAGTGGTCATGAGCATACCCCAGAAGAAGAGCAAGATTAGGCAGGTATATTTTAATACTCGTCTAGACTGCTGACCTGGTTGTTATCTTTGTCTATTCAGTATCTATCAATAATTTTCTTCTGTGAACTGGAGCCAGTGTATCCTCTCCCTAACATCCTGTTACATCAAGAATTTCCTCTTTCTGTTGGATTTTAGCCTGGCTGCTGGCTTCCTCTCAGTTCTTGTCCTCGGAGAGGGCATGAGCAGCCGGCCCACCCTAGCACCGCGGTTTCTGCCACTTCTGATCGCACAAAACTCTCTGTTGCCGTTTGTCTGATCTATAGAGTCCCAATTTATTTCTTCCTCATCCAGAAGCCATTCTGCACCTTGTAGCCCTTCTCTGAAGCTTTCCATTTTAACCTCAGATGTGAGTAGATGTATACAGCAGCATAAAGATATTCTCTCTGCTCCTGTTGTAATAGGACCAGCCTTTTAAAGCTACAGTGTTTCATCACTATCACAGCATACCCTCTCTTTCTTGTATGTCTTGTACCTTGATATTTCTGTGTGACAGTGTTTTTCTTCCACAAAGATTCCAGTGTGCTTTTTCATTCTTGGGTAGATGTTTCTTTTCTGCTCTCCTGATTTTTAGATTTTTAAGCACTGGTTTTAAAGCATGCATTTTGGTCCTTTTGGCATCCCATTTAAATGGCACTCTGGCATTTCTTATATAACTATTTCTTATCCTTCGTGAGTTAGAGAATTTGTATGGCTTTCTCTGTAATAGACATGCTCTTTTGTACATCTTAGCTTTTCCCCACTCTTCAGTTCAAAAGTTCACTTGCAATCTTCCTGTCTTTAAAGGGCAGCCGTCTGGTTCACTTACAGTTCAAACTAAATCCATCCTTCCTCTTTGCCCTTCTTCTACTCCAGAAGCTTTACATCTGAATCATTGATGGGGAATTAATCTCTGATATTAATTTTTTTTACAAAACCCATTCTCTGAATATATTTAAGCAAAAAGGAGGAGAAAAGGTTTTAAAATGTAGGGAATAGAAATTTGATATAACTTTTAAAATGTTGTTACTGTTTTTTAGATATTTTGCATAATATATCAAAATTAAAGAAAATTAACCTATCCTTTATCTAACTAGTCCACAAAACAGTTGTGACAAATTTTTAGTGAGATCAAGACTGACTGTAATTACAACTTCAGTTCTTTCAAGAAACATTTAAGAATATGTAGGTGGAAAAATTCACTGTGGTCTTTACTGCTATAATCATTATGCAAGGAATAGTCTTGTTCTCATGAAACATTTGAATAACATATTAGATAAAAATTCTGCCTTTTGAAGATATACAGATTCTGACTATAAGAAGCATTTTAATTGCATTCGGTCCTGACAATATTGAAATAGAATTTAAATAGACTATTTCTGAAAAGTCTTTATATGGGAGAAGCCCATCTTACATCAAAGCTAGTGGAAGATGACCTTAGACACTGCTCACCCATTTTGACAGTGAGCTAGAGTGTAGAGAAAGTGTAATCTAAATACTGAGAAAGTGTAATCTAAATGCTGTGCTCACCCTTCTCATGGCAACATTTTTTTGCTTGTTTAATGGATTTACAAAACTATATTGTGTCTTCATCTGTCAGAAATTAATGGTTAGTTTTTTGACTTTAAAAAAAAACAACAAAACTGAAATGGAACCAGTTTTCAACATTTCTTTCACATCAATGGAATTGTTTACTTGGATTATTTTCACTGTCTAACCAAGTTAGTACCAGGAAACTAGTTTCCTGAGGCTACAGATTATGGAAAGAAAAAAAAATCTCTTCTAGGCTATGACTTAGATTAGCAATTTAACATTGTCTGATTTGCCCACTGAAGGCTACTTCTCTTGTCTACAGAGGGAGTGAAATGACTGCTGATGTTGGAAGTATAAAGCCAGTAACTACATTCACAGTAGTTTCTGTGACTGAATTTTATGAGATTTTGTCAAGTGTTGTTGTTTGCCCTTTGATCTGTATCTGAACTAATAATGACAATATTTGGAACAGAAAAAATGGCTGGGTGTGGAGAGGTTCAAAGCTAGGAAATATGCTTTTGTATGTGAAATGAGCACTTAGTATGGAAATCAATTGCTGAGAGATAATAAACAAGGAAACCAATAACAAGGCTTTCTATTTGCTTTTCAAAGGAGGGTTGTGATTTAAAATAAATAATCTTTAATTTTACTATAGAATTACAATTAAAAAAATCTTTACTTCTATTAGAATGGATTTATTAATACCTTATTATCTTAATACATTCTAATTTTTCTCTAACAATTATCTGCTCTTTCTTTTCTGAAAAATCTTTCCCTCAGTATGCTTTAGTACACTTGTTTATTCAGGCATCTACAGGATTGTTGCTAGGTAAACAATACATGCTCTCTGCTTGTTTTTTGAAATAAAAAAATATAAAATTATGTGAGCTTATGAATGAAAATTAATAAAATGTATAAGCATTCTTTAGGTCACATGGCGATACCCTTAGGATAAACTAATTTAAACATGACACAACAAATGTAGGGTACAACGTACACTACATGTAAATTCTCAAGAAAAAATAGGATCTAAACTGATGATACGTAATAAAACATACAGAATTTCTGTCCTGTAGTTCTGGTGACTGCAACTTCTTATCCTGCTCTTGCTATGTCTTGCAAGGAATTTACTTGTTTGGGTTTTTTTTCAGAACAGTGAAATCTGAGATCTGGAAAACGTGCAGCACAGCCCTACTGCTCAGTACGGCAAAACAGAGTAATCATTTATCTGAGAATCTGACATGTTGCTATATGTGACATATTTTGTTTCTTTCTCATTCTAATTTAGTATACTTACATATCAAGTGTTCTTTGACAGAATCAAGCTGCATTTCACATTTTGTTATAGAGGTAGACAACTTATAGATGGATACCAGGTGCCCACCAAGTTGCTCTATCACCCCTCTCCTCAGCAGGATGGGGTGGGGACAAAATAAGATGAAAAAAAAAAGTCTCGTAAGTCAAGATAAAGCAAAAGTGGAGGCCAAGTGCAGAAGCACAGGAAGCCAAAAGATTTATTTTCTACTTTATTCTCAATGTCCAGCCAGTTCCTGGGAAGCAGGGCTTCCTAGCGGTTGCTCCAGAAGACAAACGACATAAATAATAAATGCCCCCGATTCCTCCTCCTTTCTCTTAGCTTTTATTGCTGAGCAGACAGCATATGGTATGGAATATCCATTTAGTCAGTTTGGGTCAACTGTCCCGGCAAGATCCCTTCTCAAGATCCTGCCCATCGAATGTTGGAGAGACAGCCTTGATGCTGTAGGAGCACTGCTCAGCAGTAGCCAAAACACTGGTGTGTTATCAACACCTTTCTAGCGACCAATACAAAGCACTGCACTATGAAGGCTGCTATGGGGAAAATTAACTCCATCTCAGCCAGACCCAATACAGTTACGTAAATTATTATATTGCTTGCTATATGAGTGGTCATAAAGTTGTAACTTGCAATTTTCCTTTCCATGAGCGCTGGGAATCATAATTGAAAGTTATTGTCATTTTGATTAGATATTTTCTCTCTCTCCTTAAGAAAATAGACAGATTTTCCCCTCCCCCAAACTTACCACTCATTTCCCTTCTGATTTTCTCTTGGCTTTGGTACACAGTAGGGATATCCCAGAAGATTAGATAGTTCAGCTATAATAGTGTTATTATTATCAAATCCACTTGTCATTGTTTCTCTGCAGTAATATTTGAAACGGGATACAATTTCACAAAGTAAATAAGAGGTTAAGGGCAGATAACATCCGTTTCATAGAGCTCCACTCCTTGCTGAAACCATTAAAATAATAATTGTATATATTCTGTTAAAGTATTCTGTTCTATGAACTGTATACAAAATAATTTGTTTTGGTTACTTCAGGCCCATGAGATCTAAAATCCTTAAAACATGTCCATAAATGGTGACATTATAAGAATCTTAAGAGATTGCTTTTTTTGAAAAAGAACAATATAGATGCAATTGTTATACTTGTCTTGCAGTTTTGGTGTGAAAACATACTTTTTGATGGAAGAAATCTTGACTTCTGACTTTAATAATTTGACAATGGAAGGTAGGTTTTGATAAAAGTAATCAAATACCATGAGTTCATGGCAAAATTACCTATTTTAAAACACAGCTCTTGAGTTAGACTCACCTAGTGATGAATAGAATATTTTCTGATTGGGAATTAGTGACTTGTGAGTTTCCAACAAGATATCCCGTATTATCCGAGTCCTGGAAGTAGAGTCAGTAACCAAGGTCCTGTTGTATTTACAACTGCTTGAGATTTTTCCCTTATATAACATGAACAGATGTTTCTCCCTTTTCCAGCGGAAAGATCAAAACAAGTTGTCTTGCTTCTTCTGAAGTGGGGGCTTGGAGAGGCTGAGAGGCAGAGGAGGGGAAAAAAAAAAAAAAGATGCAGAAACTGTGATGCACAAGCCTTTTAACCCACTAAGAGAGTTTGTATACAGGTTGTCTTCATCTTTGTTGCTGCCCCTGGCAAAAAGGTTACCCACAATTTCCATCAATGGAAAACTGGTAAAATACCCTGCCTAGGTGGCTTGGAAGTGCTTGAGGTACTGCCCACTAGGTCTGTGAAGTTCACACAATGCAAAACAGCTCTGGTCCCACAAACAGGAAATTCCTCTTAATATAAACTCACTCAAATAATTCAAAGGTTAATAAATTTACCAGATCATAGATACATTAACGGTTAAAGTATGTTGGCATGGGTGGAGCGTTGCTGTGACACTGATCACCACTAACTTAGTGCCTCTGTGTCATGCTCCCTTATGCTACACAACTGTGCTCAAAGGACAGCCCCTCATGAGAACCTAAGAACAAACATGCATCTCAGATGCTTCATGGGCTCACTGTTTGTCTGTTCTTATGGAACAGTTTTAAAATTCAAAAGCTGTAAAACGTTTTTTAAAAAGCCACCCCTACTCAAACAGGTATGCCTCCTTTCTTCAACTTGTTTATATAGCAAATAATATCCACACAACCTTCTGCAATAAAGAACAGTCTTCCTATTGACACAAGTGAGTTTTCTCTGGGCTGTTGTTCTACACAATATGTATCCTATTGTTGAAGAAAAGCAGATATCCTTGAGATTTTGTGGCTCATCTCTGAGCAAACTGTGTGTCAGTTGCCCCTGGATGATAGACAACCATGTAGATAAAGCATTGGTAAAACTCTTGTCAAAGACAACATTGCAAGTAACTGAGAATTAAAATAATTTGTTTTGGCATTTACACTGCATTGCTTATCTGTTGTTTCCAAAGGCTTGTGAACCATACCTGTGCTTTACAGCAGAGAAATGGAGTCAGCCCGAAGAAATCCCTTACATGAAAATCACAGAAAGATGATATGGACTGCATTAGCAACAGGATCTCTATCCATTGTAGATGATTTCCCCATGGTCACTTAAGAAGTCTGGTACAGAACCAGAAAGAACTCTTTGGTTCCCCACCAAGACTAGTAAGTACTGATAATAGGTATAACGAAGATGATACTGAATGTCAAAGATATTCCACATGCTCTCTCCTCCCTGATGATTGTCACAGATATATCCCCAGAGAAACTGCTTTCACTGTGCCTTATAATGAACTGTCAGTGCCACACAGTTGCAACTTCAGTTTTGGTCCCATACAAAATGAAAGTGGGGAAGTAAAAGAAGCTTAGTCTATTGGGAAATGAAGCAAAATACTTAGGTAATTGAACAACTATTTACAAAAGAAAAAGCGACTTATTTTGACTTATTTTGTTCTGCCAAGCTGAGGATCCTCATACCCAGGTGAAGTTTTCTAAAGGGCAAATGACAGAGGAAAGCCAAAGCTGCACTAGTTTTATAGAAAATATTGCTTCTTGGAGTAATAACCAAATCTATTAGGCAGCAAAGTTACGAGGAAAACGTATGTGGAAAGAAGGAGATGATTCCACTGGGCCTCATGTTTTACTTTATTATTTCCTTTAAGTCACCAAGGTGTCTGTCATTATTACCACTGATGCTTACTAGGAGAGCAAATAGGTTGAAGGGATAAACATTGTCAGCTTTCCTGAGTAGGAGACAGGTCTGCTCTCCCCAGATTTTCTTCCTCTGTAATTATTTTGTGTCTACGTTAATCATGTCGTTCAGACTAACTACTGATTGACAATTCTACCTCCTAGCATTTTTCTTTATCCTGATAGCAGTAACTAATAATAATGGGCAAGAGAGCCTAGATACAGGATGCTATTTTGCACACCTGAAAAGTATTTATTTTTTCTGCATTTGTGTGACAGTATGGGGGTGTCGTGGTTTAACCCCAGCTGGCAGCTAGAACCATGCAGCCATTCGCTCACTCCCCCGGTTTGGATGGGGGAGAGAATTGCAAGAGTAAATTGAGGAAAAACTTATGGGTTGAGAGAAAGACAGTTTAATAGGTCAAGCAAAAGCTGTACATGTAAGCAAAGCAAAACAAGGAATTCATTCACTGCTTCCCACTGGCAGGCAGGTGTTCAGCCATCTCCAGGAAAGCAGGGCTCCATCACGTGTAACGATTACTTGGGAACACAAATGCCATAACTCCAAATGTCCTCCTCTTCCTTCTTCTTCCCTCAACTTTATATGCTGATTATGACATCATATAGTCTGGAAGATCCCTTTGGTCAGCTGGGGTCAGCTGTCCCTGCTGTGTCCCCTCCCAGCTTCTTGTGCACCCCCAGTCTACTCGCTGGTGGGGTGGTGTGAGGAGCAGAAAAGACCTTGAGAGCTTAGCAACAACCAAAACCACCAGTGTACTATCAACACTATTTCTCATCCCAAATCCAAAATACAGCGCTACACCAGCTGCTAGCCAAAAAAAGTTAACTTTGTCTAGCTAAGCCCATGACAGGGGAGAGAAGCACTCCATTTTCACTGGGTCACAATACTTTTCACATTAAACCTTTGGAATTTTCTTGTTCTAGAGATGCCATCTATTCTTAAATGCCTGATGAATGTTCATTAAAGGTATATTTCAGTGTAATTCTGTTTTCCAGCACACTCTTTATCTCAATAAACAATTCTTCATCTTGTGTCTGGGCATTGGAGGTCCTGTCACATTGATGAAAGAAGCACCAATGATAGATAATGGAAATGACACTCAGCAATAATTTGCATCTTTCATCTCTCATTAAATAAAAATGAAAGTATCATAGAAAGATTTGAGTGTAGATGCAACTGCCACGTGTGATATCTGTCAAAATATGATAAATTGACAGTTTTACCCTAGCCTCCTAACTGCTTGGACTGAACAACTAGAGGAAAACCTTGTTTGCTTGTGAACTACCATCACATTTATGAGGTAAAATGGGTTAACTGTAGTCTCTTTCATTGAGATTTAAGCTAAAGACAGTGTCAAAAGCTACTACTTAGCTTTTAGCTTAAGAAATTACTGCTTTTCTGACTATTCTGAACGAATTCTTATTTCAGTGGACTAGGTAGGAGAGTGTATGTGGTCACTTACTGTGTCTGGGTGTCTGAGGAGTGCAGGTTCAATGTTAGTTTACTTCCCTTTCCCCTAAATATTTTACCTTTTGACCGAGATGAATTTCCACTCTATGATAACCAGTTGTGGTCGTTCAGTAAGCAGTGGGAAATTCTTAGGCATCTGTGGCTCTGCTGTGCTCTGCCATGTGCTCTGCCTTACAAAGCTTTGCTGACTGAATTTTACTGATTTCTCAGGTCTTGCACGGAATGCATTAATAAGGAAAATGTATCCCCTACAGTTTATAATTTCCCCCACCAGTGTTAATGTTTTAAATTGTCTTCTAAATTGCAGAAAACTTTGTCGTTGATTAATAATTAAATATTTTTAGGTGAAATCTTTGTTCACCCATGAGGTGTTCAATCCTTAGAAATGTGTGAATTGCCTATTTGTCAAATATTGGTTGAAAGAGTTTAGGAAAAAAAGTGAAGATAAATATCACAGACATTTGAAACTGCATGGGGAAGTGCTGGCAGGGAAAATGAAACTTACAGATTGCATACTTGATTGAGATGCTGGAGGCGCTTTTTTAAGTCATTATGTCGTATCATTCTTCCATTTGATGTAATTTATATTCTATCTCTTGAATCTGTGCAGATAGATTTATTAAGATACTGTATCTATTCTGAAATAGGTACACATTTATCTGCAGTGAAATTGCATTTGCCATATCCTAGCCCAGGTACTTACTATAAGTGACATAGTCCTTCTGGTTTCGATTGCACACAACCCAGTCAATTTGCAGTGTTGCTGTGGTAATTACAAACTTGGAGGTTTTATTTTCTTTTTAATTCATTTTTTAACCATTTAATAGAAGCTCGTTCTTTAAAATTACTCCATACAGAGCTTTCTGCAAAACATAAGTAGAGAGGAGATAGTAATTTCAGGTATGACTGTAATTGTTGTTCGTAGTATAAATTTTAGAACAGATTAGCTACTAATAAACATACAGCCTCATGTTAATTGTTTGACTATCCTGTGCTGAACTAGTAATCTATACCTTATTTTAGTCTGAAGGTATCTAAAAATGCAAACAGTAAGTCATCTCTGGCTGGTCTTGGCTTCAAAGGGGCAAAGAGCTCATCCAAACATGTACAGGATTCAGAATGTAAAAAAGGAATACTCTATCCTAATTCAGTCCATGGTGAAAATATCTTCTAGGGACTATAGAGTCAGTGGAGACTCATGATCAGTAGTAGAGTAGCTAATGATGTTGACATTTTACTTTGTCTTAAGGGGCATTTAATAAAATATATGCAAAATACTTTAGGGAACCTCATACATCAGTAAGTTACATATTCATTGCCAGCTAAAGTAGGAAATGTGCTATTCATTGAGTCAGCAGGCCCATTTCTCCAAACACATCGGAATTCCTGAACTGAAAACAGAAGGCATACATTCAGCAATTGCTTATTCCCTGCATTTGCAAGACCAGTCAAGAATCACACTACCTGAGACACTCCCTGCTAAGCCTTCAGATTTTCATTAATGTTTTTGTATATACACATCAAAAAGAGAAGGATCCATCCTTTAGTTTTACCACTGTTAGTCTTGCAATGTATAAAACTATTTTATAAATCTTCTTGGAACTAAGAATCCTGAATGTATCAACTCTGCCAATCCTTCCTTATTTTACTATACATGAATAGGTTATAGCACTTAACAACTTGTTCTGCCTTTACAATGTTTATAGGTGCCAGTAACTGTTGTGGTGTGGCTGGAAATACACCAGAGTCTCTTGACTAGCATAATATTCTTCTAGTCTCTTCAGTTTTCTTGAAGATATTAAGGTAATCTGCATCATAAATGGTTTTTACTATCCTTATATAATTTCTTCTTTAACAAGTCTGTTTCATCTTATCTCATAAATGTACAGACTGTAACAATAAACTTCAACCAGAAACTCTGTGAAAAGCTTCTAAAAATATATCCCCCCCCATTAACTTTCTCATCACTCATTTACTCTTTCAGTAATGTCCTTTTACCATGCCAGTAATGAACATAGTCCCTTCTAGAAAATGGTTATGTTTTTATCAGCAACTTGTTATCTTTATTTTCTATTAATACCTCTCTGTTTGTTAACGTATCTCAGAGGTAGAAAATAAAAGGTTACATCCAGTTTCTGAAATATCTTTACCTACCTTTTCCTAGTCTTGACTGAACTCTTGACAGTGAGGGTATATCTCTCTGGGTTCCTCTGTGACTATCTTGTATCTTCAGTTTCTTCTTAAATATAGTTTAGAATAAAACTATACTCATTTATAAGACCTACAAAGTTGTGATTTAAGCCAATGCTAATTTTACAACAACAGAATTCTTAACAGCAAGATAATGGAAAATCAAGGATCCTAACTTTATAAAGTAAAACCAGCTCCTGAACTGGTAAAATGATTGCCAAATTGACTAGTAAACAGTAAAAATTATCACCTTGGCGACCTGTTGGGTCCAATACAATCTAAGATATCGATGGTCTTGCACCACAGATTTGAAATGCACCTTGGGAGGTCATGCAGTCCTAGAGCAGAATCAACTATACCTCTGTTATTTTATGAATATAATTTGCTTACCTAACCATCAAAAGGATGTGTTCTAATGCTGTACTAGTTTTACTGGAACAATATGTAATTGGAAGAAGATCCTTCACTGTAAGTTCTTCTTGTCCCACATACCCTGAGAACATAAGAAATGCCTCATTGCATCAGTCTCCCGTTGCAAGTTCCAGAAGGTCACTGCCTGTTGTGTAAAGTACTTATTTGTATTTGTTTTAAATAACTCCTACCAGTTTAATCATATTTCCCCTGCTTCTCCAGACTTTTATGGAAAAGTGCTGTGCATTTACTTTATGATACGGACTATTACCTTTATGATATGGATAGTAATGTTCAACTGTTTGCTCCCTTTTTTCTATAGTTATTTGAATACTTCAGGTGCGTAATGATTTGTATATAATTTTGTATTTCAACAATACAGATGCTATACTTTCCCCTCTTCTGATTATTTTTTTAGTTCTGGTTTGGTTATTTGAACATAACGCTTCATACCTGGCCTGAAGCAAAGCCTCCTTGCTCAAAGCCATGCCAATGCTGAGTAAAGCCGGAGGGTCTCTCCATGCCTCTCGCTCTGTACTTCTGCCTCAACCCACTCGTTTGGCTTGCCTTACACTGTTGATGTGTGCTCAGCTTGCAGTTTCCAAATCATTCTCTAAAGAGCTGCTGTCTTAACCACCTGCTGCTCATTCTATATGTGCAGGTGGTTATCCACACCTAGTTGCCCAAGTTACCTACAGTTACACGGTCTATAAATTCAGGTGCACTTGTGACCCCTCTCAGTTTCCTGCCACATGAAAATTTAATGTATATAAGCTTTATGTAGGCTACATTTCACCATCCAGGTTGCTGATGAAAGTAACGGTGCAGACCTTCACAGTCCCACTTAGTACAGCTGTCCACTTTGACAGTAAACCACTTGTAAGTAGTCTTCAGCTGCTTTGTGAAGTTTTATTCCCACATTCTAGAAGTTTCATCAACCAACTTATTTTTCAGAAAGCCACTCTGAGGCAGTTTCAAAATCTTTAGTTCAGATCTATGGTTTCTCCCCTGTCTGCAAAGCCTATTACACTGAAATAGAAGCAGATAGTTTGGATTCACATGAATTGAAAGGCTGAGGGACTTGGGTCTTTTTAGTCTGGAGAAAAGAAGACTGGGGGGGGATCTTATCAATGCTTATAAATACTTAATGGGAGGGTGCAAGTTGGATGGGAAGTCTTTTTTCAGTGGTGCCCAGTGATAGGACAAGAGGTAACGGGCACAAACTGGAACATAGGAAGTTCTATCTAATCATGACAAGGAACTTCTTTACTTTGAGGGTGGCAGCGCAGTGGAACAGGCTGCCCAGAGAGGTCATGGAGTCTCTGACTCTGGAGACATTCCAAATCCTCCTGGACGCCGTCCTGTGCAACCTGTTGTAGGTGACCCTGCTCTGGCAGGGGGGTTGGACTAGATGATCTCCAGAGGTCCCTTCCAACCCTGACCATTCTGTGATTTTGTGTTTCTGTGAATTCTATATTTTTGTGTTAGTTATCACACATTTCTTTCTGTTCTCCAAATGGTCACAAATTGCTGCAGAATTTTCCCATATTTATCAAATTGGATAAATTTTATTCAATCAAATAATTACATCTTTCTGGTTTTAGTTAATTGGCCCAGAATCACAGATGAGAGCAAGTGTAAATTTCTCATCATTGCCAGGAAATGAGTCTGGTTTCTGGATTTGCCTACTGGTCTCAGTACGTCCACAAAAAGGGAAGTATAGGCACATGCAAGAGGGAAGCTTCAATATTGTTTTCCTGGCAGAAATACAGCATCATTCTTCAGCAGAACTTGTTCTGAATATCCTGCAGTGTCAGCAGGTCTGGGTAGCTCAAACTGCAGTCGAGTGTTGTCACAGGGACAAGGGCAGAAAGCTAAGACCTCAAATTCACTGATAGTAAGCAGTAAACTCCCACTTTTTTTCTCTCCTCAGGAGCATGGAAGTGCATATTCAGAAACATCCCTATGCTCCTGTTCTTAGCTACCGCTCCATTGCACAACCGATGGTTTGGCAATAACTTTCCCATAACTGATAAAAGACTGGAATGAGGCAATGTTGAAAATGACTGTCCCATATTTTAAACAGAACAGCACTGTCTGAATACCAGATTGCCACCATTCTCTTTACTTAAACAGTTTGTTTTCCATATTAAGGGGAATAGATCCAAACAAACAACTGAATAAAAAAGGGAGTGACAATGATCTCACAAATGCTAAACAGAAATATCTTACGATGGAAAGTTCCATCCTATAAAGTGGAAATATATGCATGACTTGTTTATAGTTATATCACTTTTGTTCCAGTTCTCAAAATAAAGCCATTCAGTGCATTTGATGAGACTCTTGAAGCAGAAAGAAACACAAGGGAAAAGTGGAAAAATTCCTGCTAAGCATTATCTGTAAGTGTTATATAAAAGAATATATTGTTAGTGAGATTTTCTTCTAGTCTGGAGTCTAAAGAAAGCAAGCAAGCCTCAGACACCATGACATTCTTCAATCCTTTATCTTTTTCAATTACATGTAATTTTTAGAAAGTGCTTCCAAAACACCGATGGCTATGTTTCAAACAATAAAATCCCTGTCCCTTTTGTAATGCTGAAATAACATTGTCTATGTCATAATTT
The DNA here is from genome assembly GCA_013398815.1 of Ibidorhyncha struthersii. Classification (NCBI taxonomy): domain Eukaryota; kingdom Metazoa; phylum Chordata; class Aves; order Charadriiformes; family Charadriidae; genus Ibidorhyncha; species Ibidorhyncha struthersii. The sequence continues at coordinate 325,820 of VZSZ01003086.1, read as the reverse complement.
AGTTGTACAAAAATTCAGTGTGGGACCTAACTGTGAGTTGATGTGATAAAGATTTGCTGAAGACAAATTGGCAGGTAGACATAAGAAACTGGAAATATCCCAGGATTTCAGGAAGAAAATAAAAATCAATTGCAACAGAAATCAACAGAAATCAAGCTGTGAATGCTTAACTCTGCAGCAGCTTAATTAACTTCTGGTCCTCTGAAAAGTCCTGTCTGGTGCTGAGTGTAGAAAAGTGGACAGAAGTGCTGCCATCTCAGAAATTTTATCTTGTATTGAGTGTATGTTTTGGAGAAGGGACAGATCCTTTCTGCTTAGGGCAAAAAAGATTGTTCAACTAAGAGTTTGTGGTTGCACAGTGGTTATTTGTGCTTCTCATATAAAGATCCATTATTGTTCACAGCTTGTGTAAGTAAGTATTGTGATAACAGGACTCTCATTCTTGCAAATAAAGAGTGAAGATTTTCTAAAAGCTTACAGAAACAGAAGAGAAAGAAAAGGAATACAAATATTTTTAAAAATCTCTGTACAAGTACCTTGTCATTTCTGTAAGAAAGTCTTGTGTTTGCTTTTAAATAAGAAATTGCCTGAACTATCTGAAAATGAACATCATTGCCAAAAACATTTCTACAAATCTGAATATTAGTTTGCAAATGTATCTCTCTTTCTCTGACATTTCTCCTTTCCTCTTGCTAAAGGCTATATTACATTGGATTTTTTCCAGTACAATGTGTCTTCTTAGATTTTCCCACCAGCTTCGTTATTATTATTCTTGCAACTCTTTCTGGTATCTGCTGTGCCAAGATTTCAGCGCAGATCAACTGTGTGGCCACAGAGGTTTCTCCCCTGGTGATTTTTAACTGGCATAAGTTTTGTTATGGTGTGATTTTTAATCCTCTGAAAAACAAATGTGATTCTGCTGGAATAACTTGTTCTCTCTCTTGGATGTTCGGTTTCTGGTTTTGATGTCATGCCTTCTGGGTTGTCTAAGTAAAAATCTAGCTGGCATTTTAAGCGATAACACGTTTCTCCATAGAACTGCAGAATAACTCAGGTTGGAAGCGACTTCAGAGTGTCTCTAGTGCAACCAGTTCAAAGCAGGGTCAGCTGTGAGATCAGATCCAGTTGCTCAGAGTTTTGATCTCCCTTCCCTCATTGACATCATTATTTTAATAGATTTCAGTAGTATGTTATTATTCGTATTTTCCAGACAATCTTAATATAATTTTTGGCTTCCAAATATGAGTATGCAGTATAATCATCCGTAATGTTTCTATTGTTCAAAAAGGTTTTAGCTAGAAGATTTATTCTTGATGGATCAGTCGCTTACGTTGCACTGTTCACTAGTTCTATCACGTAAGATACTTTTAAATGTGAGTAATCCCATCACTTGGATTGCTTTGCCTATGTGTAACAGGAAAATTGCAAGGTACCAGAGTAAAGTGACTGATATTTGAAATGAGTGCGACTGTTCAAAAGCACAAAATGAGACATATGAATCTAAATTAGACACCCGAATGGGCACAAAAATCTCCTGGAGTATCCTATCTTATAATACCACATTGAAGACATTTTCAGCTGTTTTTCAATAAAGAAGTTGTTCATATTAATAAATGATAATTCCAACCATGAGTTAAATTGGTCATTGTACTCCTCCATAAATTATAGCTGAAAGAGGTACGGTTCTCAGCAGGATGGAGAAAGGGAGGAGAAACCTGACTGTCTCACCTAGTTGTCGGGTTACCTGCTGGTGACAAGGGTCTCATTTTTACACTAGTGAATGTTTAGCCTATAAGAAATACAGGACTCCAGCGCATGAGTTCTAGAGAAAATCCCTGGTGGGCTGTTTCTTCTCAGTTCAGAAGGCTTTGATATAAAGACAGCAGAGGAAACAAAGAAATGTTTTGAAATCTTTCAGAGACAACTACCATCCGCTCAATTCTCTAGCAGGTAGCTCTGAAAGCTTGAAGTACTAGTTTGTATTTTGTCTTCTTTAGCCATTGTATTTGTTAGTTTTCATTTCCTTTTCCTTCCATGTTTGAGGCTGACTCCTTTATACAGCAAAGTTTTTAATTCCAAGCTGTGTTACACACCCCTTGAAATGGGTCTTGGTGATGCAATTGCTGAGCAATGTTTGCAGCTTGCCAAAGTGGCACATCTGTCACTATAAAAGCTGTACCATGAAGTGGCAAATCAAAGCCAACACATAATATGCTTTTTAACTGATAAAACTAAGGCAAAGCAAGGGAGGGGAATTTGTAAAGTGAGTCTGGCATGATCTAATCCTGTTTGTGCGGTGTTTAATTTTCAGGTGTCTGATCTACGTAACAAACCAGTTAGGAAGGTAATGAGAAAATAATATATTTCTTTATAGCCCTCTACTAAGACAAATTACAGTCACTGAAGGAGGCGTTAGCTCCTGCCCCTTTTACGATGTGTTTTTTTCTATTTATACAGGCCATCCCTGGATCACTGACAGTACGTTATAATTATTGTTTATTGACATCGCAGGAAGTAAACCTGTTAGAACTGAAATATGCTCATTCAGTCTCTCTCCTCAAGTGATGTCTCTTGACAACTCATTTCAAAATGGGAACTGACACCTCATCTCTTTGTCTCCCCTAATCAAATCCTTTTCTTTTTCATAGACAGCTGTTCAAAGGAAATTGCATTTTGCTGTAGTTTTGATGTCTTGTGAAGCCGTGTTACAGGTAAAGGGGCAGCTGAAGGTACAGAGGCTCAGTTTTGTCCTTATAAAAGGGGAAAGTCAATTTTATTTGTATTAAATTGAGCTCAGCAGAAGTTGCATGAGGGCAAATAAAACAGAAATGAAGTTTAGCTGCTTTTATTTTTTGTTGCTTAAATGTTGAGGTGTTGATAAGAATAGCGGTAACTTGTACAAAAAGATTAAACTTTTCACTGTAGATTTGGAGAAATAAGCTAATGAGCCTCCTCTGGTGGCATTTTCTACTTTACAACCTGATTTTCCATAGCCCTGCTTCTTTTCTTACCCAAATTTAGCAGCCCAAAATATGTATCCTAAGTTATCATTCCAACTTGAAAAATACTGAAAAATACTTATTAAAAAATTTGAAGTCTAGTATAATTTTTTAATGCAGGGAAATGGGTCTTTTATTTTAAGTATATAAATAAGCAGTCTGCATCAACCCCCCACAGCTGAAGTGCCTTAGTGAGGTGTGTATTCACTGTAGGTTCTTTCTCTAGTCAACAGGGAGACAGTGGCTCCTGATGAAGAGCCTTTAGTCCTCTTCATATCTGAATTACCTTTGTGGATCTGTCTCCATCTACAGAGAAGAGATAGAGCCCAGTTTCAATAACGTTCTCAAAGAAGATGCATACCATACTATGTATTTGTGTCATGTTGCAGAACTGAGTGCAGAACTGTAATTATGGAGCAGAGGAAAGGGGAAGCAGATTGTTTTGCAGAAACAAATGTTAACCTGGAAAAAGAAGAAACCAAACTGCGTGAAAAAAAATTTCAGTGAGCATTTTCACAAGTGTTGTTTTCATCTCTTGTGTGGCAGATTTATTCTGATTGTGTTTCAAAGATCTTAGTAAGGATCACTGTAGATATTAGATTGTTTCCTTCTTGGCCATGTTTATAAATCTCTGTAAAAAGCAGAATGAGGAGTTGCTGATGTTGGAACAGTTATAACCTCCTCTGTGAAGACTCATTTGATGCAGTAGTGAAAATTAGGTTTAGATTCTGCTCTGCTTGAAGCAAGTTTGTTTCTTTACCTCTTCTTATTTCAGGGAAAAAAAATCAGGTCGGAAAGCAGCTGCAGTTGTCTTTTTTGTTATTATTTTATAATAAAATAATATAATATAATTATTTTATAATTTTATGTGTAAATGAAGAAAAACATTTTTAATTACTTTATTTGTTCTTTACAAAGTTGACTCTCATGAGGTTGAAAACAAACAACTTCTTCAGCAGCTGTGTAACCACAAAGCCCAATGGGTTCTGTTCAGTGTGAGCTGATGTTGACTGTATGTGTGACACAAAGATTTTGGTTCTCAAATCAGATATCTGGCTGACGTGGCATCCTTAGAAAAGGGTCTTCAGAAAGAACTGTAGAGTAAGTCTGTGGAGGGTGTGTTGATTTGAGTGTATTCCCTGATTCTTCCCCATTGGCAACGAACATTCCTTTCATTCAGCTGAACTGGAGACTGTGCAGGGAAGTACAGATTACACTTCTCTGTGTTACTAAGAAAAAAAAGAATTCTGTTCTCTTTGAATTGGCTGAATGAAAAGTGTGAGTTCTACACAGTGCAAACCCAAATGCCACAAATTCCTAGGCTGCTGTTCTTACATTCGGGAAAGAAAAATTAATAGATTCCACTGAGGTTGCAAAAGCCTCCCTCAAACTTGAAAGACAGATGCCTGATACAGCAGTATAATTAATATGCATAATTATTTTTAGTAAACTACTTACTTCTGTTTCTTTTCAGGGCTGGATGTTTTTCATCTTCAGTATGGCCCACACATGTTTGTATGTTCTTTGACCTGTGTGAGAGACTGGAATGCCAAATATTTGCCTCAAAGCTTGCTTGGCATCTCTGCAAGGTGCAAACAATCAGGACAGCAGAGGACCATTCTCCTGCAAATCAGGACAGCAGAAGACCATTCTTCTGACAAACGGGCACCGCCAAACCCGAGCCCCGCCCGGGCCGGACTGGCAGCCCGCCAAGGTCGTTACCTGGTGTATAAAAAGACCATGGAAACAAGCTGCGGTGTGCACCCGCCACCGAAGAATTGAAGACTGAGGACCAACGAGACGTCGCTGGATCCGTGGTGGTGACTACCCTTTGCTTATCTTTCTGAACGCTTGCTTGATTTCCTTCTAATATTTCCTGTCCTTCCTATCGCTCCATTCCTCTGTACCTGTTCAGTAAAACCGGCCCGATTGGCGGCATTTGACCTCGTTTGAGTCTCAGTCTCACTCTTGGGATCGTTACGAACCTCCCCCGAGCCCGAAGTTGGACCGGGGCTTGACAACCTGCAATATGGAATAGGTGATTCTCACTGGCAGCAGAGAAGTAGGCTAGCTCATCAGTTCTCCTGCGTACAAAAAGGAACAGATTGCTACAGACTCTGTGAAGTCTGGACCCTATCTGAAGGAAAATCCTCCCTTTTTGTTGCCTTTTTCTTCTTTTATAGACAGTCTCCCTGATCAGTTCCCAGAGTGGTTTCTTTTAAGGACGTTTCTTCTCAATATGTATAAAGTGTCCTATGCCTCCACATTCCCTCCAGCTCACTAAGAGAACCTCATCATTCGTTTTAGGAAATTTATGTGGAGCATAGTAGGATGTGAACAGCATGCTGTGTTGCTTTTCTTATACAGTGGAACCACTATTAAGGGATATTAATTTTTTTCCCAATTATAATTTGCCGTACTCTTTTGTAGTGAAATGTGAGAATCTTATTCCCAGAGAAGAGAGAAATATATGACCGATGTGAAAAATAGGTGGAGCTCAGATTCTGCCAAAATGGAATGACGTTAATATCTGCAGATACAAGGCATATCATAATAGCTCTGTCTTTTCACTTTCCTTAAAGTCTTCTAACATTTTTTTTGTTAATTTTTCACAATAAAACACATAGAATTTGAGTTTGATTATTCATTCCACATTTAACAAGAAAATTAAATCCATTTAATTTGCACAAGTATGAATTATGCTTCTTCACAAAATCCTATCACCTTCAAAGAAAGAATATGTTCAGGACAATGATCTGTGCAGTTGGAGAAACATATAAATAATACTGGTGAAACAGTATGGAGCGAAAGCCAGCAAAACAATGGTGAGATTTCACATCTGATGCAGGGATGGTACATATGTATGCAACAATTTCCTTGAAGGACAAGAGTTCTGTATTTCTTCTACGCCTATTTCTGTAAAACTGGGATCAGTTGGATTTGAAGTAGAGCTTTTGGGACTTCATTTGATCTAGGTCTTCAACAATTAGCTGTTAACTTTGTGTTGCATTTTTGAGTTATCTGTGAGACTTTGCTGACTTTTTTTTATATTGTACTGTGAAAAGCACTTCATTTCCACAGTTCTTGTCTGCAGTGTTTTACTGCTGCAGCTTATACAATTTATTAAGTTTATCTTCCTTCTTGCTTTTCTTTTTTAATTTCTTGCAGCGTTATTTTCTATTTTGCAACATAGTGTGTTCGAATCTGGTTTCCACCAAACCCTTTCTTACTGTTTTGTGTAAACACGGAAATAAACTTTACATTCAAGAGGTGGCTCCCCCAGATCGTATAAGGAATATCACAGACCCATCAGCTCTTACGCAGATAAAGTAAGTCTTGCTTATACTTCTTTTTGGCACTTATCAATATTTTTCCTGATGTTGTGATGCCAGGATTATTAATGCTAAATCATGCAGCAGTACTAGGTCCAGATAGACATGGTACGTATTTATTTTTACTTTAATTTTTGGTTAAATGTAGCATGTGCCTTTATAATTTTATTTTTGTTTCAGGTAAAATCCCTTGGTGCCAAGAGGTGATACAAATTTTGTGTAGAAATAGCTTATACGAAGTTCAGCCATCAAATGTTTTTGAGCTAATGACAAGAGTTTATCATCAACCGCTGTAATATATCCAAAGAATGCAATAGCACCTAAACTGGCATGTTTTCTGGGGTCATAAAGGTATTTGATTAATAAAGATAATCAATTGGGTTAGGCTGAGGTAGTTTTTCAATAATTAATTATTGAAATATTAATTGGTATCTCTATCTAGTTTATGTAATTTCATCGAAACATAGTAAAATGAATTCTAGCTAATTTTCCATTTCTCCTCTCAGAAGACACTAACGGAGCCACAACAATGCAGGTGACAAAGACACTGTTTTATAGACTGCATTTATTAGTGTTCTTAGAGAAGAGAGCGGGAATGAAAGGGACTTTCCCAGCTGAAATGTACAGACCATCAAAACTGGGACTTTTCCTCTTCCTTCCCTTACTAGTCACAGTGTCTCTGTGGAACGGAGAGCAAAAGTGGGAGTGGAGCACTTCCTTATGTAATGACAGCTTTTCAGCTGTGTGTAGGAAATTCAAACATAAAATCACTATTGAGAAACTAGCTGACTTAGTACAGCAGCAAGACAAGTAAATGAATCTGAGAAATAGCTGTTACATGTAATAAAGTTTATGCCCCAGAATATGCCTGCAGTTCAACATTAAAGAAGGAAATATACAATTAATAGATCAGTAATTCATAGCCAGGAATATAGTCCTTTAAAATAAGTAGTTCTGATAAAGACTATTCCCAAGTCATCTAAGATAGCATATTATTCATTTTTGTAATGACATGGAAAACAAAGGCTGATGTAAGATCATTCTATGTATTCCGGCCTTAATTTTTTCACTAAAGTAATATTTAAAATATGTTAGAAGCTGCTTAGGCTCACTGTTTTAATTTGGCTTTTGATTCAAATGACCTAATTGAAGGTGAAAGTAAAGCTAGTAAAATTTTTAGAGGAAATTGCTGGAGGAATTGTGAAATATTTAAGAAGGTCAAAAAGGCTCAGACAATATCCTCCTGGCTCAGCATATATTGAAATGACCGTTGCATGCATTCTCTTCTGATCAAATGTAATACCATAATCGTTATTCATTTTGAGACATCTCACAATCAGAATTGTTCATTTGTTGTGCCATCCTCACATGCAGATAAGGATGAGACTTTAATTTATTAGTTGTCAATACCTGTTATGTTTCTTTAAGATGCTCTTCAGTGCGCAGGGATTTTTTTTTCTTAGTTTTAATTCTAAAATTTCAGTTCAATAAAAAATTTCCTAGCTTTGTAACATCTCAGTATGGAAACACTATAATAGCTATATATATGCCTTTGGGTTTTCAGCTATAACTGCAGTAAAGCTTTCTGGTTTCCAGAAATTGCCAGAAGCAGGGGGAATAAAGGTCATATCTAGTTTTGATAACCCTCATCATCATCCTTCTGTGGCTACAAGGACATATTTGTTTATACTTTTTTCTTTGCTCTATGTCAATTTTTACTCCTCAAAACAGTTGTTTCATTTTCAAAGAGAGACCTCAGAAAATCAAAACTTTTTTTATCGTTGACCTACAGTGCTTATAAATCAGGATCACCCAGGCAATGATGAAGAGAGAAATGTATACATTAAAAATGGAACTCTATAAAAATAGATCTAAGAACATCCATCAGTACAAGAAGTCCTTCAAATACTGGAAACATGAATAATGTACTTCTCTGTTGGACTCTATATGCTCAAAACAGAGGGCAGGCAATATTTTGCCAATACTGCGGGCCGTGAAGCTAAGGAAGACCATAAAAAATGTTCTCGTTCATTTTCACCAATCAGAGCAGTGATAGAACTTGCCCAGTTTTGTTTTTTTTTCAGCCATCTCTTGTTTGAGGTAGAGTTGATTTTAAGGCGATAAAGTTCACTGGAGAAATAGGTTTCCTGGAAAATATTCAAGTCCAGGGAGTCCTGTTTTGTTTCCCGGCTTTGCTACTGAACAACATCTCCTGTGCTTGGAATAGTAGGCCCTGTTGCTTGTGCTGGTGTTCATTCACCCTGTGGGTTTATTTTTTTCTCCGCTGGGGAAATCCCCTGGGTGATAACACCCATTTTTACAGAATGTGGCCCAGAAGTGTTCTTTAGTACTTGAAAACTGTCGGTAAACATATGCTAGTTTGAAGGAATTCATCCTATTCCAATAAGCCTATCAGCCTTTAAGACTCCTTTCCCCCTTTTCTCAAACCCTGGATAACTGCAGTAGGTGGCTACAGCACTGAGCTACTGTTCTTATGGGAGCATAGTTGTGCCATTAAGGAGACCATGCTCTTCTCTACTGAAGTTAGGTGTGCCTCCCTTCAACACAGCAAACTTCTTCCTTGGTTTGGCCAGGCTACATTCTGTCCAGCTTGTAGGTTAGGCATAAATTGTCCTCTGCTGGGGTCACCATTGCTACCACCATAGCAAAAGGTTCAGTGCTGGAGGACTAGCTGTCTAGTCCCTCCTGAGGGTCTACTGCCTTTTTGCCAACACTGCTGCGGTGGAGCTGTGCTGCAGTTGTCAATAATATGCAATTGGAGCGAGAGTTGCTAATTCTCTGTCTGCAGCTTCCTGAAAGTGAGAGCTCTTTTCTCAACTGACCTGTCCATGTCTAACTAAAGAGGAGTGCCAGGGTTGTCTGAGACCTGCTGTTCCCAACCACTTGGGTACCACTCCTGAACACAGAAATGTACAATATGTCCTCAGTGTCCCTCCCCATTTAGCCTTCTACCACGAAGAGAACAGCAGCAGCAGCAAGTTCAAAGTGCTTTGCAGGGATTTGGGAAGACCTTTTGTGGAGGGGGCTGACTCTGGCTGCAGGCAGTCTGCCCTTCCTTCAGTAACCATTTACACTTTAATGCCTCTTGTATCACTCTCTGACCCCAGAGCTAGTACTACGCTTAGAAAATAATCCAGTTTTGAGAGACCATTATGTCTACGTTAGGTATATGATGGGAGGGCAAAAGGTCAAATATTTAAGTTTTGTGTAGTTGGCAACACAAAATGAGCCAAAGTTCAAGGTTCTCGTTTAGCAGGACCCCTAGAAATTAAGTTTGGCAGTCAGTCATTCTATTAGAGTAATCAGTGTAAGACTGGATGGCAGTAATAACAATGTTAGCTCTATGAATTTAAAATGAAGTAGTCATGACTTTTTTTCAGGAAGACTTAATGCCTAATAATTCAATTCACTCTCATCAAAAAATGAGATAATTATCTCTGATTCTTTCCTCTGGGGCTATGATTTTGTTATCGTATAGAGAATATGTATTCTTAAAGCAAGTCATTGTTAAATACTAATCAGATCACATATGACAGTTTCCATGACAGTCTAATCAAACACTAGCTCTTAAGTCAGAAATGTGAAATAATTTAAACTATTTATTTTAATTGCTTATATTTTAATTAATCAAATGGCTTTCCCAAGGTAGTGATTATTTTAGTCAATACTCCTCTCTCATATGCACATACACATGCACACAGACTCACTCACTCTTTAATAAAGTTAAACTTCTCCTGTGAATATCATCAGATGCAAAAAAGTCCACTTTTGTTAAGCAGTATTCTTTAAACCATTCTGCATGCGCTTGTTATTTTTTCTGAGCATTGTTTCCTATTTCCACAGAATACGAATTGTTGCTTTATGTGTCTTTCTAAGTAACTTTCTAAGTTACTATATTTTATAATATACTGTATCTCCTGTGACATTTAAACAATTAAAATATATGGATTAATTAAATATAAAACAACTTTTGAGTTCTTAATAATCTTAATATCTACTATTTAATTTATACTTATTCTTTTGGCTCTCAAGTTCACTACTGTAACGATGTTGTCTATTGCAATGATAAGCATGAACTGTAAAAATAGGGAAAAAAGACATGAGTTAAAGAACATTATATATTCTACTGTTAAGTCATTAATGCATAGTCACATTCTTGAATTACTGTTTGAGCATACATCCTCTAAGGACATTCACAGTGGTGAACGACAGCATTTCCGTAAAAAATAAAAGCTAGACAGGGAACCCACAGAGGATCCACAGACCTGCGCTACAAGGCACTGGTAAATTGGGGTGAGTTCAGCGAAGAGCTTCCGCCATGGTCCAGAGCTGGAGCACTCGATCTGTAAGGACAAGGCAAATGACTGGGGCTTGTTCAGCCGGGGGAAGAGATGGCTGTAGCGGGGTTTAACCTGTTAGTAGCTCTGGGAGACCTCAGCTGGTCCGAGGGATCAGAGTGCAAGTTTAACATTGGCCTTGAGCAGATATCTGTGTACCCTTGAAGAGACTGGGAAGTCCTGAGAAGAGCTGAGCAAACAAGACTGAGGAACTGTTAGATTACTGAACACAGTGATAAACATTCTAAGGGTTGGCAAACATCCTGGCTTTGACCAGAGCATGGACAGCGCGTGATCAACAATTGTATTGGCTGGCTGGTGTGCAACGTGAGAGTGGATTGGACAAAAGTAGAATGGTAGAGTATATAAAAAGGCACTGCTTGTAAAATAGAGAGATTGCTGCTACTTGATATTCGGTGTCGTGTCCGTCTCTACAACGACAAGCAGCTTTCCAATACCCATGAGGTGATTATCAAGAGGATAAAGCCAGGCTCCTCACAGAGGTACATAGCATAAGGATAAGATACATTGGGCATAAACTGAAATAAGAGAGGATCTGAGCAATCTGATCTAATCTTATAGCTGACTCTGAGCAGGAGGTTAGACTAATGACCTCCTGAAGTCCCTTCCAATCTGAATTTATCTATGATTCTTCAGAAAAATCCTACATGAACTGGGGAAATGACTGCTGGGAAAACCAGTATTCTTAAAACTGCTCAGTTAACGCATTGCAAATAAAATTTCCTCAACACTGTCCATTAAATATCGTTTCAATAGTGTATGGCACCTTTCATCATTGCATATATATTTTTTGCTTTTATATGGTGGTATTAATTGTTTCAAACAAAAGCGTCCATGTTTCTCAGCATCCAAATCTTTTGCGTATCCCATAAGGGTTCCATGATACTTAAGAACTAGTGCTTCTTTGACAAAAACACTGTGTAAACACTCAAGTGTCTTTGTTACCACAGTATACTTTTTCATTAAAGTCTTTTTCTATTCTGAGCACCACAGAAATTTCTGGTCACTCTCCTGCTGCATGGAATTTAATATATGCAAAGAAAGCACATATTTTGTGGTGTAAGTTCTGAGAGGTAGTTTGCATAGGATGAAACATTCCAGGGAATTAGGTTAGCAGAGCGCTGAATCCCATATTCAGCTCTGTTGTGGATAACACATTGCCTCTGGCAGCAGTTAGGCTATTTTTTAGTAGCTCTATAAGTAATATCTTCAGAGCAAATCACTCCTAATTTATACATGCACACATAACAGGTATTCTTCTGTTTCAAGCATCTCTGCATCCCAAGGCAATGAAATTACTGTCTTTTTTTTTTTTTTCACAATTCTTTTAAAAACAGGACAAATGAATGACCTAATTCAGAACTAAGAGTCCTTTCTGTACTTCTGTAAGTGGCTTTATATGTATTCAAGCATGCCTCAGAAACATTGATGGTTAGCTCGTTCATTATATTGATTGACAGTAAAACATCAGGAAAAGCATCTATGTGTGACCGCTTTGCCAGGAGAAGTACTGTCTGTACGCTGCTGTCTATGTGCATCTTGGCATTTTGGCGCAATATCTAAATCACTAATGAATGAAATGCATTTCTAACGAGCTTAGTAGTATTGGTTCTGACAAAGCGTTTAAGAACAAATAGAGGATCACAGAACCTCAGTTCAAGAAGGAGGGCATTGTCCCAAGAGTTTTATACGCAGAAGTTTCTTTCTCTTTTTTTCTCTCCCCCTCCCTCCCCCCCCCTTCCGCCCACATCTCTTTGGCATTTCTTTTTATTTAAAACCTCTTGAAAAACAATGCTAACATTTGCCTTTTTTTTTTTTTTAAGTTTTATAAATATTTATGAATTTAGGAGCCTTTCAGTGCTTCTTTTTTGTTAAGATTTTTGTTTTGCTTTGTTTTTCCAGCAGGAGCTGTGAATCAGGAGCTGTTCTCAGAATCATAGGATTTCAGGTAAGGATTAAGCAGATGATGTTGTTCAGGATGGTTAGTACTGTAGGGAAAACAGTTTGAAAAGCGAGCTTGTCTACATGAGGGCTTGCAGAATCGTTTATGGAGGTACACAATTAATAACACAGAGTGATTAGTCTCTTCACTGGCTTGAGAAAATGAGGCACAGCAATTTCCAGAAGATAATTTCGATTTCACTGAAATCTGGAATTGCACAGCTTCACCATTCATTAGGGAAAAACATCATGGCATTATTGATGAAAGCTCTGGTAGCAAAATGAAGAGGCTCCTTTACATTGGGCAATTGAGCAAAACAATAATTGACAATTTAAGTCAAGACCAAGTAAAATTGCAAGCAATACGTTAATTGTGTGTAACTAGTATCACAGAAATGAGCTCTATTTATTCAGAGATCTGAACTATGGTGATCTCTTTTCTAAATCTGCAGGACATCTTTGTTCATAGTCAATTGAAGTTATGAGCTGTATATTTACATTTCCATTCACATTAAGAATGATACTTCCCATGAACATCAGAGATCTCATAAGACTGCATGTCATCTGGTTTTGAAACGTCATTCAATATGAATGTCTCGTTCTCATATAGTACGGTGTGATACATCTGTGACAGTTCAAGAATGCAATAGAAGCTAACAACCCAGGCAAATACAGTGCTGATGTAGATCAATATGCATTACTTGCCTGTACTTGTGAACCAAATTTTAGGCAGCTAAGTGTGGAGCTTCTGGATTTACCTGCATACACTGCTGTTGTTGCTTATTCATTAAAAAAATTGCAGAATGTGGATGAAAAAGGTGTTTGATTTTCACTCAGCTTTGGGGAAGGAAGTATTCACAAATTCACAAATTTTGTACACAGGATTGTAATTTCAAAAGTTGCTCTTATAGTAATCAAACCCTTCAGATGAAGGTCGAATTTAATAATAGACCATAGTTTAAATGATTCTTAATGTATTCATTTCCTAAATGGGAAGATGATCTTTTTTTGGAGCCACTTGTGGATTATTTTTGGAACCACTTTTTCTGACTTCATAATTTTGTTTTCAACAGCTATGTAAAATTCTGCCATAAACATATGCCGAGCAGATAAGACAGTCTGAAAAGGACAACCCAGATGAGAACATTGAAAAACAGGAGCTAAAAAGCAAGGCTCTGAGGTAGAGATATAATTCCTTGTTAGCTTCCTTGTTTTCTGTCTTCCAGAGCATTGCTTGTCAGTGTTTAGTTGTTTTTTTATATATACGTACGCATGTTTATCTTTCAGAACAGTACTACAATGAGTCTGTCTCTCTGCATTCCTCACTTTATGAACCAAATCCGAATTAATGTCAAATAGAAGTTTTGGCTACTTTAAGCCTCTTGTCACTATCTCCAGATCATTCACATCCAAATCAGCTAGACCTTCAAAGCGCTCAGTGGCGACATTCTATATTTTATTTTCAGTTTCTACTATGTAGTGTTGTGCTGGAGATAGAAAAAGACGTGTTGGCTTGGCATCGTGCAGGGCTGGCCTAACTCAGGCTGGGCACGAGGTCGGTTCAGTCTGGTGTATTTAAACCACAGGCAAAGGGGACTCTAAAAAGCAAGAGTCCATCCCAGAAAACAGTGCAAAGTAGATAAGATGACATGTGTTGGTGTCCTCCACTACCAATGAACAGGGATGTGAGGGTGAGCATACCATCTCAAATTGTCAGCTAATTTTGTATACTACAGTTTGATGGGTTTTATCAGCAAGGAAACACATGTGATATGTAACCCTTCTAGTCTACTGCTTTGACCCCAAGGTCAGTTGAGAAAAAAAAAAGAAGTTCAATTTTTCTTGTGTTACTTCCTTCAAAGAAACCAGAATTATGCAGGCAGTTATGTAGGGAAAACAAAATGAAAACTTGAAAACTATCCAATACACTTTATTTTAGAAGCCAACAGGCTGGTGAATATGCTGTTTATTTATTGCAGCATCATTAGCTCTTTGCGGTTTCAACAAAAGATTTGAATGAGAAAAAAATCATAGTTAAAGCTCTTGACGTGGGATAAATGGACATAGGTCCACTGAGCAATGCCCCCTGAAATATCCATGAGTAGCCATAACTGTCTGTATAAACTGAAGAATAATCCATACTTTCTTTGTGCAGAAGCATGCACGATTAAACACTTTATGGAGTAGATGCTCAATAGGACCCTATTCATCTGTATTCATTCCTCTAATATCAGTTCAGGACAACACAATTAAAACATAGAAGAAAGTTAAACCATTTAAAACCAGCCATGCATGTATTCTGTTCACTAAGGTGTGTTTTTGGTAACAGCTCAATTGCTTCTCCAGACTGTAGGTAGCCATAAAGCAAAGGTCAAAGGACAGGACTAAAACTGGCAAGTTTAGGCCTGGCAGCGAAACACCAGCAGCCCTGATTGCTTGCCTCCAGTGATGAATGCTGGAGTGATCTGACATAGCTCTACTGCATAATTCTATTTAAACCTTATGATGCGTTATTTGCAACTGACATTTTCCATAAGATTAAACCCTGCCTGTAAACAGTATGAGGTTTCCATAGCACCTGATGAGCCTGTCCTTGGAAAGGATTAATTTAAGTGAAGTCAAAGCCCCATGATACATTTTATAGCCTGGGGAAATACTATTGTGCTGCAGACTCCTAGAAAACAGTCTTCTACTTTCCGATTAAGGGCAAGGTACAAGTTTAAAGCCACAAGCTTATTATTCTAATCTTGTGATTCAAAGCCTGTAGTAAGAGAGGAACTTCCTGAAGTTACAGAATGTAATTCAGAAAAAAAACCTTTGAAATATCTGAGCCAGGGACCCAAGCTTGATTTTACATCCAGACCACACAATAAACATACAGCCAACATGAGTGTCTTAGATACATGCCATTTTATCTGCTTTTAACTAAAACTGAAGCCACAATATTGTCAGAACAGTCTAGAGAATTTCATTATAAGATATTAAAGTTTTATAAGTTCCATCACTACAAGAGCTGCTTTGGAGTAACATGCAAGAGTTACCACTGAATTGTTTCGTAAATAATTGCTTGCATTTTGGTAACCTTTTACTAGAATTTCAGTAGCAGTACAATAAGAAAGATAACTTGTATCAATTAATCATACAGCAGTCAACTATCACATAAATCAAATATCAAATGTAAACCTTCAACTTCGGAGTTCTCTTTAAGTAGCAAATACAATTGACATTGAATTCTGTTCCTCTGTGTATTTCTTAGATTTCATTAATTTTAATTGTGTTTATCATGCTTTATGAGCAGTTTAAATAAACGCTGAGCAATGAATATAACAAATTATTAATGTCACTGTCATAATTCAAAGACAGCTGGAAATGTGCATACATTTGTTCTTTTAATTTCCATGCTCTATTGTCAAAACGTAGATTGTGCTAAGTGTTCTTTTGGGAATTGTTAATTAGTCCAAATTCCACCAGTAATAATGAAGTTAAAAGTCTCTAATTGTACGAGTACTTTGGGATGATTACAGTATACTAAAAATGCAGTGGATCGTAGAGGGTGAAAGGAGGGACTCTGATTATTGGCTTAGCGCAAAACACTGAGTAGCAGAATACCTGATTTCTAATCATGGCTCTTGATGTGTAATCACTGTACCATTTTTTGTGAGGGTGATATTTGTTTTTCTACCTTTACCTCTGACAAATGAGTAAATATCTAGCTTAGAACAGTATCAAGATGCTTTAATACTTGCCATTTTATTAAGTATTGACAACACTTTTATGCACATAGAAGACAAAATTGACAAAGTATGCATGAAAACATGAAAAAGAATATGTGATGGGAAGGTAGATCTCAAACATTAACTAGGTTTTAACCCATGAAAATATAAGCTAGTAAAAGAAACGGTGTCATCTTCCTCATTCTGGGAAAATGCTTAATTTGTATTTGTAAGCATAGTCTTCACAATGCAAATATATGAATTCAAGCAACATAATCTACTGTTAACTGGAAACCCTTTGACCAAGTTGCGATTTGTGAGTGTCTGAACACCTGTAAGATATCTTTTCTGTTTACATACTTATATATAGATTTATTAGTCTCGATCCTTGCATTTTAAAAATTAGGCTTTTGTGGGTGACAGTCTAAATAAAATTTTGGTGATCTCATTGACTTAAAGTTTTTATAGACATTATCCGGTAGTGTCTACCCTATTGTATCTTTGAGAATTAAATAATTAGCTTTTATTGTAATAGCTATTGAATATGCTGTTGCCCTAACTGAAAAATCATAACACATAATGTGACATAAGAAGGGGTATTTTTGCTTATTCAAACTTTTTCGACCCATCAGCTGAATCACTTTTAGTTTAAATGTATCTGTACTCTGTACCACCTATCTCTAGAAAAAATTAGCCATAATTAATACATAGTTGACATATAAGATCTATGACAGTACAAAAAAGAATTTAAGAAGTGAACACAAAAAAGGAAGTAAAAACAAGACAAGTTTTTGTAGCTAAATTGGAAATTTTTTGCACAATTATAATTTTGCTTCCTTTTTAAGAGAGATTGATTCTGCATCACTATTTTAAATAACTAACAAAAGAAAAAAGCAAGGAGTCAAGCAGTTGCAAGATTGCCCAAGTCTTTTTTACAAAGTCAAGGTATTTCTCATTTGGATTGAAACAAAAAAATAATTTTGAATTCATTTTCTGGAAAACCTGGAGAAACGTTACAGAAAGAAACTCTTATCTCTAGTTTTGGAGGGACTAATTTTCAAGTCTTCTTGGTTACTCAAAGAAATGGCTGTGAAAAGTACTAAATTCAGTGCTTATATTTTGGAAAATTGGAGGTGTTTTGATAAAATGCTATTTCACTACTAAATTAACATTAATTCATTATGTGATATACCATCTTTCCTATCTTTTATTATGCAAAGGAGTTGACCTCACACAGCTTTCATGGAATACAAGTCATATCCAGACCATTAAGAAATGTGTAAACATTCACAAAAACGGTAGTGAATTTTTTTGATACAAGCGATTTCCAAAAAAGATAGAATTTAATATAAATAATTTGTTTTCTAATGAAATATTAACTATTTTCAACCCATATATATGACTAGATGGAGCTGCTTTTTAGTGTCAGATCGTGTTTCTGAAATGTTTTGGGAACGTACAAGATGAAAGCTACCATGATATGTTTAGGACCATTATTAAAGTATTATTTGAAGCACGGCTTAAAAAAAAGTAATATTCTAGTATATTCATATTAGGCAGAAGAATGACAGGTAAAAGATATCAATCCTGAACTTTATAGTGCTGGTTTTGTACATTGGCTTATTCAGCAGCTCTACAAAGTCATGGCTACTGTGTTCTCCCCCAAAGAAATGAGATCCAAGTCAAACTTGCACTCTAAGCAATTTGTCCACCTTTCTGAACAAGCCAAAGAAGGCTTTTACCCCCACACAGGCTACAGGTGTAAATGCCTTTACAAGTCTGAGAAAGAGTATATGTGAGTACCTCGTGTTAGTTGCTGCTCTACTTTCTACCACTGCTGCATAAGAACTCCACTGTAGAAGATGAAAGAACTCAAATTCACAAGCCATTTGCATCAAAAGGAGATGGTGTGACATCTTCATCAAATAAGGATACCAGACAATGATTTTAGAGAGAGAAGGACTTCATGAAACTTCAGGTGTTTCTGTACTAGTTTGGAGCGAAAGACATGTTTGTTCCTGGTTTTGTTGTTGTTGTGGGTTTGGGTGGGGAAGGGGGAGGGGGCATGGGTGGGTTTAGTTTGGTGTTTGTTTGTTTGTTTGTTTGTTTGTTTGTTTGTTTTTCTTTACAAGGGAAAATATTAAGAGCTATTTAATATTGTGTGCAATGTCCATAATCAAAAGGTAGTCATAGTAACTGCTGTAGTGAATCCCCTCACTCCTCCCAGCTTCTGTTCCTATGGAACTCCCTCTGAGAAAGCAGACCATTTCGCCAGCTTGTCTCACACTGGCTTCAGTAGAACTATATTTGTTATAAAATTTGAGTATCTGGCCATATATATTTTGTTCTTAGCCCATATTTATACTTGCTGAGACTACAAGAAAACTGTATGTGCATATTTTGAGCATATGTGCATTATATATTGAGAGACGGTTTGCTATATATAGGTCTGGCCCAATTTTGTTTTAAATGCTACTTAGACAATGTAGAGTTCTTCAGTGCAGCAAAAGAGTAGGAAGAGGGGTTTTTTCCCGGCAGCATATTCAACCTGAAAAGGGGAGGAAGTAGCTAAAAGAAGCAATCTCTGTTTTACTGTGTAGATCTGTTATGCACCTCCTTCTGTGTAATACCAGATTTATCTCCAGAAGTTTATATCTTTTCCTCTCTTTCCTTTGTTTTCAATTTATTTGTTTGTTTACTCTTTGTTGTTGTGGTACCCACTGGATTTCAAGATGAGATTGCTTTTTATCTACAGAGATGGTCTCCACAGATTAATCCAAACACAAGAACATTTTGTGAAGCTTCTGAACAATTGAAATCTCAGAGTTTCGGAGGTGGAGTTTGGATGAACACACATTAGTTGTTGTTGCAACTGTTACAGTTGCATATAAAGAAAAGATTTTTCCCATTAGGCAGTAAGGAAAGGCCACAGGCTTCACTTTGAATTGACACTGAAAAGTCTATCTATTGAAAGATGTAGTACAATATGCATTTGCTAGATGTTAATAAGCCGTGTTGAGCTTTGAATTTGAATGGAGGCTCTGCTCCCTGTAAACAAAGAGAAACAAACCCACTTTTTCAAATGAACTGCAAGAGGTATAGAAATCACTATATGTATTGTTCTTAAAAAAAATAAAATGAAAGAAAACATGAAAGAAGAGATAAAAAAGACCTACCAACGAGAAGGATGTTTTAGTAAACATTCTTGCTCACTGATACAGCTGCACTTTTTGTTTTATGGGGAATTTTGCTATTTCAGGGGTTTTTTTCCCCTCAATCTGAAATACGACTTTTAGGTACTGTTGTTTTTTTTTCCTCTGGAAAAATGTATATAGGAAATTATCCATGTGCTAATGAAACATTTCCAGACAGCTCTAGTCACTATAAACCTAATCACAATCCTAATCGGCAAGCTGAGCTGCCTAAATCATTCTAGTTACTTGCACCAGGGCAGAGAAGGGTGAGCCTACTGATGTTAGAGGGGATCTCTGCAGGAATCAGGTTAAAAAAAGTTCCAATTAACTTAAATGATTTTTAAAAATTAAAGCTGATCTTAGCTAGAATCTTGCATAAATTCACATGGGAAGAGAATCAGTTTTAAATGCTGCTACTTTAGTTATTTTGCACCTTCTGCATAGTCCAATCCTAGTATTTTTCCACTCTTTGGTATGCATTTTAATTTCTTTTAGCTTCTTCTTGGGAAAAGAGCGGGCTTTGAAATGATTGTCTGTTCTGCCTAAGTCAGTCTCCCATGAGATCTCATCATCTGTTGTTGAATTTCTTATGTTTATTTAAATTTACTGATAGAAGCCTTATTTGACTTTTTTTTACCATCACAGTAAATGAATTTAAAGATAAGATGTATTAAAGGTACAAAGTCCAGTGAACAGGTATTTCAATCACAGTCTGTGTATAATCTACCTATACATCTGTAACAACTACTTATAAATTTATTCCCTAATGAATTCCCTGTGCCTCAAGTCCAACAAGATAAGCATCTTGTCTAAGGTCGCACCCAAACTCTTTGAAGGAATCAGAAATCAAAAGCTTGTATTTAAATTCATGTTGAATTTTCAGGAAAAAAATTAAATCTGTTTCAGAAACAAATTAAATCTGTTTCAGAAACTTTAGAGCTTTGATGCATAAACAGGTTAATGTTGGGTTGCAAATTATCTGGCATCACCTGCTCTACAAAACCTTCCTAAGTGCACACGCTTGCCCAGCAACAACCCGAAAATCACCTGAGGAGATGTATAAATCTTTCACTAACAAGTAAAATTTACCTCAGGAGCCACAAACCAAGACCATGCCCACACACCTTGCATGTTGCTGCTATGGGGTAACTTGCTACTCTGTGGGACTTTCTTTGGGTGCCCAAACATTTAGTGATGTGATATATGCCTGGGTGAGTGTGGGAAAAGAGAACTTCTTGTACTTACTCATTTGTTTGGTCTGTGTGTGGATTTTCAAACTACAAAATAAATGATGGAGCAATTTATGTCTTTGAGAACTTGTTATTGGCGGTCTTCTATTCATGAGACTTTCTCGAGTAGATGTTTTGAAAATAGTGTGTTAAGGATTAATGAGAACATAATGAGACACCTCTGGTCATCCATTTTAGGTTTGATCAGAGATATAAGTAAATGCTGAGAGGACTAGGTGAAAAAACACAAAACCAAAAACCAAACTACTTGAAGAGAATAGTTTGGCAGTTTTATTCATTAAATGTTTTGTGGGCAAAACTAGTTTCAACTTTATTTTCCTTGAACACCAAATTTTACAGCAACAATTTCGATTACAAAAAAAAAAATATTTGAGTTAGAATTCATTAACAGTTTATAAGATATTTTCCTGAAAAGTTAAAAGAAATTGGGGAATTATGGTGGGGTTTTATATCTTATTGAAAATTTGTTGAAAAAGTTCTGTCTGACGAGCTGGGATAGCGACAGAATCATAGAATGATAGAGCAGCCCAGGTTGGAAGGGACCTCCACAGATCATCTGATCCAACCTTTCACAGGAAAGGAAGCCTAGATGAGATTATCTGGCACCCTTTCCAATCACATCTTGAAAACGTCCAGTGATGGGGACTCCACCACATCCCTGGGGGCGTTGTTCCAGTGAATGATTTTTGTCACTGTAAAAAATTTCTTTCTTATATCAAGATGAAACCTCTCTTTGTGCAACTTGTACCCATTGCCCCTTGTCTTTTCCCTGTGTCTCCTTGTGAAGCGAGAGCTTCTTTCATCTTTGTAGCTGCCCGGTAAGTACTGGAATACTGTGATGAGTTTTCTGAGGTTTTGTTTGTGTATTTATCTCTTAATGTGTTTTTGTTTTTCAATAAAAATGCCTAGATATAAAGCCAAACCTTTATGTGTTAATAAATCCAGTTATTAGTCATTTTGTGTCTAACCTTGCTCCTGGAGAAACAAAGCAGGGTAGTTTGCTACTGGCACCAAAGTGCAGCAGACTGGGCCCACAGCAGCTAAGTCAAGGTACTTGGGGTGTAGTAGCTTCTTTCTGACACTGCTCAGATGAGTATTGTCTCTAGTTACGATTTTCAGAATATTTTTCTCCAAACAAGCTCCCATTTCAGATGAGCCCTGATTTGCACAGCTACCAGTATGAAACTCAAATGCTTTCATGTCTCTTCGCTATTGGGCTTAAGTTCATCTGACTGGTCTTTTGGTAAGCTGTTCTCAATTACAAGTTTCCCAAAAAAGCCTCAGAGGATCTGAGTTTTGCCTGGCACAGGATTTGTAATGTGAAGTTTGTGCAGGATGTTTTGAGTCATTTAAATCTGTGGCTTCAGTTGAACTATTTCTTGAGATATGTATGAGGCCCATTAGGGTATTAGAGGACCAATTGCAGAAGAGAAATCTACACAATACCTCAGTCTGGAAGGCAGACGTTCAACGGGCTGGACATTAAAGCCTTCTTCCACACTATCCAGGTAAGTCTAGATTATGGAGGACACCAATTGCATTTTAAGGAAAACTTCACCACAATACAGTGTAGCTGGAAACTTGTCTTTATGAGGAGTCTCAGTGAAATACCTTGAAAATGTTTTTTACTTGATTAATTAATTTGTAATAAATTCCTCTATAAACATCTTCAGTCAGAAATAGGCTTCAATGTATTGCCATTGTCTACATTAATTCTTACTTATAGTATTCGTATGTGTGTAACTTGATTGAAATAACCTACTTCCACCTGCTTAGCAGTATGTCTTATTTTAGGTAATCTAATTTAAGTTTTTGAAGTTTTTCTATATGCAGGGGTTTCAAATTACTTCCACAGTGATAACTTATTACATTAATTTTGAATGTTTCTTTATGTCTATCTACCTATCCAATCAATTGAGTTTTCTTAATTTCAAATAACTTCTCTGAATATTTAATACAAACAAATGATCATCTGTGGTTGAGGCAATTTTCAAGGGCAAAAGCATTTCTTTTATCAGGAATTTACCATTAATGTTAGAGTAGCTCTTAACACGAAAACAATTACTTCTTAACATGGAATTAATACACTGTTTTGGTCCACTGAGAAAGTAGTTAGGTTAGTATATTAAACATGATCAAATACTATAATAATTTTTGATTCTTTAATAATTTTTCCTATGGAAATTAAAAATAAGGTCTTTTCCATAAACTTGTTTTTAAGTGCTACTTCCAAACATATGGACTACTCTTAAATTCAGAGCCACTGTCCTTATTGAAAATTCAATGACCCAGCCCTTATTAACATAAATATAGCTTCCTATAGGAATAATCTGTCCCCAGAATATGAAGACCAGCAGTACTCTGATGTATCAGGGTTCTGGGTAAAAAAATACATGTCTAACTGAAAACCTGTTGAATATGTTTTCCATCTGACATTGCCCTGGGCAGTATACTTAAATTTAGAAAAATAATTGAAATACAAAAACCGTAAATATTGAAACAGCATGGTTATACTAAACAAAATTTGCAATGAGGCACGTGTAGATGCAGAATTAATTTCTGCCCATGATTGATGACCTCACAGCAGTCATTCATAGCTGTGCTATGCTCTGTCACTCGCAAGTTATACATAAGGTCATCAGTAATGACTAGAAATGACTAATGTATTTACAACCACTTCATTCAATATCCTTTGTGCTGTACACACATCTCCTTGAAAACACATTTCCCAATAAAGTCAGGACCTTATGAAAGGCATATAGCATTCATAAATGGTTAACTAGATATTTAGACAACTGAGTTTTTAGGAATAATTCTTGTGAGTAGTTGTTAATGTTTGTTTAATTATGGTCATGTCAGGGCAGATACAGAGAGCACTGATTCAGTAGAAACTATTACACTGAATTCAACAAGCTATGAGTTGAGCTTAATATCCATATTTTGGCACTTGGTTGCTTAGCTGAATAGGGCAGGTGTAAGATTGGAAATAGCTAAGGAATCCGTTTAGTCTTCTGTCAATGGGTCGAAAAGTAAGGGGTAAATTCTTTCACAGAAGAGCCATCAGCCCAACCGAAAAATTCATAAAGAAAGGCAGACCTTCATGATTTTGCTCTCATCCATCAACCTCCTTGCCTCCTCCAACCCCAAGCCCTCTCAGAAAAGTGAGACACAGCAGAGAAGAGGGTCCCCAGTAACTAAATGTCCTTGCTGACTGCAGAGTCAGTTTAGATGGATTTCTCCAGGGGTGACACAGTGCAGAAGGAGTTACTTATAAGGGAGGGTAGATTTAGATTGCATAAGGTTTGAAAGTTTGCTCATCACATACTTGTTAGAATTTTTTCTTGCTTCATCTCTGACCTTATCTTCTCTATTCCCAAGGGTTGCATTATAACAACATTTTCCTTCTTTCAGTATGATTTACATTCAGTGAGCTGACACAGCACCAATTTTGCTTCCATACTGCAATAGCAAAAAATTCAGCTGAAGAGCTCAGTGTGACTAACAGCCTCTCAGTTGCCTCATTGTATACCACCTCAAAATGGTCTCTCCAGTCTAACAACAAATACAATAAGTGGACATTAAGGACAAAAGAGTCATCTGTAATCTCTTCCTACCTGCTCATAATGAATATTCTTTATATGCAGGGTAATGCCAGATTTCAGTTTGTTTTGAGTGGGGTTCTGTGGGGGAGAAAGGGAGGGTTGGCATATACCTGATTCTAAGCAATATAATCAGTATGAAAAATGTCATCTTATTTCCTTTCAGGAGGTTTGTCACTATCTTAAAAAGAATTTGTACAGGGCCAACACACTTATTAAAATTCATAAGGTCTTAACTTACCTGCCTATGTCACTAACTGACAGGCTGTTTTTTATCTGTCTCCATTTCTACAATCTTATTCTCACATGAAAATGGGTTATTTTTGAATGTGGTAAATAGAAAAATGATGTCAATTTGATTTCTTTGTCCTCTGTTTATCTTATTCTTTGTCAATCACATTATCCGTGTTACGCATCTGATTCTCTTCTTTTGTTCCACTTATCGTTTTTATTGTATATATGTGCACGTCTCCCCCACACACCCACAAACACGCACATGTAAACACCTGACACATAGCACTGACAAGCTCCTTAGATTACCACATACAGATAAACAGATATGACACTGAATATGTCATAGCTCCTCTATTCAAATAGTTCTTTAGCTTCATTACCAAGATAAAATAAATTTTGCTTTTTTATTTTCCTCAGTCTCATTATATGCGCAAGTGGCTTGAAGTAAGAAATCTTTTCATTTCTTAGTCACAGAAACTCCTTTTTTGCCCCATAATGACATGTTTTGTTGTTGTTGTTTTAAAACTGCTTTTGTGAGCTCATTTGAAAGGCATGAAGTTAGAAAACATTCAGAAGTTGAGAGTAGTGTTAATGCAACCCCTCCTGATATTACAAAAGGGCATTACTGAAAGGAAATTATTCTCAGCCATGCCCTAAGTCAATATTGGTAAAGCCAGTCTTCCTAAATGTAAGCCTTCCCCAGAGCTTAGCGACTTTGAGTTTGTTCTTAAAGCACTCATATCTTCACCTTACTAAAGTCAACGGGAGCTTTGGCATTAACAGGAACACTGCCTAAAAGTAATTATTCAGGTTATACTACTTCTGCACACCCCTCCCTCTGTACTAGGAGCTGTGTCTGAGGCTGATGGTTCATCCTGAAAGGACTGGTAAATGATTAAAACAAATGCAGGGAAGGATGTCCTTTAGAAGTAGCCCCACATTACTACAGACCAAGCTGTATAACAATGCGGTGAGGTAAGTTTTATACCTTTTTACTTCTAGATAAAATTAGCTGGGGTTTGTTTCTAAATTGTTTGCTGAATTCTGGAATATTCTGCTTTTTTTTCTTTCTGCTACAGGGGAAGTCTTGCTTCTTTCTCTGACATTGTCACCAGACTCATTCCCTGCTGACCAGCTTTCTGTATCATTTACCACTGCTGTAGATGTTTTGTTGCCTAGGTAACATATTCCATTCATTTCCACTTTTGTTCTAAAAAAACCATGAGTCCCTCTTTAGTATATTTCTGTGTCCCTGGAGGTGGACTGAGCTTGTTGTTTGTTTGATTAAAGGGACCAGGAGTCAGCTCTAGTCCTGAGGTGAAACTACAGCTCTTCTTTTCTTTTCTGTTTTGTTTTTTTTTTTTTTGAAGTGAGCCAACCAAGCCCCTCAAAATGCTGCTAATTATTAAAGGCTGGCTTATTAGGACATAAACATATTACTGAGACAAAATAATTCTTGAAATAGAGAGCCTAAATGAAGCTGTGAAAATAAATCTTCCCCAGGCCCACAGTGTCCGGGCAGGGTGACTTCATTCTCCAGCCTTGCTTTGCGGCCCAGCGCTTTCCCTGTTTTCCTGAGTTGAATCAGCTCCTGCTGTCCTGAACAAGGTCCATTGCAGAAAATCCCCCTTTCTACACCTACTTCAGAAAGTGTGCATGGGTAAACATTGGGTATGTTTATGATCATGGTCTGGCTTTTTTGGCCCTGTGCTGCAAAACCTGTGCAGTGGACTCCTGCCTGCTACTCGCAGCTCTGTTGTTATGCTTTGAGTTCTGAGGGTTTCAGAATGTTATCTGCATTCTCCATAGCATAAGAGTATATCCTTGAATTGCTAAGGAGGAATTGCAGCTCATCTGCTCTGCCATGTATGCAGTAGCGTTTTCCTCAGAGCTGCTGGCAATAAGCTAGGAAATCGTGAGAAAATGTCTAAAAAATTCTGGTCTGAGTACAGATACTGTTCTTAAACTACATTGTTTTAGGATTTAGCAAGAACATAATGGGGAGAAATGTCTCTTTGTTATGGTTTGAGGAACCCACAACAATTTATTGCCATTTGGATAATTATTCTATCACCCGATGACCCCTCCCCACCCAGGAAGGGGAATTGGGAGAAAACAAAGGAATCCGGAGGCTGAAATATAAACAGATTTAATAGAATAAGACTAAATAATTAACATTAATAATACTAAAGAACCAATATTGATCCCAATACCATTATAAAATACACAAGGATTATACTCAGGCAATTCTATCAATGGGAAGTTGTGCACTCCCGGCAGGGGACAGCAAATATCAGACACTGTGAGCGCTACAGCTTCGAGAGGAAGGGAAGTGCTCAGGGGTCTGACACCGGGGCAAGAAGTTCTCAGGATGGCAGCCATCAAGGAAGAGGAAAACTCCTCAGCAAACTTTCAAATTTATATAATGAATGTGATGTTCATAATATGAAATAATCCTGTTGGCCAGCGTGGGTCAAGTGCCCGGGTCTTGCTCCTCCTCATTCCCGCACCTGGCGAGCTTGAAAAACACTGAGACATTGAAACCCACTCACCATAGCTGGCTATGAAGTAAATATTTTCACAAATTCAGATGCTGGAGTCTTTCTAGAGATGCAGTTTTCCCAAGCATTAGAAGAGGCCTTACTGCAAAGTAAAGTTACTGAAAGAGAAATGAATCCTGGATCTCTCAAACCAGGACACTCTTTTATAAGGGTTTATTTCCCACTA
The DNA here is from genome assembly GCA_013398815.1 of Ibidorhyncha struthersii. Classification (NCBI taxonomy): domain Eukaryota; kingdom Metazoa; phylum Chordata; class Aves; order Charadriiformes; family Charadriidae; genus Ibidorhyncha; species Ibidorhyncha struthersii. The sequence goes on along the minus strand of VZSZ01003086.1, from coordinate 298,452 downwards.
TTTCTGTGCACATTGAAATAAAATGTGGGACAAATACTTTCAATAACAAATAGAGTAAACTTGACAAGCTGTTTTCTTTTCTTGGATGAATGTTTGAGATACAAAAGTGAAGTCTTAGAAGAGAGGGAAAGAGAAGCAAAAGAAACTAAGAAAACAAATAATGGTGTGGCTATACAGTTAAGTTTAAAAATTATTCAGGACATTTTCCTGAATAAAGGACTTAATTTTCTTATAGATGTTTAATAAAGTAAAAGAACAAAAAACACTGAATGAAAGATCTTTTTGACCCTCTGTGTTCATTTTATTAATATTCAAAACAGGCAATTTGACAACCACAGGAGGTTTTTTTCTGAAAAAAATCAAAATTAGAAATGTAATGTAACCTAGCTTTTTCTTTTACTATAGCCTTTTTTCTATTTGTGCTCTCGGAAGCATTTCCTTCTAAATCTTATGTTGCATGTGATAGAGGGAACATCTTATGTATCTGCTCCCAAACTCTATCTCCTGTTCCTGCTTTGGATCCCAGCTGCACGATACATGGCTATCTTTGAGATTTTGGAAAAAAAACTCAAAGGTTTGATAGAAATACTATTAAGGACTTGGATATGGCCTTGTAATGCGGGTGGGCAGTCTTTTTCTTTTTTTCTTTTTTTCTTTTTATTTTTTTCTGTTGTACACTTGAAGATGAGATCTTTATTTTACTATTTGTCTTGCCCTGTAGCTGTATCTTTCTTTGGAGATTTTGCTACAGTGATATCAAGATTACAGAAAAGTTTAGAACTCTTTTACCTTTAAAATATTACTTTCCTTTCTTAGACTCTGTATCCAGGACTTATATCTTGTCGTAATGTTTAAATAATTATTTGTGTGTGTAGAACACTTAAACAGAATGTTCCAATACTCTACTGAAAGCAAATAGGTAGTGCTACAAACTCATTGGTTACCAACAACTCTGCAATAATGAATTAATGGGCTTGCACAAATGAGAACAGTGTAGCTTCAGTCACATTCTAGTTTCCTGTCTTTGAAGATTTACTTTAACCATTGAAAATAGCTAAACCAACAGTTTTAGAATAATGAAAAATACTGTGATATATTGTCTGTTATTGTTATTATCCTTTAAATAATCCTCTTTTATTGTATTACATACTGCATATCACATATTTTATCACAACAAAATAATTTCATATTAATTAGAGTATAATCTTTAATTTGAAAAGCCAGTTCTCTCTGTAATGGAAAGCCTTTGGATTTTTATATGAGAACAGTAAAAAAATAGTATCACTTTATGAGGCTAATAAAGCAAAGCAGGAAGACTATACTGTTGTATTTTAAATTCCTTTTTTTTTGGCTCTCAGTGCATGTACTGCTGATGGTAGTTGTATAAATTAGGTAAGAGCTAGGTTAAAAAGGTGAAATTTTGACATGAATTCTGGTTAGGTTCACTTTAGGGTCCTCTGATTCTTTCCACCCGTCTTGAAGTACCATGAAGGAGCTTGATTTTCAGACATGTTCAGGACATCGTGAAATCAAAATGTCTTGTCACAGCTTGACTGCCTGATAGTAAGGCACACAAATTACTTAATTTTGAAACTGTTGGCTACTGTTTCAGTATTTACCTCGTGTTTGAGGTCTGAGGATCTTCATTCAGATTCATTACCAGAAACTGGTTCAGTTCAGCTAAGCTGCTTGTCAGATGCCTACAGGAAAATTATCCTATTTCTGTAATATATACCTGCAGAGATGTTACCAGTATATTTCACCTGGCTAGCGTGTATGTTATTTTTCTACAGAAAATGATGTTGAGTTTCTATCAAAAACATGAAAGTGATGACTAATTTGACTAATGAAAATGATGACTAATTTGACTAATTGACCCCACAGCCTAGCTGTTGTCCCCTACTCCAGCAGGCTGAGGGCAGCACTGCTGGCTGGGCTACAGGACGAGAAGGACACCTGCCTCTGGCCTTACTTCTTCCTGCAGGGGCAGGTAAAGCCACCAGGTGGATAGCGTTATTACCTCCAGAAAGAAGCAAAGAGAGAGGCAGTGACTGGGTGCATACAGGCAGACATTAGTCATCACCTCCCTCGCCCTTTGGCATGTTAAACAGTATGTATGCCTTCTTAATGTCAACATATGCCTATCTAATACACATAGAACCTACTCCCACCCAAGCTCTTTGGGCACTTCTGTCATTAGCGGTAGAAAAAAGGGTGTTATCCACTGGTGTTTCTGGAGGTGCTCATTGCAGATTGTGCTAAGCCTGCCAGTGCCACTCGGTGAAATGCTGTGGTGAATGCTGTACAACTCAGCCCAAAACTGTGGTCAGGAGGAATTAGTCTGTCAGCGTGGCTCAGTTCTAACAAATTGCTAATGGATTTTGTGCATGTGTCATCTCAAACTCCAGTTCTGCTTGTTTTGTTTGAATGTATTTCTGGAAATACATGTTGTTATAACATGTCTATGTTGTGTGTACGATTGCGAAGAAAATTAGTTTCTGATTTACTTCAGTTTTGTTTTTCTTTTATTCCAGGTGGCGCAAGGTCCCAGATCCTCATTTTCCAAACCTTTTTTGTTTTTCAGTTCTTTCTTTGCATGTAAGGGCAATATTTATTTTATGTTTTAGAGCCATGCAGCTCAGTACTAGGTAGTCCAAAAGTACATCGGACCCTGTACCCTATGGTAGCAGACAATAGAGGATGCGTAGGGAAGTGTATGAGAGCAGGGGATGCATAGATCCTTCCCCATTACCTTCTCAGCTTTCAGTTTATGTTCTGAATAGAGAACACAGATGATGAGTGGAAGAAGGATTCATCACCTTTAGTTTTTCACAGGCAATGACAAAATGAGGAATAAGTGGATGGACAACTTCACCCAGGCATCCAAACCAGTAACTGAAACCACTTCTCTTAGGCCTTGCCCAAGAAGCAGTGAAACATCACTGCCAGAGAATATCTGACATTCAGGTTAAAAAGTCTTTTCTTGTGCCTAAAGTCACTCGTACAGTTAGACTTGGCCTAGATTCAGGATTGAATCCTGTGTTCTAACTTGGAGCCATAGCATTTCTTTAAAGACAAGGAAACTATAGAGTCAGTTCCTAAACTGGGAACCACCCGATGCTTGAGTAGCCACCAGGTGCAGGGCTGTGCCAAGCAGAGCTGGTCACCTACACAGGGCCTAAACTAGTGTAACAGCAGCTTTAAATAGGCAAAACAAGGGCAGTGCAAACCCTGGGCTACTGTGCGTGGAATTTTCTGGACAATCCAAATGGTGATTATGTGAGCTTTATACATAAGGTTCTATGAAAAATGGCAATACTTTTATAGGTGTTAAATTATTAATCACTATAATATTTATGGTAATATTTTTATCATAATTAACCTATTTAGTATTAATGTGGTTGTACTCTGAGATCAAAGTCCTATTAATTTTGTAATTAAAAAAACATTCAATTTTTGTGGTGCAGCATCAGGACATAGACATTATAGTATCACAAGACCAACAGACACAGAATACTATTTCAGTAGGCCACAATACGGAAAAAAATCTCTCCTTTTCAAAACTTTGAGCCTCAATTGATGTCAGGCCCAACATCACCAGCGGAGTTTTGTAAATTTATACCAGTCAGATGCCTGCCATTCACAGTAGTGAAATTCTAAAAGCATAATGTGTCTTTTTTTTTTTTATTTTTTATTTTTCTACCTCTCTGCCCTTTTTGGCCTCTGTCTTACTTCTCCTCTCAGGGGATCTTCAACCTGTAAAAGCAATAGCCACATTTTCTTAATAATAATATGTTACAGTACTGAGCACGTGTTACTCAGTAGAACCTGGGGCTACAGTCAAACATTGAATTCTTTTTTTCTTTTTTTTTTCAGTATAAATCCCTCGTGCTGCGTATGGGGATTTTTACTGAAAAATTGATTGCTTGACCTGCACCTTGATTTGACACAGAGCTGCACAGCTTACAGTTATTGCATTCCAGTGCAAAGGAGCATTGATTTTTTATCTTTGTCTTTTTCTTTTTTTTAGCAAGTAACCTCTGCTTTGATAGATGTGTAAAAATGAAGAATACATTCATCATGACTCATTACCAAAAATAATTGATCGGCCTGCCTGGCTACATAATAAGTCCAATGTTAGGAGTAAGAGAGTCATGTATTATGCATTTCTAACACAGCACAATGAGGAAGCATTGGCAATGCTGTTCTAGAGGAGCAAGGCCCCAGGTCCTTTCACTCTGCTGCCCATTCTTCATGATCTCTTTGAAACTCCTAAGCTCTCTGCTTCATAGATGTCCTCTTTGTTCTTGTCCTGTAGGGAAGTTTTCAATCACCATCGATTTACTTTCCCATTTACAACTTAAACCAACAACAATGTCCTGTGACCTCAAACTTTTCTGAATTGCTGCCAAAATCCTAAAGAATGTATGATCTACCTCCCACCTCTGTTGCTTCTCAAGCCTTACCATTTCTCCAAAGACCAGGGCAGAAGTAGGCATGATTTACCCATCAAGCTTTTGGTAATCGATGACATTATCATTATTTTTTATTTGTTTTTATCAAAAGTTAACCACTATGTTTTTGAATTTAAATTTATTAAAGCCTCAGCTCAGGCAATCTCTGTTCAAGATCTATGCAACTACATAAAATGTTTTTCTTGTTGCTTAGGTTAACCAAAATGGAGGGGAGGATTTTGTTCTGTTTTTGTATAAAACTACTCATTCTTGGTAGGCAATACTGCAGAGGTAATTTATTCATATCTGTTATAAAGTATGCCTGTAATAACTTTTAGAATAATAATTTTTCCATCTCTAATGCTAAATGAAAAACACATGTAAGACTTAATTTAGTGTCTCATCAGTCTAATATAGCTTCTCTAGGTCTATTTCCATATCAACATTATAAATAATCTTTTTTTAAAGTATATAGACAATCCCACATATACTTACATTAATATATGAGTTGTCTGGTGTGTGCTAAAGCAGCTTGGTGATTTTTTTAAGTAGGCATAGGCATACAGCTGCAACAATAATGTGTTACTTATCTGCATTTTATACAAAGAGCTTGTATACACACAGAAATTTATGTTCCAAGTCTATGACTAGCTTTACATACCGAGAGCTGAAAGAGCTTAAGATAAAAGGGTGACAGGAGTTACTGCCTTATTTCAAGAACAAGTGAATATCTATTAAAAGCACTAAAATGTTGTGTTTTTTTCTTTTTTTTTAAATAAATATTTTGACAGTTCCTTTTGCTTCTAAAGAAAACCTAAGCAAAAACATGGGGGCTTAGCTGGAAATCTGTCATCAGTGAAAAATATTTCCTGTCTTATCCTGAAGGTTGAACACACTGATTTTCTGTTCATGTCCTATTAGCTTATCCTTGCTAATTTAGAAAAAAGACCAAGACCTGGAAGTGGTATGCACTGGCTGTCTTAAATCAAACCAAACCACACTGCTTGAGTGGGAATATTGCAGTAGCACAGCAGGGAAGAGGTGGTCTCAGATACGACTACATGCTACATGTAAGTACCTTTTTACCTTTTTTTCCTTTTTTTTTAATGTTTTATCACTATGATGCTTAAACAGGACTTGGAGAAACTTGTACTATTCCAGCCCCTTTCTATCCTACGTGATCACTTCAGAGATTGCCAGGCTCTGTGTGAGAGCTGGCTAGTTTTCTTGCTCATTTTGCTCCCGCTGGAAGGGGTTCAGCAACGCCACCAGCAAACGGCTGGATCCTTGGCCAGCCCTGAATTGCCCAAAGCCATGTGTGGAGGGGCGATTCAGCCAGCTGCAAATGGTCACCTAGGATTTTCTCATGAGGTACTCTTACCCAAGTGAAATTTCCACAAAACACTGAATAGAGTGCAGAGTCTCTAAACCATAATCACCTTTCTCGGCTCCAAAAGTCTGCAGCCCAGTTTTACAGAGTGTGGGCAGGCGAGTACATTTATAGCTATTTGTTGGTGTATGTAAGACTGCCTCAAGCTACTCAGCCAGCAGAACGGCACAGCAATTTTTGCCTCTGAAGCTATGACTTTCACATGTAACCATTGCTGCCTTATGTTTGCAAGGCATGGGGAATTAATTAAACAAAAAGGTTGATCAAAACAATTTAACAAAGGAACCATTGTTTTTCTATTTATCCGTGAAAGAATTCACATTATTTCAACAGCATCAGGAATTATCCTTAGTAAAGCTCAACTGTCAAGATCGTGTACCCTCACAAAGTAATTCAGAGCACGTTATCTCCTCTTTTGAGAGATAAATGCTGAGGAAAAATGTGATTTCTTTCCTTATTTCATTTTGCTGGTTTGGGTCATATAGCAGTTATGGTTCCAGATTATAACTTTATGCCCTGCATGTATTAGGAGGAAAACGGATACAAAGCGTATCCACTCCTTATATTTCTATACCCAAAAATGTTTTATATGGGGCATGCTGCTGATGTTGCAAGCTCAAAAATCAGCACAGATGGGTTGAGATGGCTAAATAAATCCTTTAATGTACTCTTTCAGTGGATGGGGTTATTTCTTGAACTGGCGTCTGTGCACGGGAGTCAGACTGGAAAAGAGACGCTCCCTTCCTTGTTCTGCTGAGGGACCTGGGGCTGGGACTTGGTCATTGTGTACAGGAGTAAGTATGAGTCTGTTACTGTTTCTAAAGGGCAAGAAGGAAGCACAGAGGTTTCCAAGCTATCCTTGTCAGGTTATACTAGGCATCTAACCCTAGTGTAATTAATTGCCTATACAGTAGATGGAGAGAACAGGTGTCTCAGAGATGACTCAGAGCCGTAACTTAGATGGCTACACACAGGCGGGATGTACCCTACTCAGAGACCTGTTCTGGGTCATGGAGGCTCCTGGAGTGGCTCCAGAGGCAATGCAAGTTTTGGTTGATACCAACCAAGTGGCTCTGCTGCAATACTTGATTTCTTTTCTGCTGAGCAATCAGTCTTATTCCCCAAAGCAACTGAAGCGCAACCAGCCAAACCCATTTCCCATCAAGTAAAAGATGTGTAACAACAATTAAAAAAAAGTAGATCAATGTAAGTTTCCTTTTAGAGCTCCTGCACTTCTATTTCAAAGTCTTTTCCTGTTAATTTAACTAATTTGCCATTTAGGAGAGAGGAAGTAGAGGGTCATTCTTGAAGCATCACATTTTCTAACAAGCTATGTCTGCAATAGCTATTTTTCCCCTAAAACAGAAAAAAAAAAAAAAATGATGCCATCTTGGGATAATAAAAAGCCATTTCCAGAAATATATTCTAGAAATTATTTTTCTTGTGTCACAGATGAAGCAGAGTAAATGACAACCCATGGTGGATCTGGATGCTGGCGTTTATTTAAGAGCCAGCAGGATTTGATCTTTTACCCTGCTTGATCATCCCACACATTCATTCCCTTGCTCCCGCCTGGGCTATTCCCGGGTCTTGAGTTTTTTCCCCGCAGGGAGGTTGCTCTGGGAAGGTCAGGAAGAAAGTCGTGTCCGTTCATGCTATGCCACCACTCTCAGTGACCAGTCCTGGCTGCTAGTGCCCAAGGTTCCTGGGCACTCACTGGCATTGATTTATACCCAATAGCCTGATCTCCGGGATCTTCCTCCTCTTCTGGGGTCTGTCCTGCAGGCAGGGACTGCACCTTCATCTTTCCAAGACCGCTTCCTCTTTTGGGGAAACCTTCTTTTTCACACTCGCTTTTCTTTCCAGAACCCAAGACCCTGGTTTCCCAATCTTGATAGTCCTGGTGCAGAAGCACAATATGTGATCAGCCTCCTGTTTGGCAGTTCTTGTCTCTATCAACTGGTAGACTGGGGTCATACACCTCTTTCGCCCAGGTGCTATGAATGTTTGCTGTCAACCCATATTGGCAGCAGCTAGCAAGCAGCAGACTTCAAAGTCCAGTTTCAGTCACTCACCCGCATACATGCAATGATGTATTACCTGTCAGCATTGCCAACTTGAATTTTTTTCACCTTAAAATACCTTAAAATGGTGATCCTAACATGCTATTGTTTTATCTTGCCGTTTTAGTTTGGGGCCTATTTCTTTGTAAAGGCCAAAGTCAACGATAGATGCTTGTTGACGGCAAAGCAAGAGGTCAAAGAGAGTGCATAAGAAATTCCATTCCAGTGTGCCCTTTTCCTCTCTCCTTTGCTACTTTAAGGTAAGAGTCAGTCAGGCTGATATGCCTGCACTTGATAAAGAATAATCTAGTTAAAACTTATACTATTGTTGCCTTTGAATATTTTATGGATTACTCCAAAGCAAATGGTATGAGTAATGGAATTTATCAGGCTATGTGTGAAAACAGAAGTTGATTTAATGACAAGAAATTTTAGTCTGCGGCAAATAGTGTTTCATCACAATGAAGCACATGTTTTCACTTTAGAAGCAGTTCATGTAGCTCTGAAAGAATATTTATATACTTATTAGTTATTAATATTGTAAAATTGTAAATATAGGATACTGTATTTAATAATACGGCTGCTGATGTTTATGGTGATCAATAGCTTTCTTCCTGTCTTTATCAAAAAGATATCAAAGTTATTTGCTAAATCTAACACCCATGCCAATAAAGAGGAAAATATTATTGCAGAAATAGAATATTGTACTGCAGCAAATAGCAACAGAGAGTTAATAAGAGATAAAGTGGAACTGAAACCAGAGAGGATGAAAAGTCATCAGCGGAAACAAAAACTGAGTAACATGAGAATTAAACTGTCTTCACTCTTGCATATCTTTAATTTTTGTGACAATTCATCACCGTTTTACTCATCCTTACAAAAAGGATATTGTGATTAATTTAAAAGGCACCTGCAGCCATTGGTAATTTTTTTTTTTAAAGGCAGTCTTACGACTTGTGTGAGGAGTGTGCGAAGGACACCCCATGGATCAAGAGCCTCAGGAGCTTTGGTGAAAGCAGACATAGTTGTTGGATACTGAAAAAGGTGTATTGCAAGATATATGAGAGATAATATTTGTTGCACTCTTGCATACACACTAAAGTCAAGTGTGGGCACTTTGGGAAATTACAAATGAGAAGTAAGGGAAAGGAGGGGATGTGGGTGTCTCCAGAATTAGAAGTCAGCCAAACAGCAGATTTCAGGACTTCTATAGACAATGCAGTTACCTAAATCATGTCAAACCATGCATTTTGGGGATCTAAGTACTTTTGGTTTTTAGATCTGGTCATACTGGAAGTTCACATTCTTTTACTTATGGCATAATAGTAAGATTTGAGGACAATGACTTGTTTGAAGATTTTAAACTTCCATAAGTTCAAAGAATACAATTTTTCTAGTAATGCTACATAGTATATTGCTATGCAGTGATGAAAATGATTATTCACATGATCACTTACATTTAAAAGAGTATATCAAACCAGCATAAAAGTTAAGATTATAATATTCTCTTATTCAATCACTGATATTTCATTTGAAGGTAAAGGACACTTTATTTTACCACTCATTTTTTCCATGACAGGAACAGTTTGTGTATTATTATTTTATACCTGAATTAGTTGTAAATATTTTTATTACACTACGACAACTTCGTGACTTAGCTTGCCTTGATGAAAAGTGCAGAGAAAAGAAACAATCCATATGCCAGCTGATTTATGTTCAGAATTAAGTTTAATTTACCAGCATTCTCTAAGGAAAGGTTCCTATTTAAACTTTCAGAGTTAGCCAGTGAGCTCAATTCCCAGATGAATAAGTTCCTGAAACAGGAATCAAAATACATGAGAATTGCTGAGTTATCATTTCTGAATCATATAACATGTATAAACCACAAAGCTATCAGACCTATATTAAGACAACAGTTATAAAAATAATACATTCAAAAGTCTCTGTAATCTATTTGTTAGATGACCTTAAAGAGCCTTGAATAAGTAATCTCAAGTAGAAAAAATAAGAAACCCCAAAAATCATATTGAATACTTTGTGTTATGTCTCTGCATGAAAATAGTTAGGGAATTTTATTTAGGAGAATTTGAAACTTGGTAGTAAAACTAATAAGAATAAAATAAAATGTCCTTTTCCTGAAAAGACCAGTTTTTGTTGTTGTTTTTGTTACAAAAATATTTTTTTATGGTACACTTTGCTTTTTGCTGCTATCCTCCCCCCTGATTATCATAAAAATTATTAAAATTATCATCCTTAATTAATTGTTTAAATATTTAAAATCTGACTTTTTTAACACCATGTTGACAGATTAATTAAGAAGGATTTTCAGGAAGCTAAAATCTAAACCTAATAGGAATCTAAAGAGAGGTCACGGTCAACCTTTGCCTTCTATAGAAGTAGGTGAGCTCCTGAGATGGACACTTGCTGAGTCTAAACTTTCAAGTTTTGTGTAGTGAGCTTATAATGTGTTATACCTGAATTACTGATTTACTGCTCTAGAGAGCCATTTTTCTGCCCCTTTTATATAAGTAAGGAGTACAGCAACTTCAAAAGCACTCTTAAGTATAAGAGTATTATACAAGAATAAGCAGAGTAGGGATGGTATGTACCTGGGGTATGGAATGGTATTTTTAGCAGTGGCAGCAGTAAAGCCAAGTTATTCGCCTGGGAGATCTGATTCTTTTGATATGAACATTATTTAGCATGCAGAGAATGATGGACAATGTATAAAAATAAAAATGTAAAAGTATCATTAACTTCATGTAAGAGTAGCAGCAGCAGCCGCCAAGTTAGAAGATAGGCCCAGACTCAATATAAACTAGCTAACTTTATCTTGATTAATGCTTGAGCGTAACAATTTCAAACTTTCTCCTTGTTCTGGCTGCAGTGAACGTGTGTATTGCTATGCTGGAAACTGCAAAGCAAGTTTTGTTACCACATGAAAAAACTTCATTGGGGATGAATATAGAAAAAGTAGGAGAAAGCTTATATATAATATATGTAAATGCTGAAAACTCCAGACTTCAGTGAGTGCAGTGGGAATGATTTGTAGGGAGATGAATGAGGATATTTTTAACTGGCAGTGGTGGTACGCAGTCCTCCTGGCTAACCTTAGCTTAAGAGCAGAGTCCCTGAAGCTGAGCAGTGCAAGCCTGAAGCATAGTCTAATTATAATCATGCACCTATGAACTTTTAATTTTTTTTTAGCTGCTAGAGGAAGGGCATTTTTTTCAAGTTAAGCATGGGTACTTAACAAATCCTTTAATACAAATATGAAGTTGATATTGTTAAAGAGAAGTTGCTTGGGTGATCATGGTGGTTTACACTAGTGACATAAGAGTATCTCTTCTCCTCAACTACATGTAACAAGAGATTTTCTGCTCTCTGTTGTAAGATAAGTGCATACTTTTATGCATTCAGTAAAGTACCTCAATTCCATCCATTAAGTATGGATTGCTCGGATTCTGCAGATCAGAGATTTGAAGGCACAGAAGTGATAACAAACTTGGTATAAATTTGAGCTATGTTTGAAAAGTTGTTATGATCAATAAGTTTCTATTTTAGTCAATATTTGTGTTGTATCCATCCATAGGTTCTAACAGTTTTGATCAGCTCCTTGTGACAACAAATTCCGCTCCCTGCAAAGAGGGCCATCCTCACCTGTGCTAATTTAAACTGCCAAAACAGAGTGTGAACTGAATGTGATACCGTAGTGTCTGACAAGTGGGTTTGTGAAGGTCCCATAGTGCTTATGAAAAAACTTGGTTTTGAATGGAAAATGCAAAAGATCTGGCAATTTTGGGGGGATGTAGGGTTTTGAGATTCCTATGTGTAAAATCTGCAGTTTGAGATACTGGTATAAGAAAAAGTGGGTCATAATTATTTAACTATATTTTCCATGAAGCATATGATCCTAAAATATGAGAAAATATTTTTTCAATATACACATATATTAAATATGTGTACGTAAACATGTATATATATAAATTGAAATATATGCATTCTTGATTGGTTCTAGGTAGGGATAATAACTATGTTCATTGACTTACTGGTCTTTCTGCTGAGATTTTTCAACATAGGGTGCCATGGTTTATGTGGACAGCTGTCTAGTAGGAAAGGATTGCCATGTTTAACTAAATTAAATCTACTCCCTGACAGATGGCAATGAATTTTGGTCACAGTCAGCAGTATCTGAATTATTTAAAGGTAAGAAGCTCTATATTGTACTATTGTTCTCCGTAGTACAATTTGCTGCTGTCTGTACCCGTCTTTATTGGTAACAGAACGGAAGAAAACATGGGATTAGATAAGAGGTAAAACTGCATACTCTGAAAGCGTTATTTGATGAAACACATAAAAATAATATCAAGTTTAATATGACTAAATGCTATCAGTGCTTAAGGGAGTGGAGTAAGTGCTCCTCACTGAATGCATAAAATATTAACACAGATAACCAGTAAGGGCTTTCCTATATATGAGGAAAATAGCCCAAATGCAAGCAAGGTCTAGGGAGATTTATTTGTTTATATTAGCTGGAATTGATTTTGAGAGGAGGTGTTTAGAAGGATAAACTTACCAACCAGTTAAGGCTCCATCGTTACTTTCTTAATTTGCTTGCAAGAAGGCAGCTGACAAACATGAGCACTCTCTTATTTTAGGTGAAGGTCTCCTGGTTTCTGTATATTTGGAGAAAAAGAAATGAAATATTTTTCAAGGAAGCAACTCTTTGTAAGTGTGGACTCTAAAGCCCACTCCACATCAGGAGCAGAGTGTAGGAAACCTGACCTGTAATAACAGGGAAATGCCTCCCATAAAGACAAAATGTGCTTTCACCATTTATCAACAATAACTATCAGAAGGTCCCTCACTTCTTCGTGACAAAAACGTATAAAGGAGGAGGTGATAAATTCATCTATCCTGCCCACATGTGAGAAACCAATACCAATGCCAAGATCTAGGACACTGTGCTTCAGACCCTGTGTCCAAAGTCATATGAGGGCAAAGATCCTGAGGAAATAAATTGAAAATGCAGACGTTTCTTTTCCATCTCTTGTAGGAGTGCTTTTGTTCTTTCAGTTTATGAATGAGAACAGCATGTATATATTTTCTGGGGAAAAAGTTACCACTGGCAGTTTTCTACAAGTAGGTTCAGTCCTTGCCTTTATCTCCAGCTCTGTTAACTCTGTTAGAAGCAGAGTTGCACAAAAGATGAAACTGTGAGTTGTCCAGCAGTTACTCGTGTTACTGTGCTGATGCTGATCAGCTGGGACAAGACTAATAGACAAGGTGGGATAAGACTGGAAGAGTACATTCTCCCGTTGTTTTCCCACCTTAACTGCACAGCAGCATAAATAACAGTAGTGATATTTGAGAAGTTTTCAAGTAGTAATTAATAAAGAAATGGGATAAATCTTCGTAATTTCTTGTGTGAAATAAATTAAAATTTCCACTACCAAGAGATATTTTTTAAGAAGCCATACTTTTTTAGTCTACTTTATCATTTGTTTTAACTTTTCTGTTAATTTAAAAAAAAATTTAATTTTTTTAACTTATGACAATGCTACTATAACCTATGTTTGTCACAGTTGTGAGGCCACAATCAGTTTATGCAAGTCCAAATTCAGTATCAACACAGAGGTCTATTTTATTAATAGATGGAGATTTCAACCCCAACAGAATCAAAATACATTTATTTTACAATGGATAAAGCCAGCTTCACAAAATAAGATACTTTGTCTATCAATTCATATCCATTCACTGTTTATCACATGAGATCTCAAACGGTGAATGCTGGAATAGATTTCTTTTCCTCATTTTCTGTGACTTGTTGATCACTGGTTCTTTCTAGTCCCTTTCATTTAGAACTACTAACACCGTCGTGATTTGTGTTGTTTCACTCTGAAGCACTTCAGACCTATGGGCTGATCTTTCAGAGTGTTACAACCATCAGGGATTGGGTCAGGAAGGTGCAGTCAGAGTGCAGCCAGATTCGAGATGTGGAAATAGCAGTTATAAAGTGACACATGCACTGTACAGCAATGAAGACCATGATTTTTTTAATCAAGAGGATTAACAAATCATCCCAAGCTTCCATGATCTTCAATGCTTACCGAAAGGGCACCCCACAGACAGGTTGTGCTGTCCCTAGGGTTTTTTTTCTAATTGGAGAAGGTTGACTGTCCTGTGATGTTGGGCCACACACTCTGTTCAGACATCAGTGTTCACCACCCCCCATGCCCCCCACCCCGCTATTTTTTCTGTGCAGACTTGATGAGGAAGTAGAAGTATATTGAATATTAACCTACAATTAAAAAGTTACTTTTAAAACAGGAAAAGCCTGATATTTAGACAGAAATCTAGTATCTTCTCCACTATTTTAAGCCCAGTACAAACTAGGAAAGGTACAAAAATCTGTTCTATAAGCAAAACAATGATGATTATTTTTTTTCATGCTGTAAATTGCTTCAGCTGTGAGTTTTATCCAAGCATGGTTCATAGGGAAATGGACTTTGGCAACAGGCAGATGTTGTTTTCCTTTCAAACTCAAGCTAACAAAGCAATCAAATATGAATGGTATCAAATTATCTTTGGCACATTGTATGTCCCAATACAAATTCTTTGAATACAGAAAGAGAAGTGTTTTCATCTGATCAAATATCCACATTTTTCTGCAAGTAATGAAAAGAATCTTCTACTACTTAGAGCTATCCTCTAGAGGAAAGTCCATACTACAAAGTAGACCAACATAGTTATCAATTGTACATCAAAGAAGTAACATCAGAATATATAATAAGGATTATCAATAGTAATTGTGATATTTTGTGGCCATTAAACACTAACATTAATGTACTAGATTAATACGTCAAATATTCTCATAGAACTGTATTCTGATAAATCATATTAAAAGTATAAATCAGCTCTCTTGAATTAGGAAAAAATAACTGACTTCTGACCCATGTGTGGTTTCTTTCCTCTGTCAAATTGGTCCCTGCTGATTTCAAAACTTCTGTGAGAGAGAGAGGTCTTGGGCAGTGTGACACTTGGATGATTCTGAAAATGATCTGTATTTTTTGATGGCATGGAGAAGTGGGGTCTGCCTGAAAGACTTGAGGTTTCCTCAGCCCACATAAGTCCATATCTACCAGAGGAGCTTGTTTTGAAAAGGACCTAGCAAACACATTCTTGTATTTATTCCATTATGCTGTGATCTGTTATTCTAAGCACATTCTAAACCAATACCAGTTATTTGTAAAACAAAAGTCCATTTTGAGTTCTTAGTTATTAACTTAAATACACCTTCTATACTTAATCTGCTGTACATTTTCATACATGAATCGTTTCTTAACCAGAC
Source organism: Ibidorhyncha struthersii (assembly GCA_013398815.1). NCBI lineage: Eukaryota > Metazoa > Chordata > Aves > Charadriiformes > Charadriidae > Ibidorhyncha > Ibidorhyncha struthersii. The sequence continues at coordinate 283,194 of VZSZ01003086.1, read as the reverse complement.
CTTTGGAATCTGGAGTTTATTTTCTATAAAATCAGGATTTATATTTAGATCAGATTTGCCCAAGAACTTATTTACCATAACACCACAGTCATAATTTTATTAAAATGTAGTGTTACAGATGGATTACTGATAAAGTAATTCTAGCAAGCAACCAGAATATTCTGTCTTAACAAAAACATTGTGTCTTTGTTTTCTACCCAATAAATAAGAGCAATATAAACTTTTTGAGTAATAGAATAGCTTCCATACAATACTACACCCACAATTCTGTTCACTTGTATTTAACAAACTTGTCGAGTGTAATTTTGTCCAGCTTATATTTCTGTAAATAAAAGACCTCAACCTTTTGTAAAGTCAACATCACCATAACTCTCTTTGTTTAGCTAAATCACCTCTTGGAAATGTGGGCCAAATTCACAAAATGTAATAAATGTTTGAACATAATAGGATGAGATTGAGGGAAAAATACTTCTACTTCGCTCACGTAAAAATCTAACTCCAAAGTTTCCATTAGGACATTAAAATACTTACCATTCAGATTAAGGGGAGGTTATATATCATTAGCACTAGTTCATTGCTACCTGACTTACTTTGCAGTTTCTTACTTCTATTTTTCTAAATTAAACTATTCAGAGATGCCATAGATACCATATACATATAATTTATATGCTTTTCTGAAAAGGTTTTCTGTGCTTCGTCCTTTAGTGAGTCAGAAATTTATTTTGCTAACAGTTGCATTCCCTTATTCATTGATCATGTTTAAACTACTGTTTTGCTAGAGGTGTAATTCTACACTTGCAATTCGCTTATGTTTTCTCCTGGTAATGTGTTGTACCAGAAAAATTTGGATGCCGTTCATTTCACAGTGCCGTTCCCATTATACCTTTGGAAATCAGTCCCTCATATTTCTGGAAGATAGATGTGTGAGAATAAGGTATGGATCTTTCACAAGGACATAAGAGAACAGCATACTGAAATCCTGGTTCTTACTTTAAAATTACATGTTTTCTTCTCTTTCTCTCATTTTTAACACTTTTTAACATGTTAAGCAGGCTTCCCTTTACTTCAATTGCATATCCTGGGGATTAAAGACACCTTGTTTTGAATCCCATAGTAGGCAAATGGCCTGTATTCATTGAATGTAGCTAACAATGTGAGAGAGTAATTCAAAATCCATGCTAAATTAACAAGAACTTTATAATCTCTGATGATTCTGCAGCAATGAGATTCTCTCCAGCTAATCAGATCACCTGTCTCTATGAGAGCCGCCTGATTATAATCATTCCAGAACTTCCTAGGTATTAATGAGGAGAATTCGTTTAAGCAGGACATTAATGATTGAAAAAACTTACACAGAAAAAATGTCATAATCAAGATGAAATGGTAAAAGACCAAGTAATAATATTGCACCTGAGTGACACAAAATTTAGGCATATTTCAGTTATCCAACAAATTGTTTGTTGGGTAAAACAGGCATAGGCCACCAGTAATATATTAACTAACCTTCTCAGCTTACCTTTCCGCTGAAAAGCTACCCCAAATTGTTAAACCTGAGAACAAAGAAAACATGGATGAGAGGACATCAGACAAGATTCACCCAGCACATACGGAACTGTCAGCAGCCTTAGTCAAAGAAGAATGATGCTTTCTGTGTGTAGCTCTGTGTATGTGCATTTCCCAAGAATATCTGATGTGTGCCTGTGCCAAAGCTATTTACTAAATTTTTTTTTTAAGCAAAGAAATGAAGTGAATTATTGACATTTTTTTCCTTCTGCTTTTGGAAAAATAAGGCTGTATAAATCCCTCAATGTATTCAGCTGAGATATAACCCAATAGTTCTGATGGAATTAATTATAATAACAAATTAATTGAAAGTAAATTAAACAAGACTATGACCAAGTGCTGTCACACTAAATGAAAATTTAAATTACACCAGTAACAGACAGCTCTGCCCTAGATTTATGACCTAAAGAGTGTGACATTTTGGTTTCAGGTTAATCAATGAATGCTTCACAAACATTTTGAAGCCTTTCTTGATCTATTATAGGGTAAATTAAATCTAAACTTCTGACAGACACTGAGCAGGAGAGCACACTGAGTTCACTTTGGAGAGGACAGAATGTGAGGAATGGAAGGGCGAGCTCTTTGTTCAGGAGATGTGATACCCTCACAGCTTGGGGTTTCCTCCGGTCCTTCACCAATACATTCAGAGGTGCACTTGGCTGGTATCTAATCAATCGCTCTCCTACTGTGGTTTTGGAGAATCAAAGGAAATATTTGCTGACAGGAAGAGCACAGACCTAACAGATTGGTGAAGCTTACCATTATTTCTCCGAGGCCTTATTTTTGCCACCATGTTTATCAGGGAGCATGCTGCTACACTTTCCCAAGGGAGGGCAGCCCGTGTCCCAGTCGGTGGAGAGAATGGCTGTGCTGGAAGCAACCCACCCACGTCCTACATGATTGCCCACAGAGCTTGTGTGAATGGAAGGAGGGACTCAGCACCTCAGCAGACATTTTTGCCTACCTCCCCTCTGTCTTGGCTCAAAACACAACTAAAATACACGATTCTGTCACCATAGACGTATCTATCACAATTTTGTCTTGTAACAGTTATAACTCCCAGCTCCCCATAAATCCCTTTGCTGACCCAGAAAGGGCTCAGGCAGTTTTACTGACTCATGCTCTCCTCATGATCAAAAACCTGGGTATTTTTTTCACCACCACCACTCCCAAAACAAAAACCCTGATATGAATTGTTTCCAGTCTAACTCACCAGTCATGTCAATCCCTTACTTCCTTCGTGCCTCCTCAGATGTCTGGAAAACAAGCTTCTGCAAAAAAACAAGCCCTTCATCAATAGAGCTTGTCAGCTGTGGGCTCTGTGACTGTATTTTCATGCTCTTTAGCAGCAGATCTTAATATCTCTAAGAAAATGACTGCACAACTAACAGCCTGTACTTTTCATCCATAAATGCACAGCTGACATCCTTATGGGATTTTCTATTATGCATATTCAGCCTAGCATTTTCAAATCTTCAGATGGTCTGTATTATTTCCTCTCATGGGGGAAAAAATATTGTAGAAGCAGAGGGCTGTTCTCTTAATCCTCTGGATTTAGCTAAGGTTGGCTTTGGGATTTGAACAGGAAGGCTTTTCATTTTTATTCACTCATCTTCGATGGTGTCTCAGAATCGATGTGGTTGCTGGTAAAGAAGAAGTCTCAGACTCACTTTAGGAATTATGGAGCCTCTCTTCAGCTTGGGATTTTTGAAAACAGATTCCAGCCACCAGTTCTATGTTATGCTCTAACTGCCATTTTCTCAACAAGGAAAATTACTTGTTGAGTGTTAAATGGTCCTATTGATGCAACCAGAGGGACACAAGAAAAAGGGAGCTGGTTTATCAGTTTGTTGCAGTTTTACTTGCTTTTGTTTACTTATTTAGACAACACTGTCAAATCATGTCTTTCTGGAGATGCTTATGTATTTAATCCTTGTGATTAAATGTTGCTCTTTTGCTTTCCTGAACTCTCAAAGAGTTATGTTCAGCAACATCATTGCTCATTTCTGGTGATCTCTTCAGTAGCATAACTAGGGAAGCTCAGAAATGTTCACCAAAACAATTTGATATTAAACATTTCTTTTTCCTTTAGACAGATAATCTGTCTTATTGAGGGCCTGCCCTGGAATTTCACTAATGACTACCAAGAGAAAGAGGGATTGTCAAAATCTTTCCAACTACATGTGAGACTGTATTTGCTAGAATAACGATGAGTTACACTAGAACACTTCCTAAAACTTATGAATCAGCATTTTGTAATGCTATGTTGCTGACAGGTTCTTTTTTAACATTTGAATCTAGGATACGTCGTATATGGCGATTTGCACAGTTTAAAGTCAGTGGAGATAAATAACCCATCCAGAAACTTATAATCAATACAAATATTACAGCTCAGAAGAAGTCATTAACCCTTTTATTTTCCATATAATGGGATAGATAGTAGCTGAATGCTTTTAAACAGCTATTTCATTTCCCTTTCATGGCCAGCTGGAGCCAGAATCACTTTACAAGCCCGCATGTCAAAAACCCAGCTATTTATTCTATTTCTTTGACTGAAAACTCTGGATGCTCTGGCCTCTGGGTCAGGCTTGGAGCGGACTGCAAAAATCTAAAAGTTAGGTAAAACAACACCACTCTTTCAAATGACTGACCCAAGTAGAAAAATCCAAACCTATAAGTTATCTCCTAGGCCTTCTATGTAACGGGAGAATTGGATGCTTCTGAAAGGGGTCCCCGAAAGGCAGCATATTCAGTACAACACCATCCAGTCAGCTCACTTGGTGAATAGATATATGGTGTGAGATAGCATAAAAGCCTAAGGTTCTGTATTGATCTTTGAATATTGCCCCTGTGAAGACTCACATAGGAAAGTAGTATTATTCCTACCACGGTCCTGAACTCTCTCCTGAAGGCAGGTGCCTATTTCCTTCTTTTTAGCGGCTTGAATTTGCCATTGGAGTAGGAAGGTTATCTCCATTTCTGTTGGTATGCTGTAGTCTAGAAGTTGCAGCAATGAATCAGGAAACAGTAAAGGAATATTCTTTCTACTTCTTCTGCAAGAAGATGTTATGAACAAATATGGTCATGAGATAACCTGCAGAAACTGTATGTTTAGGAGGAGGATTTCTCTGTCTCAGCTGAGTTATGTACTTTGTTGCTTTGTCTTCCTTGTTCAGAGTTTTAAGTTCTTTGGCCGGATAGTTTTGGCTGTGATGTCTCAGACAGAAGACTTTACTGGAAATATTGAAGATAAAACAGGTAAACATTTATGTGGCATTTCTATTTTGCAGCTTGATTTCCAACTTAAGACCACCTTCTTCATCACACTGTTGCTCAGACATCTGTAAAGCAATATTGGAATTACCTGTGAGTGCTCTTGATGACTTCTTATTTTAATATCTGCTCATCATCCAGTTTTGAGACTTGCACAAGTAAAACCTTAAAGTCATCTATCATGGTGTTTATGACAATGGTAAATATTAAGAGTGGTTAAAACACTGGGGTCCAATTATCTGCATGTTCTGTGTTAATTCTTTTTTTTTTTTTCTTTTTCTGTAATTCCTGGGATCACAAAATCAGCAATTTACACTCAATTACAGAGTGAGTGATAATGGTAAAAACACTAAAACTGGCTATGATGCTAAAGTTTGCTTACTTGTTAACAAGTCCCTGGTGAGAGCCAAGGGAAGGTCAGGAAACGCATTCAACAAATACATTCTTTACTGGAAATTGCAAATTGATGACCAGTGAATTCAACAAATGGAAAAATACCATCATTAGGGCTCATATGTAGTTACATAGGGACAGGGTTTTACTGAGCTATTGGCATGGCTAAGCCAATTTGGTGCAAGAGTGTGCAGGCACTTTATAAAAAAGCTCAGTCCTGTGATTGCAAATTTCTCTGGATGGCTGCAGGAAGCTGAGAAGTTAATACCATTTATTACTAGCAGTTATCAAAGCACAAGCTTAGTGGATGCCTTTTAGTTATTTGCAAATAGATACATCTGTTTTCAAGTAACCAGGTGTCTCCAGTCCCCCATTAACATGTGCTTAATAAAAGCAAATTGCCAACAACATACTGATTGGGTGTCTTAAAACTGTTTTCTTAGTGTGATTTAGACCTTTCATCCATCTATATTATGAGATGACATTTGCACATTATACGTGTGCTAAATGATAATGAAATGCATAATACAGCCTGTGCTCTATGTTGTTAAAAGGCCTTGTTGTTCCTTAGTTAATAATTCCATTTCATTTTGAGCACTTTGGACAGTCTGGAGGAAAAGTGACTCTATAGCCTTGTTTGGGAATAGGTTTCCCAAAGTAAAGGGACTGCCTATTTTAGCAACTCTCCTCTCAGCTCCAGGAAAGTTCACAGATTTTTTTTCCTGTGATGTGTTTTATTTTATCTTTTTCCCCTAGCTAAAACAAGGTGTTCAGCCCAGTTCTTTATAAATGCTTCCTGTTTTGCCTGTCTGTCTTCTTTGAAGCAACCATCAGCTAGGAGGACACATCTGTAAGGAACTGGAAGGGAAAGAGTAGGCAGACAAAGTGCTTGACAGTGGAGTGAGGGAAAAAGCTGGAAAGTTCAAGTGTGGAAGCATTGATAGTATGAAGGAGAAACTTGTTTTCAAAGTGGAGGGACAGCTTATACATATTCTTAATTTGTTATTATATCTGTTTTATCCAGAACCTGGATGCATTTTATTAAGAGATGAGAAAGTGAGCAGAACAAGAGACAAACATACATCTCCTCAGTGCTATGAGGTTTACACCAATTGAAAGCAGTCACATGTCTAATTACACAGACAATTGCTAGATGGAAAATGACTTCAACTGAACAACTGATTTTGTATAATAACAGTGACTGTCCCTGTCCTATTAAAAGCCCTTTTGGCCTACTCCTTTATAGCATTCTGTCTCTACATTATTGACATTTAATCACTTTGAATAAAAGAGTGTAATACCGATAATATAACAAAGTGACTTGTAAAAGTTTACCAAGGCATATAAAAAATTCTGAGACATTGCAGGACTAACTGTATATTTTTTCCCCCACAGAGCAAATTCCTGATGAAGTCAGGGTAACTTCTTTACTTTTGGATGAGTGTTCAGTCACTTCCTGAAAATTTAGAGGGGAGGTAATCGTCATAAAGAAGTCTTTATCATTATCATATACCACTTTAACATACAGTTATTTTTTTAAAAAACAAACGGTAACCCCAGAGATTCTAAATGTTGGTATTTCAAAAAACGGTATGGGATTGTCTGCCCTGAGGTGGAACAAAGTACTGCGATACACAACTGCATGAAGCCTATGGAGAACTACTTGAAAAAATAACAGGGTTTGGCCATGAGTGGGTGATGTATTGGCAATGAATTGGAGGCTAACACAGCTTTACCAATCAGGATTTTACACAGTGTGAGGAAACGATCAATACATCTCTGATTATAGTAGCCTTAATTAAACCTTTCCTGAAAGTGCCAGGATTCCACTGGCCATTAAACTGACCTTCTTTTGTTGTTTAATAGATAGGAAAATACCTTTGGACAGATCCAGCTTTGATAAATTGGGTCCACGTCCAAAAGAAGAGAGTGAATTGCTGTAACAGATTAGAAATTTGTCTCTATGTGGCAATGCACAGACCACAGTGGAGGGTTACTTGCATACTGACAGAGTGCTCCGTGACACGCACCAAATCCAAGCCAGCTCTCTAACCAGTCTGCTATTCTTCATAGGCAACATATATAATGCATACACCCCAGCACCCTCTAAAATCCTGCTGCTGCCCTCACAGTTTATGAAACAGTAGTGTCTGACTGGGATGCCAAGTGTTAGATACACATCTTGACAATAAAATATTTAAAGAAGAGTTTCATGAGATTGTACCTCCAGGTATGGATATTATTAAGGGGCACAAATGAGACTCTAGCCCAATTGCCCCCTTAGCTTTCTTCCCACTAACATCACACATTTAGGTGTATTTGCCTCATGCCCTGTTGCATGACTTCTATATGGTGTTCTGATTGCAAAGCACTGTCTGCATGAGCTCTTTTCTTCTCAAGGAGGTTATGACTCTGTAAGCAGGTGGGGGAACTTTCTAGCACACCGGTGGTTCTACTTTGCAAAGCACGCTGGTGCTTAGCACAGATCTGCAGTTTGCACTTTGAGCGCACAGACTCACCTTGGCGACAGTAGAGAGCAACCAGTGTGTTATATGTTTGTTTTCTCATTCAGTGGCCATGGCTCCCTTGTATAGGAGACATAAACAAGACAAAAGCCATTACGACGCTGCACTCATAAAGCTAGAAATAGGCAATTTATAGCAACATCCTGGAATGGTATCATAAGTGGCATTTCTGTAGTTTGCCATACTAGTGACAGTTTCTTACCATAGCTTGTTTAAGACATCTGTGTTTGACCTGCTTTTTAGATTGTGACTTCTAGAAAAATGTATGTGGACAATGCCATCTGGACAAAGGAGTGTTTGAAACTATTTTTTCAGAGGAGGAGAAATTTTTTGTTGATTTGTTTTTTTTACAAACTCCCTTGACACTTCATTTTCAGTATATTAATTGCCAGTATATTTAACTTTTTTCTCCATCATGAACAAAATATTATTTAATCTCTAAAGGAAATTATTTAACTTGACAGCTGTGAGAAATATAATCTTTGAAATTGTTTGTGACAATGATGTTGTCTTTAAATCTGGCAGATTAGTCCATATGCCCCTTGCTGCAGCAACATTTGAGCAAATAACAGATGGGGACAGTATCAGGGCAAATTACATCTGTCTGCTTCTGATGATGTTTCTACAGCTTAGGATAGAACCACAGGTCTCTCTTAATGGTTACAGAAATCATCCGGTCCTGCAGATAGATAGACATTTAGAATACCACTTAGATTTATTAAAAGAGGAACATTAACTTTCTGCTAGCATGAGAACTGAACTCTCAAATATTTCCCTTTCGCTCTCCTCTTAGTTTAGATAAGAGGCTAGCCTTATGAATGGGATAAACAATTTTCTTTTATGCCATTACTGTTTATAAACAAATGTGGGGTTTTTGCATGTGTGTGACAAACCTTTTCTGCCCACACCAACCTCTCCCTAAAAGATGTGCATAGTCCCATCAGTAATCGTAGAATAGGACTAACGGGACAGTTATGACACTGAAAGGAATGTTGAGGAGTTTATCATCAGGAAGCTAGCAACAGAGGGCTAAAGATGCAAACGGTTCTGTATATGGCACAAGTCATATAAAATGTTAAAAACAGGCACACAAATATTCTGCAGTTGCCCTTCTTTTCTTCCAGTTGATCACTGTTTTCCCATTGTGCAGTTACAGTTAGATGGAATACAGATGCTGGCCCAAGCTGTAATTGCAGTGAAACTCTCAGCTGTTCTTTAGATCTGTAGAAAACATCATCCCACGGAGAGTGGGTTATGAGAGCTAAATGGGGAAAAAGGGAAGCAGGGAAAAAATACCAGTTTTTTTGATTTGGTTTTTTTTTTTTTTTAGTAATTCAAGATTTTAGGAGAGTTTTTCAACTGTTGAAAATTTTCATTCCATTTTCTGACTCAGGAAGATATTTTCTGCTCTTCAGTCATCTAAAATATGAGGCAGATGATGGTAGTAATAACATTATGGAGAGCAGTTGTCTTTTTCTAGCTTTAACACTGCTGCATTGAGGATGATGAAACAAAGTAGAACTTACAAGGAAAGAAAGAGGTTGCGAGTTTTCCTCCTTTGCTTTCCTTAGGTAAGTCCTGTGTTTCCTCTAAAAGTGATATATAAAACAAATGGGAAGTGCAGGATTTCCTGCAAACTCTACCTCTTCACATTGGACTACGTGTAGAAGTTTACTTTACACAAACATTCCCCTTTTTAGGATAAAAATCCTGGTATCCATTTCATTAGATCAGAGCAGTAAGCTGGGATCCATGGTTATACTATGAAATTCTTGGTCCTCTTCAACAAATTGAAGAAGCAAAATAGTACTATCAGTGACCCTTTCCAGAGTAAGTTTTTAGTGTTTGTTGCTAATAGCTAGTCTTTAATATTTATGTGATGTTCAGAGTGAAAGAGACTGGAATGGCACAGTGCACCAAACATATGAACTGACTGAGTAAAACAAAATAGTAGTGTGATTTGTCTGTGGGCACCACGTTGATGCTGACAGAATATTTCAGTATTGCAGTTATTGATATTTTTCCTTCTTCATCCTCATCTTTCCTGTCTCTGAACACTAAAACACACATATATGCCTTATTGTTATTTAAACATAGTGATAAGGAAATACATATTAAGGACTCTCTTCTGTTAATGTGTATGAATGTGACTATAGCAATGTTTTGTGGCAATTTAAATATTTCACATCTTTCATTTTTAGTTGCCATCAGTAGATCTAGAATATATGGGGATAAGATAATGCTGAATACGCTGAGCTTCTCTTAAGTATAGAAGAGTAGTGGGCTTGGGAGGATGGAGCTGGCAGGTGAGTCAGAGGAGAAATAGCATATGTGTCCTTCAACCAAGACGGAAGCTTTGCATACAGCTGAGGTTAAGGTCAGTTCTGTGTCTATATGTTTTGTTTCCAATCATCTGTACAATTTGCCCTCTGTTAGCAGCCAAATATCTGCTCTACTTTCTCCATATAAAGCAGTGACTACATCTTTCATGGTGACAGATTTTTGAAAAAATGAAAAGGAAGATACTTTCCCCCTGGACCTTTCAACCTGTTACTGCTGTCCTTTGCTTTTTTGTGTGTTTATATACAGTCCTCCTATGCACCCTAAATTTTATTCTGTTTAGTCAGCAGTACAATAAGCTACATTCAGCCTCTTAAGAATGGATTTTGTTTGCAAGACTGATGTTTAAGAGGTGGGTTTGGATACTTTTTGGCCTGTTTTTCTAAGGAAATATGGCATATGGAATTGCACTGTCCATCTGCCAGCTCTTCAGTCTTCCACTTCTTCTCTTGCAGTGATGTTTATGTCTGCTGGCCAAGTTCAACCAGGATCTAAGGCACTGAATTCCTTAAGATCTCTGAAAATTGGTGTTGGATAAAGGAGAGACACCAGCACCACTCCAAAACCCCCTGATATAGTGGCAACATGGTGAAACCAACAGTTACCTGATCTGTTTGGCCTGCTGACTAGCACACATATAGTAGCTGTCTAATTAATACATGTATATCTCCAAGCTGATCACAGCACATACCAACTCTTTCCCAGCTGGTTGGTATGCGACTCAGATACATGCCAGCTCAGGGAAGTGCTAATAATACAGAGGGGCTTAGAATCATTCAGACAGCTGGAATTGTCACAGTGATACCTGTAGAGGATGTGAAAAATTAAAATCAGTTGACAACCAACTTCAGTTGTTTTGCTGCTCATTACTTTCTGTTGGTCTAATGCGGTTTTCAGAACTTCTTGGAAGAATCTGGGCTACAAATGCCCTTACTGTGTTTGAGTAAGAAGGAAGGATGTCTCTGCCTATCTATTCCAGAATTTAGGAATCACAGCAGTTAACTAAGATTATGTAAGTCATCTATTTTATTGTTTGCCCTTTTGTGTCTCTCTTGTTGATGGTTTCTGAAAGTTGGAACTCTCTTCAGTGCTATGAAAAATAAAAGAAGAGATAATTTTCATCATAGGGAATGCTTGTGCATGAATGTTTAGCTGTGCCAGTACCAGGAAATAATTCGAAGAATAATTACTCCCTTCAGTAGTTCATGTAGACTGCCACTTTTCCTGGAGTCTGGGTCTGATTACACCCCTAACAAACCACTTCAGCCGGAATACTTAGTATTCTGTTTAAGGATCCTGGCCTGTCCTGATTTCAGCTACCTGATCTAAGTCTGAGCTTTGGTTGGTCATCATTACTGAGAAGGCACAGAAATCTCATTTCCTGATCTTTATGGGAAGGATTCCTGTGGTGCTACAGCTGAATGTACGTAATAATGAACATCACACGAGGTTAGACACAGAAAAGAAAAAAAAAGTTGATAGAAAATAATCAGGTATCAGGACATGGGGATCCCACCATATTTGCATTGTTTCTTTTGAAAATGGAAGGAGAGAGGAAAAGAGCTGGTTTTCATACTTGATCCATATTTTTACATTAAAATGGCAGCTACTCTATGTGGTGTGTTCTGATTTTCTCTTTGGAGCTTTCCTGGCAATCTGATTTATTTATGAGATTTCAGCAATATTCTTAAATCCAATGGATTTTCAAGAATGGTGGTATTATTGGTGGCAACGGTAGTTTTGATTGTGATACAAGGGAAAAATAAATTATTTCTCTTGATTTTCAGATTGCTGCAGACATCTACAAAAGGCATGAATTCTATGTCAAGAAATGCAATAAAAAAGACTCAAAAAAATAAGTCATTCTACTCTTACAAGTCATGGTGATATCTAAAACAGTTAGAGGAACAAAGAANTGAAAAGGTTTTGGCTGGTTTTAGTTCAATGGGCCAATTGTTTCATTCATATGTGTAAATATAATAACTGGAAGACAGACAGCCATCAAACAGGGTCCATGTATTCTAAAGCTTGGTTTTAGAGAACATCAAATATTACTTCATGATTCCATTTTACATGTAAAATAACTGCTGAGTTTTGATTGCTTTTAACATAGAATGTAGAAGTAAAATGTTACATAGTATGCAGGGATTCATTATTTCATTATTAAAACTTATCTACTGTAGTACTGGAAAGTAGTTATGTCTGTCATTCCTTTATTTCCATTAGATAAGTCATGTTTTTACATGATCACAGAAACAGTGCCTCTGGAAAACACTTCTGTATATGAGGGAGCAAATTAGACGCAGCTGAAACCCCTATTGTGTAGCAGTGACATCTCTGCCAGTTCTGCCTCAAGTGCTATAAGAAGTGGTGTGCAAGAAAACTCACAGAGCAGAGGCAATTAAGATTGAAAAAGAGAAAAGTTGAAAATTATCAGACAAAACATTGCAAGGTCAGGATGCCAAGGCACATCAAGGAATGTTAATAGAGACAAAGAAATCTGAATACTGACTATAGGGGAATTTTGTGACATTTGAAAATAACATGTATAAAAACATGTTGAAGCACCAAATGGTTCTTGGGATTTTTTTTACATCTTCTCAGAAATATTTGGTAAACTAAATCATCAGCAAATGACCTGTAGAAATAAAAGCTGCAGGGAAAGAAAATTGTCTATGTCTATATTGTTTTCACAGTACTAACAGCAGCACAAACACAACACTATGTAACTGTTTGTTAGGGGACTATTTTGTAAAATATAAAGTAGCTTTTGTATGTGAACATGCAAAATGGAGAGCTGGGATTTGTAAGGACATGTAAACTAGCAATTCTCTTTCCTTTTTCTGGAGGAGAAGCTGGGTGGGTTTTTGTTTGTTTGTTTTCTGTTACTGTTGTTTTCTACTCTACAGAAGCCAAACAAAGCCAAACAGTGCCCTAAATTCCACTTGGAAGGGTCATAATGTTTCTGTGTTAGTTTTGGCTCCACATCAATCTATAAAAGAGACTTTTCTGATTTTTCTCCCCTACCAAACCCCGCAGACAAAGCCTCTTCCATACTGCAGAATAACTGAACACCGAGGGATTAGGATACTTTCGCATGTTGAGCGAGAGCCAAGTGTTATTTATTATAAGACTGACAATTCTATCAATGTTAATTGTTAACGTAAAGAGGAACTATTCCAACAGAGAACATTGTACAAAGCCAATTCTCCAGCACATTGACTACAGCTCCTACCTGGTATTTTGGAGAACTGAACAGGATTTTCTACTGTGATACAGATACCACAAGCACTGTCCTCTCATTTCACCAGAAATTTCACTCTCCATCTGAGAAAACAATGTGATGCAAGGTTAGTAAAAACTTTGTTTGAGACAGTAGTTACCAAAACAAAACACAAGTAAAAATACCTCAAAAATCTTCCTCAGATAAGTCCTACTAGCTGTAATTTGGATAAAGATTCAGAAAACATTTTTTGTCTTAATATTTTTAAAGATATGCCCGTGTGTTTGTAAATTCAACCACTTATTTAAACTTCTTAGGCTCAGATGACAGGCATGTCATGAGGCATGTGCTGTAATGCATTTTAGGATGCAGGCTTTGATAATAGCAGTCAAACCAGTCAAGGAATGTGATTTTCAATTTCAAGTTTGTTAAGAAGACGTCTGCTCCATTCATGAGCTGGGAAAACCTTTCACCTTCAAAGAATGCATTAAAAACCCTGTGACTGTCCTAGCTTTGATCCTGTTACATTTCAGAAACCAAAAAGCTATACTTCATATGTGCATTCACTCCAGCAGTTAAAGGTTTCCAAAACAGATCCAGGATACAACAAAAAGTCAAATCAACTATTGTCCTGGTTTGAGGTAAAACAGAACAGGTAACAGGTTTTTTTAGATCATTATTAAGAACAAATCCCAACATGTCATTGCAGGGCCGTGTCTGCATATGGCCACAGAGATCGATCGAGGGACATTAAAAAAAAAAAAACAAACACAAACCCTAAACCTTGACCACTTGCAGTACTAAAAATCCTCTTTTTGGAAATTTTAACCACTTTTTCATTGTATGCTGAATTATTGCAAGAAAAACTTACCCTGCAAGAACACAAACATTTGACTGAGGAAGGTTTCTAAGATCTAGGGTGCAGTCTATGGTCAAACTTTAAGGAGAAAAGCACTTGAATAACATGTACATTTACTTGGCATATGTATAACTAAGTCTGAGTCTGGTATCTGCTCTGAATAGAGGGAGGATTTAATCCTGGGCTTCTTCCATCTTAAGAGAGTATCATAGTTGAAAATGTTGTACTTTCTTATTAAGAATTTAGATATTTAAGAATTTAATTATTAATCTTTGAGAAATATTGATATTTGAAGAAGGATATCTGTGACATAGTGAGGGGTAAAAATATTTTTTTAAGGTGTTGGCTTGATCATAATGCAAAATCAAGAAGTAAGAAATTTCATAAAATTTCGAAGAATCAACTTCCCTCCCCCAAATATTTTTGAGGTATATTCTCGAGATTATCACATTCTTTTTATCGTATTCAAATTCTAGCAGCTCTATATTCATATTTCATGAGTCTTGCTGGATTAGGTTATTGATTTAATTTTGCTATGTATTGTTTAAAGCTACAAAACCCTTGCATAGCACCAATGTGTCAGTGATATTGTTAGATAAAAGAGGTTATTACTAGCTTAAATAATATAATGTCTGCTGTTAAGAATATCAGTATTTAAAGGCTTAAGAAATTAATAGGAACAAAAAGCACATTTATTCATTGTATTACAGCTTCCTTTAGAAATGCAAAAATAGAAGCAATATGATGCAAGCATGAACAATTAATTCAAGAGATCATTTCTTTTCTGTTCTGTTCTGTTCTGTTCTGTTCTGTTCTATTCTATTCTATTCTATTCTATTCTATTCTATTTAACTAAATGCATAAAGACAATTGGCAAAAAAAAACCAAGCAAAATATTTAAGCATAAACTGTATCAGAATCTGTGATCACAGACTGCATAGCAGTTGGCTAAAAAGAAGAGGAATACAATTTAAAGTGTGGATTATAATTAGGAAAAAAAGAAAAACATACATCAGAGGCATGCTGTTGGTGCTTACAACATGCTGATCCACAGGACTGTAACATAGAATTCAGGCATAAGTCATAACAGTTAAAACTCAGGTGATATGGTTTTTAACCCTAACATTAAAATTCTAGTTTCATCATATATTTGATAGTCAAACCTGGATTCTATTTTTGCAGATGTAAAAGCTGGTCATGAAACTCTAATTTGGCTCCAGCCTTAAGCCTTTCTCACACTCACTGATTTTACAAGAAGAGATTCAGTTTTACACTGAAAATTGATTAAAAATCTGGAGAAGGAATCTTCTACCAAGACTATCGTGCTTTGGGTTGTGCTTGGGAAGTACGATGATCAGATGTGTTAAGCAGTGTTTATCTGATGGGGAGATTTAAGGATCTGTGTTAGGATACTGTTTATTTCTTGTAAAGTGAGAAAAATGTAGTTCTAGCTCATTTGAGTTCACGAAGAGGCACTTCTATTTATTCTATTTAACAAAATAAAAGGAGAAATAGCAATGCAATCCCAGGGGGTTCTAGAGAAAGGCTCTTTTTGTGCAGACCTCTGAACAATACATATTCCCTGCTAACATATGGCTAAAGCTTATAGACATGCAAATTGGTTCTTCTGAGGTGCTCTTGTCAAGATCCAACAGTGTAATACTCACTGTAAGTAGCGAGGCTAGCTGCAGATAAATGAGATGCAGAGCAATACCATAACGTCACAGAGTACTGTGAGTTCTTTACCTCATGCCATTATATTGAAGGCCATTACTCATGTCAGCTATTCAAAACATTACAGCACAGCTCTCTAGGCTTTTACCATGCCTGAATGAAGCATGACAATTTCAGACAGTGCAACAGAAGTGAGAAACTTGAACAAATCTGACTGATAGTTCACAAGATTTCAGCATGCATTGGCCTTTGTGCCACATTCACTAATGCATCCGCAGTGTAGCACATTAATCGCATTAGATT
The DNA here is from genome assembly GCA_013398815.1 of Ibidorhyncha struthersii. NCBI lineage: Eukaryota > Metazoa > Chordata > Aves > Charadriiformes > Charadriidae > Ibidorhyncha > Ibidorhyncha struthersii. The sequence goes on along the minus strand of VZSZ01003086.1, from coordinate 267,041 downwards.
ACACATCAGTCCAAATCTAGTGCCTCGAAAGTTTATTTTCACAGGCGAGCATTGGAAAGGGGTTAATCACCTTTAGCTTCATCTAGAAAGGTTATCAGAGGGCACAGATCAGTATTATGGTACCATTATGGCAGAAGTCACTTCTTGATGTTATAAACTGTGTTGAAAAAGAAATCCCAGACTGACATAAAATCGTAGAATCATGGAATCACAGAGCAGCTTGGGTTGGAATGGACCTTTAAAGATCGTCTAGTCCAACACCTCTGACATGGGCAGGGACATCTTTCACTAGATCAGGTTGCTGAAAGCCTTATCCCACTTGGCCTTCTACACATGCCCTGGGATGGGGCATCCACAACTTCTCTGGGCAACCTGCTCCAGTGTCTCACGACCCTCATGACCAGAGGCAGCTCCCTCAGTCTTCCCTGGTGTGCTGTGTGCCCCAGCCCCTCACCATCCCGAAATCCCTGTGCTGTGCCCACGTCACATGCATCAGTGTCCTTCCTGGACTGGAGAGTCCAGGAGGGAACACAGAGGTCCAGATGCAGTCACCAGAGTACCAAATAAGAGAGGAGGAAAGCATTTGTACTGTTTTTATTTTCTTGTTTTATTGTGTTCAAAATTGTTTATTGCCTAATCTTGAAAAGAACTCCTCATGAAGCATCTAGAAGGAACTTTAATGCTGAAGGTCAGCACCTCTTCCTGGCAGAACTGCAGTCTTCTGCTTCCCTAAAGGAACAGCTATCTCTCTATCTTCTTTGCTTCATCTGTTGCTATTCTTCATACGGAATCTGGCTACATCTTCAACCACCTGTCGGGCAGCCTTCTTGTCCTCAGACTGGAAAAAAAAACACCTCCAGGCCCCAGGGACCGTGATGGCCTCTGAAGGATGACACCTGTCACCCAACGTAGCAGCCCGGTGCAAGCCAAGTTGTCTCACCCCCTTTTCTTGGGGCTCGGAGCAGAGACATGGCATCCCTTCAGGGAGGGTGGGGGTGGGGATGGGAGAGAAGGGCTCACACCACCCGGGGTAATCAACAAAATAATTGCTCATTGCTGGGAGATGTTATAGGTGAGGCCACAGGAGGGCCAGGTGTGGAGGTTGGGTCTGCCAGCTAATGGCAGAGGCAGAGGCAGAGGCAGAGGCAGAGGCAGAGGCAGAGGCAGAGGCAGAGGCAGAGGCAGAGGCAGAGGCAGAGGCAGAATTGGTGGCAGGGCACTGGCCAGGTGCTCCTGAGATGTTGCTGACATGGCACCATGGAGGGGAGCTCTGGCACGGTGTAGTGGTGCCAGGTGAGCTGTGCTGGAGGTGGATCCACTTCCATTGGCTCCTCCTGACCTTGAGGTGGATCCACCGCCATGGGCTTCACACCATCTGCCACATGAGTGATGGTCAGCACTACCACGCGGCTCATGGTGCCCCATATCTGATGCCACCTCCTCTTCCTCTGTGGCTACTGCAATCATGTCACTGCTCTCCCACACAGAGGTGGGCAGCCACCCATCTTGCTGCTCTGGGACCTCTTGCTTCCACACATCCTTGGCATTCGAGGGCCTCAAAACCCACTGAATTGTGGGCCAACTGCTGGCATCCCTGTATTTACAGGGCCTGGAGCAGAAGGCAGTGAGGTGGCTTACGACATCAGGAGGCCACTGTGGTGGCGAATGTATGTCTGTTCTGGGAGATGGGGGTTCTGTGGCCTGAAAGATGCCCTTCTGTGAGAGAAGGAGAAGGGTCAGGGGGACAGAGGGTCCCTTTCCTGGGGATCACTCCCCTGTGCCCTTCTGCTGCCCCTTGGGCACTGGGACTGCCCTCCACCTCCCCTCATGTTCCTGGGCTCCAGCCCCCTCCTCATCCCATGCCCAGGGTCCCCTGGAAGAGACGGTGGCAACAGTCACCCCCACCAACCTGGTCCCCTGCAAGTGGCACAGCCCCCTGTGCCCAGCAGAAGCAGTGAGGAGACAAAGTATTGAGACATCCCATCAGGAGGAAAAGGAGGCCCAGCCGGCCTGCGCAAGGCCTGCCAGCACTCCACAAAAGAATTGTCAATTGCCAAGTGTTTTGTGGACCGTTCTTTCCCATCCCCTGGCCCTGCCCCTGGAGCATGGAGAAGTGCCATCTCTTCTGCTCAGAGCCCCAAGGGACAGGGGAGGACAGGGCCTGGCGTCCTTTGGGCTGCAGTGCCGGCATGACATGAGGAGCCTGTTGGAGGGATGCTTTGCATGTGAGTATCTTCAAAAATAACAACGGTCAAGTCCAAAGACAAACTTGAACTGTTGCACATTGCCGTGAGTTATCTTCTGGGGATGGTTGTAGGTGCAGTTATGGGAGGCCACAGATACTGATTATCCCTGCAGGCATGTTATTGGACAATCTACAGTCCTAATCCAGGTTGACAGCTGTGATATGCCTGTCTCCATTTCCATCAGCCCCTTCCCTCTAAACTTGTGTTTTCCCATAGATTGTGCTTTGATGATTGTCATGATGAAGCTTTTCGGCAGAGATGCAGTGTTACAAGATTTCCAGTTCATTCAGAAAATTTTGGAGTTCTTCACAAATATTATTCATAAAACATCTGATTTTTACCCCCTGTATGGATTACGTAAAGCTCAGATTTTTCCCCTGCATAGACAAAATCTCATATAAGTCGCTGTCCTCGCACCCTGGCATATTTTCCTCAGACTGTGACCCAGCTATGGCTGTAAGGTGAAGGCCGGAAATAAGCATGCTGGCTGTCTCAATGAACAACTACAAGAGGCATTGAAAAACATCAGTCTGTATCCCTGCTCTATCCCCTAAAAAGAGATTGAGGGGAGGAGTCAGATCTGTGTCTCAGAATGCCCAGTTCCCTAGAGCCGAGAGGAACTTTCTTCCTAACTCCACCTCTGAGAATCTCCTACAACAGCACTGCTGCCTCCAGCACCCCAAAGGAGAGGCTGTATCAGTCTCTACTGATATTTACAGTCTACTACTTTGAACTACTCTCATCCAAGCGCTACCCCTGCTTGTGAAGAAAAAAAGTAGCACATATGAATTAAATGCACAGATGAATATTTTTTTCTCTTCCATGTTCTTCCCCCTCAGATGGAAAGAAATTTAACTGTGGCAAAAGCCACAGGTGCTGTCACACTGGTTGCGTGCTCCCTCTCATTCTGCCTGTCAAAGTTGTCCTCATAAATAGGAAGTTGGCAGCCCAATAAATTTTTAAACTTAATTTTCAGTTGTGCCTCTATTTTGTGGCTGAATACTGAGGTTTAGTCTGAAGAGAGCAGAGTAATATTTTGATTTCACATAATGGGTAGCATATTGGAAATATTTTTCATAACTAGACTTTGATTTATGCCACCGGCAACATGATCTCTTCCAGCACTGAGTTATTAGCAAATAGTTGTTAAAAATGCCCTGAAACCAGACAACTAAACCCATTCATTAACTGCCTTTATGTATTTGTGAGACAGTGCTGTCAAGTGAATCATAGTTTAGTTCCTAGAATGTTTCAGGCAATGCTGTTTTCTTAATGAATATGCATCTCCACTTGCTTTTTAATGGTAAATTTTATTACCTTCTTACATCCACTTTTCCCCCTTGATGGCTTCTAAATTTGAGAGAAGAAAGATAAAATTTTTCTGTTTGCTAGAAGTTTCGAGGGATGACCATTGTTTTATTTGTAATGTCTTATTATAAGTGCTGGATTTAATGCTGTCTTTGCTCATTAACTTCATGACTTGACTCTTGTCCTCAAAATACTTGTCTTGCCAAGAAAACCTCTCTGTCTTAATAAAGCAGCAGAAGCAACAAAACTACTAAATGAATTCAAGGAAGTTTTCCAAGTAGGCCTGCTCACCTTCTGAAGGGACAACAATGCTGGAAGGAAAAGGTAGGCCTTATTCCCAGTTTAAATGGAAAAGAGGGAAGGAAACATGGTGCAAATGGTAAAAAGCTGTCAGCGATGGAGGGAGCTGTGTCCTCGAGGGGAGAGGTATGTACACACTGCACAAGAAGATAGCTTTTATAGACATGAAGTAGTTACATAATATGATGAAATGCAGAGAGGCAGAGCTCTAGGGCACAATCATTCTCTACTAGCAAAATGCTCGTTCATGCAAAAAACATTTCCAAACAACAAATTAACCCAACAGGAATAGAAATTGCAGCTGTAAAGAAAAAAATGCCATACTCAGCATTAAGGTTGTTCTGGCTGACAACTGTGTGTGTGAGGAGTGTTTCTCTTCAGCTCCACATTCCCCATACATCCAACAGAGTAAGCGGTGCAACCTTAAACCGAGTACAGGAAAACAGGGGAGATTTTTCCCTCAAAAATTTTATGTGTTCTTTTTGTATTTTTAACCTGTTTTCCTAAAGGAGTAATATTTATTGTGGTAGTGCTGGCAGGATGCCCACTCATCATCCACCTTTTTCATGAACTTTCCCTTTCTTTGCAAAGACTGTGTGACCTATTTTCTGGGTTTTGTCAAATTTGAAGGAATTGTAGAAGTCTTACAACTCTGTGTAAATTTGTGGGCCAGGCAGAAGAGACCTACCCTTCCACTGGAGACAAGACAGGCAGAACTCACTGGTTATACTGGTGTTTAACATAAGCCAGCTTAGTCATGATATTTTGTGATTTTTATACATCAAATTGAATATATATTCATATCCTTCATGCACACTGTTGAGGTGGACTAGATTGCTGAATGACCAGGATGTTGGGTGTGATTGTAAGGGGAGAAAAAATAAGAAATTTCATCTGCAGAGGGGTAATCTTATTGAAGTGTGTAGTGCTGTATGATCCTTTTTGAAGCATTTTCATTAATTAGTGTTTCCAAGGCCAAAAGGATATCTAATGCAAGTATATGAATCAACAGACAGAAATATATGGGGTGAAGTGGAGAGGGCAATGTCAAATTTTAGTTGCCTGAACATATTTCCAATCACAGGTAAGTTCTAGTCCCTCAACAGCACCTTCTAGACATTAAAGTCCCTTCAGAAAGTGTTTCTCTAATTCTATTTACTGTCCTTCTTGTTTTCATATGTCTAACACAGTGTCTGTTCTTACCTTTAGATGACTACCTTGAATTTGCTTAGTTTTCTCCCACGGCTTTATTTATCATGCTTTTTGATTCCATGTGCACTTTGAGGGATGTTCCATATGTTTTATTTATTTTTTATATGTTCTTCTCTCACTTCCCATCTATCTGTTCAATGAACCACACCATCTCAAAATAGCTGTTAATACTTAATTGATTAGGTAATATCAAAAATTTTTTAATCACTTGTGGGTAATACACAGCTATAAAACATGTAAGTTACTTATTTGACATTTTATTTACAGAAATTTTAGCATAAGAAAATGTTGACCATCTAAGGAGAATGAGAGGAGAAGATAAATATTTGATTTGTATAAAAGGTAACTTCTCTTTGCCAGAAATCAGCATCTAATGGGCTATTTTCCATTTCTTATTTCTGCATCAACGTAGTCTATCTTTATTAAATCACAACGCTGTTGTAAAGGTGAAAATCCTAATCAATCAGGCCTGAAGTGTTTTGTAAATGTGAGTCTAATTAAGAAGTTTGAGGCTCATAGAAAGCAGCATATGATTGTCCTAGAAGTCCCTAGAAAAAAAGAAGTACTAGATATGGAATCAGGAGAGCCACTGGATCCATTGTATATGTCAATAAAAAAGTGAGAATGCATTAAAAAAGCAAACAACAAACCATTAAAACCTGAGTATAGCATAATAAAGCAAGCCAATCTCACTTATAAAGATGGTTAGGAACATAACCTGAAGTAAAATCCATAGGCTTGTCTAAACACCTGATAAAATGCTATTACATTTTGTGACTTGAAATGCTTTGTTTTCACTACTACTTTGTCCATTTACTTATGTGATAACTTGTTCTCAAACTGAATTTGACTTCTGTACTGCAGTAACATGCAAAATAAGGAAATCTCCCAATTAAGTGGATAAAAGCCTTCATTGAGTGACTATCATAGCTTTCCTTCATCTTACTCACTTCTTAAATGCTCTAGTGGCTTTTAGTAACATGTTCTGGTTCATAAGGGTACTTAATCACTGAAATAACATGTGTGATGATGCTGTTGTTGATGATCTTTAAGAGTTCTTCTGAAAATGAATGCAGAAAGTTGGATGATTTACAGTAGCCAGCAGAAGACTCACTGTCTGAAGTTGCGAGAGGGCAAGATACGTTGTAGAAGGTTACTGAAAGGTGAAACTGCCTTCTGTTTCTATCCAATTTATTGAAAATAAGAGATGGCTTGAAGCCAACAGGTCTTAAATTTCTAATACACTCATACACCTGAACTGCTTAGAGACAGCATCTTACAGAGCGTTTTTTTTTTCGCTGAAGCTGTTCTCGCATCTAGTAATACAAACTATATAGTGCTTACACTATGGAGATGCTCCTTAACAGTCTTTACTTTGCTAATGAGCTCTAACCTAGTTTTTCTTAAGGAAATTTTTTCAGTGTTACTTTGCCATTACTGAAATTCATAGCACCAAACTGTGCACATTTTTATTAAAGTTATTTTCTCCAGTCTCTCATCAACACAAATATTACCTCAGTGCAAACAGATTTTACCGTCCTGGATAACCTCTGTACTTCCAAAACACCCAGACCAAATTGGCTGAAAATGATTGTTGGAACGTTCCCCTTTCATTTGAGAAGCAGCCAAAAGTTTTAATTTTTTTAGCATAACAAACCAATATTAAGGTACAAGTGATGAAATAAATTCTAGGCTATAGTGACAAAACAAATAAAATTCCAAAGCACTGTGTTTGCTTTCTGATATTTTACATTTTGCTTTTTCCCCCATCCAAAATCTTGTCAGTCATCACTTTTAGCTCTGTAGTTTATGCCATACTTCAGAAAGGGCAGCATTCTGTGCATAATTAGACCAGCACTGAAATTCAAAGTCACAATGAACTTAACATTAATTTCGGCACTGACTCATACGGAGATAAGATTTCATCTGGAATAAAAGGAGGGGAGTCTCAATGACTGCACATACAGAAATGAACTTTTTGCACTTCAATCAGATCTCAGGATCTATATACAGGGTGCTGAAAAAGAAAAAAGAATTGAGAGAATAGATAATAAACCAAGTAGATGTAGCAATTAGTGGTTCTGAGAAGGCCTCTAACTGTTACCATGGTAATATTAAAATTTTCTGGCACTGAACATGATATATTATCATTAATTTTAGATGCTGGTACAAGTCCATTATGATAGCACTGGGGTATAATCTCCATTCTTGGACAAGGGTTTGCAATTAACTTTAACTGAGGGCACAGAGTGGTTTGATGGAGATCTAGTAATTTTACTAAAGTCTGATCCATAGGAAGCAAGATGCCACCTCTAGTGCTGCCAGGTTTAGTTCTGTACGCTCTCTCTTCACCCATGAAATGCAGCAACAGTGCCCTGCAACTGCAGTCTGACAGTTCACAGGAAAAAAACAGAAACACAGGACATTCTTCAGCAATGCAAATGCCATTGTATTGCTGGAGCCTTAACAAACTGAATACAGTTTACCTACAGATAGCCCTGCCTTAAGTTAAACCCAGCCTTAAAGCAACAGAAAGCAATATTTCCTGTGCAAACCTAAAATGCCCCTTATGATGTTCTTGTTGCAGTGCAGGCCACTCTTAATGACTTCAGTGGGATCAGCTTTTCTTGATGAGTCCTCACTTGACAGGCTTTCATTTCAGTATGTTAGATTTATGTTCCAGTTAGGCTTTCAGTGTTGGGGTTTTTCTCTTGAGGCAGGAGGAACATAGGACACCACACCATAAATATGCACAAACAGATGCAACAGAGGGTGTTAACTCTTGTTTGAGATTATCCACTTCACTGAGGAAGCTTACATAGGTCTAGAGAAAGTCAAGTAAGTGAAAAAGAGAGAGAGAGAGAGAGAGAAGGACTGATGCTGTGAGATACAGAGCATGTTCAACCTCCATGACATGCAGCTGCATTTAGGAATGGGCAGGTCCTTCAGGATCAAATACAGTCACAATTGCTGCATGGACACATGGTAGAGTGAAATTTGTGCAACTGACTTTGTGTAGCAGCGCTGTTTAGTAAACCTGCCTTTCAAAGGTGGCGTTTTACATTTGGTGGCGTTTTACATTTGTCTGGCAGCATGACACAGAAAGGATCAAAGCAAATGTGATTTCTAATTTCCAGTGAACTTATTTAAAGTTAATAAACTTTCAAAGAAAAGAGTTTGCTGCATTTGGGCTGTTTGATTCTTTAAGCTTGATGTTGGCAGTTAGTTGATGGCTGTAGATGTCTGGAGATCTGCCAAACATAAATACTGTGCAAAGCATTCTTTGAAAGTTCACTGAACAGTTACTTCTGGTTTATTTTTATATAGTTAGTTTATTGATAGCCACACATGGTTTTCATTTTTTGTTTTGTTTGTTTGTTTTTTTTTCCAAAAAAATGCAAAGATTAATGTGAGCTCTAATGAGGAGAAAATATGTTCCACCTAAATTTCTTTATCATTTATAACTGTACAGTAGAATCAGTTTTATTAACCTTGATTAATACTTAATACCATGCTACTGCATGAATCTTTGTTATCCTTGCACCCCATAGGAGTGGAATTTCAATTGCTATATATCAACTCATTGTAATATTGTACCTAATTCACTCTAGAGACAAATGTATGAACTTACCCTATTATACTTTTTTCCCTGCAGAGAATTAACAGATTTTATCCAGCTAGGCAGCCAGTCCCATTTGAACACTTATCTGAGCTGCTTAACTCTCCTGTGCTGATGGGAAACCTTCGAAAAGTGTATTTACTTACGATACTTTCAGCACTCATTAACAGTGAAATCCTAGTCCCATTAGAATAAGTGTGAGTTTTACTCCTGACTTGAGGATTTTACTTCACCAAAATTAATCATCTTGGAGAGGTTAGGACAGGCTTCTGCTCCAGACCTGAAGTATACATTGTATTAGAAAACAGTAATAAAAAAGCATTTTACTGGCCAAAACTCCAGTTTTGGCCTCTGCTGAGATGTGGCTGCAAACTAGCCGTCCTTTACTCAGCTGAAAGACTTCTGTCCTTCCTAATGGTAGCAAGGGCTGAAATCAAGTCAGAAGCTTTTCTTGTGGGAATGTAGCAATCTGAACTTTCGGAAGTTGAAAATGACAACGAAAATGTTTGATACTTCTGAACTGAGATCTTAAGGATTGTAGGAAGCACAGAAAACAGCAGCTAATGGAGGAGAAGACTGACCTTTTCACTGTTTCTAGGAATTTTGTGTTGCGAATTGAATTTCGTTCCTCCAAACATATCTTCTGACTTACTACTGGGGGACAGAGACAAGCTTCCAGAGTCTGCCGCAAATACATTACTACAAACTGCCCTCTAGTCATCACTTGGTCTAGTCATACCATCCTTTTATTGTTTGCTTCATTGCACATGTTGGATGAGAGCACTGGCCTTCTGGACAAGGCTGCTTAAAATAGAGTTTAGAAAAATCTGCAACTGGGGCTGAGGTGCAACGATTTGTCACCAAACAGGTGACCTGTCTAGTCAAAGCTGGCATCGCTTCTGAGGGTAGAGGGTGTAATGGTGGGAATGGCATTAAGGGGCTAGACAAACAGTCTTTAGGAGACCATCAGTGATTTTGTTGCTGGAAGTGTCACTCTTTTGGCTCATGTAATGCTGCAGGGTATTTAAAGTGTGTAATTTGTTCTTGGTAACAGAGCCAGTGAAATTATCGACTATGAATAATTTATGCAAAGAATTCTGGCAGTTTACATCCAAAATTTTAGTTCTGTGAAGGCTGGTATTTCACACAGATACAAAGCAAAAGATGTGTTTCAAATAATTTATTTGTTCTTTTTCTCCAGCCAATAAACTCTGTGTGTACATACACATATTATTAATCTGCCTGATTCACTAGTAGCACTTTGCTACAAAATTCTATTGAAGTCATTCAGAGGTACAAGAGAATCAGTATCTTTATTCTCACTTATCTGACTGCTGGTTTTACAGGAATCTGCATTTCGGGTGAGGTTTTCCAAAGCCAGCAGAAGCAGTCTGGAATTCCAATTGTGCTGTCGGAAGTAAAACCACTGTGCATTTTCTCTGGGAGCAGTATTCCATGGCAAGTTTTTCTTATCCCCGTGTTTCACATTCCTTATCTCTAGGTCAAACATGTTAAAAGTTTGAGTTTCTCATCGTGATAATAGAAACTTGCCTGTTAGAGTAATCTTTTCTAAAACACATTTTGAGATTATGAAAGGTTACAAAAGACATACTTTTCCATGGTAAGCTTTCTTCACGACACAGACCATAGGAAAAAGCAGGGATTGATAAAAGAGACACAGCTCCATTATTAGAAAAAAATATATGTTTATCATTTAATTCTATGCCTTGGTTGTTATGCACAAGCACACATCTCAGTGGAGGAGAAGGGTTTTTAAAAATTACAGCTTGCTTCACCTAAAGCAAGTCTAAGACCACATTTCCTAGTTACTGTCTGATTCAGATGAAATTACTATCTCTCTGACCTTTGTAGCCCTCCAGAAGAGTGAATACATCCTCTACCGCTGCCCTGTGCTGCCAAGTTTCTGTATGCAGGGCAGGCCAATTGTATTGCTACTTCCAGGGGGAAGGAGTTTGTGGGGTTTTTTTTCCTCTTTGAATTACTGGAATAGTGGATGCATATTGGCTGCCAGATGACTAGGCACACCCTTTAACTCTTTACGCCTTTATGTTTTTAATACTCTTCGGTGGGCAAAGCAAATGATACTGTCATGTACATCTGTGTATACTTATAACTATATGACAACATCACTTGATTTGCACAACACCTGTGTGTGGAGTTCAAATGTGTATATTTATACAAATTTATATACATTTTTAAATTCTACGGAAAATGTCATCCCTAAATAGAACATGTTTAAAAGGAGAAGCATGTTTTTCCCTAGAGTTTAAATGGTAATTAAATACAAACTTTCAGATATTTTGTCCTTAACCTCTATTGGAGAAGGAAAATAGCAGCTTACTGTTAAGAAAAAGGCACCTTAAAAACCTGCAATATTTAATAGATACCCCCAAAACAAAACTGCTTCCCGTGTGCAAACAGGCTGCTGACCTTTTATAGCCCATGAATTAAGGTAAAGGAAGTATAGACATTTTCTGGTATTCTTTGGCAGGATCACGCTTCTTTGTCTTCTTTTTACCTTCTAATCCTTGGCATAGATTGCTCAGAGATGCCATTCACAAGCAGTTGATTGTGCTCCATTCCTTATTGATCATAATGGCTGGCTGCTGCATTTAGGAAAGCCCTGTCATTGATGCTTCCTACTTGAAGGCTGGGAAAAGGTCCCAAATAATTGTGTCTACTGAATGGATGCTGCTAATAAGATCACAGGAACAAACTGGAACTTCCATGACAACATCAACAAAATGGCATATTTCAAGATACTTCAAATCAAAAGCACTTTCATTAGTTAGTTGAGATAACTGGGTCCTACCTCTCATAAGTACTACATTATAAGCAACAATAACGAAGCAGACGTGTGATAGAATTTGAGAAAGATAAACATAAGTGGACACAAAATGCAGTTTGCTGTGTAACACAAAGGGCAGAATTGTTGACTCACACCTCATTGCTATGTGAATTAAGTGAAATGGGATTCTGTAGTTCTCTACTTATAAAAATCTGTATGAGTAAGCAGTATCCACCCAATGCAGCATTATTTGGCCTAGACCGCCCAGTTCCCTTCAGAGAAATACCACTCTACCATCATCAGATTCTGTTTCAGTTGCAAGAAAGCCTCAGTCTTACATCATTAAAAAACTCTTAGATACTGTCTGTGTCATGAGCTAGACAAAACATTTCAAATACAAAATTGGATTTTTAAAAATCTATTCCAAATGCCAAGTGTGGGCTCTTTGGGACTCTTCTTCCATCACTATTGATTTATTCACCAAGAGACTAGCTGGATTCATCTTTGAATAAAGTTGTATTTTAACACTTTTTAATGTCATGCTGTTTATTCATATATTGCTTAAAATTCAAGATTTGCTTCTTTTCATTTTTATACATTTTAAAAGGTTGCTGAAAATGAACAGAAATAATGTGTGAAATTGCTAAATGAGGCTATTATTTTCCTTTGTTCTATGTTAATGAATTCATTAACAGTTGTTCAGTTATTATCAAGGGTATTCTTTAGTTGTTAGATTAGAAAGATTTTTATCTTATTCTTACTGTGAATCTGCTCATTACATATCTGACAAACAGCAGAAAATTTCTCCTGCAGAAAAATAACCCCCGGGCCCCCAAAACACAACCACAAAATGTTCTCATAATTTCCTTGACTCTGATGTGTGTTTGTTTGAGCTCCTCGGTTTGCTTTTGAGAGATTTTCCAGAACATCACAATGAACTGTGTAAACATGTCAACAACTGTAAGCAAGGAATGATAATATCAATGCTGTACTTACAACAAGCAGTGTAAACACTAAGATATGGTTTTCCCAGTCCTATCATTCATGAAATAATTTTTCTAAGGCATAGAATAAAATGGACATCTGTTCTACTCTTCTAGGTTTACGTACCTTTCCTTTAATAAGTGATAAAATTGCTTGTTTTGTAGATGGCACTATATTTTGTTGCTTACAGATTTGCAACACTTAATAATGAACATGTTTTTTAAAGATATAGCTCATTTAATCAAAAAACCTAGAAGAATTTTGAAATCCAGCCATTAATTAATGATGGCTGACATGACATCTACTTGTGAACATGTTACAAGTACACTTCACTGTTTTACCTGATGGTCCTCTGTTTCATAGCCAATCTTATCCACGCTGTCTTTAGATTTATAACCCCTTCTTTTTATATACTTTTAAGGAACTTGGTACAGGTAGGTCTTACTTCCTGGTTGAATCTTGTACAGTTTTATGAATTATGGACGACCTTAGTAGATGACATAATAGGTGACATCTATAATACAGGTTAAAGACAACAATTGTCCTTTCTAGAAGGATAATATGTGCATTACGTGAATGAGAAATGAAAACTGAAGAAAGTGAAACGTCACAGAATATTGTCTTTGATACCTTTCAGTTCTCTTGGGAAGGTGTGTGGAGTCACAGGTGTGGCTGAATTATATTGCAGAAAAGCTGTGAGAGAAACCCATACTGTGGGGTAAGTAAAATTCATATTACCATGCTTGCATGTGCTTTCATTTTTGCTAGTGTAATATCATTCTTTAGACAGCTCTGTTTTCTCTCTGTTCCTGTTACACAAAGATATGTACCTTTAGTCTATAACTGGGTCAAATGCTAAATGCCATAATCATGTAAATAACCTCACAAGTGGAAAAAAAAAAGGGAGGTGAGCATTTATGACAGTCATCCTTTTGAAGGTCGTGATGACCCTTAACTTTTCTATACGTAATCCAGGATAATAGCCAGAGCATTCAATACATGGCAAAGTAAAACCTCTCTTGTCTCTTGCAGTAGCTACTGACAGTATAGACAAACCAGCTACACTTGCCATACTGCCACCCTTTGTCTGGTGGCATTGCTCTTTCCACTCATTCTGAGATGCTTCGTAAGGCAAAACAAAGGCTCCTGCCAGCTACAGCTGGCAGCATACTGTGTGGAGATATACCACATGAATACACCAGGCGCCCCTGCTAGTTATCCGCCCCTTCGCACCCTGACACCAAAGGGAGTATTTGAAGGTCAGGAGGAGCTTTTTGCCCTATGAGAAAGTGCTGGGCATTGCAGAAAGAAGGTTCTTCTTGTACATTATTTCCTGCCACGCTATGCAGAACCCACCATGAGAGGTGGTACAAAGATATTTATTGCTTGCCATGAGGTGAATTAAAATGTGTCCAGTGGAAAGTATTCGAGCAGTGTGAGAGAAGGAACAGCAAATTCTGGATAATGTAGTAAGTGACAGAAAATAAGGTTGTTCCTAGAGAACAGCTGCAGTGCTGGGATCCTCTGATTAAATAATTTGCTCGAGGCTTAAGGGAGCCAGGAGCTTTAACCATCATTGACAAATGCCCACTTTTACAGTCTATTTTGGCTTTCAGGATTATGTGTCTTCTATAAAAGAGAAGCTACCATTCAGATGAAAGTGATGGGCTTAAGGCAGAAATTACGGGTGGAGGCTTCTGTGCTTGTGTTATGTGGGCAGACAGATGAAACAGCCAGAGAGGTCCCTTCTGGCTTAAAGAGATCTAGGAGCTGAGCATAAAATATTATGGCTTCCCAAATAAGCTGGGTCAAGTGTGTAGGATAGATCCTGAGGGAGTTTTGAAAGCAGAATGCTGGGGCCTGGCAGGTCAGAAAAGGTATCCCTGAAAGAATAAATCAGTGTTGAGCTCCTAACACAAAAACTTGTCTGGGAGTATTCACAAAAATGATCCATGTACCTAAGTATATTTGCTTTAAATTTATATCTGTTCTCCAATAAATTTTTAATAAATATATGATCATAGAGTGTAAATTTTAAACTTTCATGTGCAACTGATATTTTATTTTAAACTCATGCATACGGAAACTATATAAAACATGTGGGGCACAAGGACTCCAAAGCCCTTGTTCTCTATGCCGAATAAATCACACAAAGCATCTAGCTTCATTGTTGCAGTCAAGACAAGACATGAAGAACTATTTTACATGAATGTGATGAAACAAAATTAAATTTAAACTTCTAATGTAGTCAATAAATTTTGCAATAGTCTAATTTTTCAAGGAATCCTGCCTCAAGAAAGGACCACAATGGGAAAGAGATATACATTGTTTTTAAATTTTCTAATGCAATTTATCTGTTTTCTCCATTCAAAGGATTCATCACCTCTATAATTACACTTGTCCAGTCAAGAATACAAAGTCATATTACACAACTTTATGTATCTACCTGAGCAATTGTAATGGGCATATGCCACATAAAAATGCCAAAAATCTGTAAATCTGCAAATTAAAAATAAAAAATATTTTATGTATGTCCCAACAAACAAATTCTAAGGAATAACTATTTGCTCATGGACATTCCGTCATTAGAAAACCCATGCTAATTTCACTAATTGTTTTCATATATATTTTTTTTCCCCTCTGTGCTGCAAATAACATGAGGAATATCTGCATGAGCAACTAAGATGTGGTTTGAAAGCTGTGCAATGCTTCTGTGTTTGAATGGGTACTAAGCAGGCTGCATCTATTTCAAATTGCTACTGTCCACTCTTTAAAGATGTTTGTTTTTCTTGACCTTTAAAAATTTAAAATCTTATTTTATTAGGATTGAGTCAGGGGTATATGATAAGGATAATACCACATTGTGTACTGATTGACTAGTAAGCAGGAAGTCTTGTGACATTGCCAAGGACAGTTCCTGGTAACAAATAAGAAAGTCTTGAAAAGCAGTTGAAACCAACCCTGCGATCTGGAGAAAGACCAAAGAACTGAGTCTGCGCAGGGACAAAAGGTTACTAGTGGTGACGAAGAACTTCACCACTGAGACCTCTGACGACCACCACCAGAAGGAACTGTGCAGACGTGAAGGGGTGGAGAACTGATTTTAATACGAAGCGAGGACAGCTAATGCATATGTATAAGCGTCTTGCAACATATACTGAATATGTACAAGTTAGTAGCATAAATTTAGAGTTTTGCTTCACATTGGGTGCGCACGATTGTGGTGGGAAGACCCCCTGTGCTGCCCAGTGCTGAATAAAACATACCTACTTCATAACCTTCCCGGTTGTGGAGTCTTCTTTCCACACGTCAGGATGTTAGATTGATGTGATCATGTCCTACGGATATAGACTTAAAAGTCCGTGCTCTGTTGGTGAACACTTCTGACAGAGGTAAGCTCCAGGTGTGATTTCTTTCTAATGCCGTTATACAGGCCAAAACTTAATCGCCTCTGCGTAAAAGCCTTTATAATTATCAAGCATCAGTGCAAATTGCAAGTTTGTTAATGAAACTGAGATTATTAAGAAAGACAAAAAAAAATCCTTTGGAAATTTATTTTCAGAAATGTGACCATAACTGACATGATGCAGTTTGAGGCTCTGAAATCTACTGCGTCTCCAAAGGGCTCTATGCAAAATGATAAAGGACACTGAATACCTGTTTGTGAAGGTGGAAAAAAAAAATACTGAAGAAACCTAAGTGAGTGTTAGTCCCCTTTAGCAGTTGCAGCACTAGGGTCATCCTGTTTTGTGCAGTCTTTATGCTAACATGGCCTTTTTTTTTTCTGCTACTCTCATGACTAACAATGTTCATAGCAGTAAGTAAATTCATGCACTGGAATAATTTCACTGAACACAAATAGCCTATGTTACAGCAGATCCTGGGTCAAGGGAGAGATGATAGGCTATAACCTCTGTCCCTCAAACCCGTGTGCACACAGGGACACTGCTACCCATGCATTGGCCAACAAGTCTCCTTTCTTTGTGCTTTCTTGTCTGTGCCTGGGGTGGATGTAGAAAACAGTATGGCAGGCATGGAGGGAACTGTGGCTGGCGTGGGGGAGAAAAAATATCTTGCCTGTTATGTATGGCTCTAAGAGGAGAGAACTAGGAGCTTTCAGGAGGAGAGCTTACAAGGGGGTGAAACAGACAGCTCTTTCCATTCATAATTCCAGGATCTTCTCCTTATGGAGGCAGAAATACAGCCTAGGCCCTAACAGGCTGTCATTATATTGCTCTGGCTTACTTTTGGAAAACATTTGCCAGCAGATTAATCAAAATATTGCTCTCAAACCTGGTTTCCAAGGGGAGAGACAGTCTAGCCTAGTGTCACAATTTCAGTCAAATACCCCTAATACCACTTTATAACATCGAGTTGAGTAAGACAAGAATGGAAATAATTTTGCCCTGTTTTAGGCAAGATTGCCTACCATTAGCCTGTTGTAGGTTCTTCTGAAATGCTTTTTACCTGCAAGTTTTCTCATTCAGTCTTTTCAATTGCTTACAGTTTCTGAGGAGAAATGTAGGACTTTTTTCATTCTTGTTTCCTTAGTGCTTTGCAAGCCCAAATGTTTGCACACCAAGAGTAATTTTCTAAATGTTTCTGCTTCCCAAGGACCTTTCTCTATCTGAAGAAACTTAAGTAACAATGTTTGAAATTTTATGAGTTTTCATTCTGATTAACTTTTTTGTATGTCCATAAATTTATTCACATAAATATTTGTTCAGGTGTAGTTATGACCATTCTTCCCTCTTTTCAGCTATTCCTATTTCCAAATATTAGATCTGTGTTGAAAATTACTTCTATTTGTTTTGCACTGAACTGCTCACTACTACTATTGTCTTTATATAAATCTTTTCTGTTAAGCTGGAGATTTCAAAGCACTTTCAGTGGGTTTTTTAAGTGTAAAATCATTTAAATTAGTTTCTTTTGTTCTTTTTTTCTCACCCAGCTTTAAAAAAAAAAAAAAAAGTCTTTTTAGAATATGCATCAAAGTTGGTAATTCATGCCTATGGTAAAGGAAGCACAAGAAGCTCTTTTAAGCTTTCCAAACAAAGTTGCGGTGAGACATAAGCATTTTGCTGTTCCCTCAGCAGGACTGGATGTCATTCTAAGCACCAGAGACCTCAGAGCACTTTGAAGACTTGTCACAGTTTGTCATTAATCCTTGTATTTCTGCTTCGTAGTTTTCATATCCTCTGTAACTTCATTATCTTTATTTCTCATTCTATATACCAGGGTTAATAAAATTCATGTGAGAACTACACTATTACACCAGCCAGAAATATCACATTGGCTGGAGTAATTCCATGAGATTTGGAAATTCTTATGAGACCTCTGTTTCTGTGCTCACATTGCAGGCATGTCTGCTGAGGGAGAAATGCCAGCGATTCTCCCATGGCAATATACTGGGCTGACACTAAACTTGAGTAACATGGTCTTAACATGTGGTGAGCAGGAATGTGCACAGGTGGGAGAGGAGTGCTGTCATCAGAGGTTAAATCCAGACCCTGTTTACTTCAGTGTAGCAATACATGTTGAGTGTGAAACGTAGAATTGGGCTCATTGTCTAACTGTTGGTTCTGCTGCACATTCAATTATCAAGACATAGTTAAATCCCGCACAAGAAAAAGTCAGCACAACTAATTACAGATAATTTTGTTTTACTCCCGATATTGGTCTGGGTGATTCTCTCTGCTCTTCTTATGAATTTGCAAAAAATATATATTTTTGCTCCATTATGGTTAACCTCTGAAGTTAGAGGTTGGGTTAGAAGTCAGCTGATAAAGGGCATTCCCTTTGTGCTTGGCCCAGAAGAGAAATGGGATTGTTACATTCATGGTACCCATTGTTTTTCCCTGTGGAAGGTACCATAAATTCAATGTTGTTACTTAACCACAGCATTACAGAGGAGGAGCAGATGGGGTTCTTAGGGAGAAAAATCATCATTTAGTGTTTCAAAACATATATTTTTTTAATCATAAAAAAAGTCTTGGAAAATGATGAAAATATCTAAATAGCTACTTGTTATAATAGGCCATATTAAAACTCCCTGAAGTGAGTTAAGACATTTTATTTTATCACTGAATTGCACTTTAATATAGGCTCCCATAAAAACTGACTTAGACTTTTACACTGACTTGTGAGGTGTATATGCTATATTCAATAACCCCTGTCAAATAAAGGTACAAACCTAATTAAGCAATAAATCCATAAAAAATGTTACAGACAGTTAATGAGTGGCTTGCATTTTTATAAGAGCGATAGCATATTAAAAAAAGCATTAGCTGTTATAGTATGACTGGAGTAGTTGTACTGATAAATTAGTCATTCTGGCATTTCATGACTAATTTTAATCACTTGGAGCTGCGGAGATGTTCTTGGTTTAGAATTTGTGTTATTATTCTTAAATTTAATGAAAAAAAGTTAATCTAAGTATCTGTCCATATTTGTAAGAAATTAATTGTAAAAAAATATTTAGTTTTTCCTGTTAAAGCTGTTGTTCTCAACACTACCAGCATCTCTGGCTGAAAGAGATCTAGATTTGATACCAGCAAGTTGATACCGAGATCCCAGTTTATAGTTACGAATTGTCATGTAGATTTTTTTTAACAAGAGTCACATAAAGAGGTGCGATTGCATAGTATCTTAATTTCAGGAATATGATGTTAGTTTCACCCATATACTCTGATATGAAGAAGTCAGGAATATGTCTAAACTTTAGTTCAAAATTTGAATTAAATCAAAGGCAGAGCATTAGTTAGGATTCTCCCCCTGCCCCGCCTTCTCTAATTTAGTGACTAGAAGGGACAGTTTGCTGCTCCTTTTTCTTTCTTTGTTTTTAGGAAAACCTATTAGTTATGGGCTTTTTCTCGTTGCCAGCTAATCACACTGAAGAGTGCACACCTCCTGTTTATTTCCCTGGTGAGCAGGGAATTACGCACACCACAGAGAGTGGATTCCTCGTTTCTAGCACCAGCCAATTTAATGGTCTTAGGGGAGCTGGGGACTACCATCAGGAGACCAAAGGGTGAGAGTCAGTTTGGGGCTAATGACCTCTTCTGGGGTCATGAACAGAATTAGGTAAATCAAAGAGGCTGCTGGTAGTTTGTAAGGGAGGGAGGAAGATGGCTGTAGGCTGGCAGAGAGTTACAAGCAGCCCTGAGGATTACCTAGTCTTGCATTAGAGCAGGACTTCACTGTTAAATGGCAATTGTGTTATTGCAGTTTAGACCAACAAATAACTGTGATGAAACCTCTGTATTGTTCTGGGCTGACACAGCGCTATCTTTCCTAAAATAGAATTATTTCAGAGGTTTCTTTATGTTAATCGTATGCCTTTAAGCCACTGCTTAATGGAATAAAAGACACCAAGCATTAAATTCAAACACTGTAAAAATGAATCTGTCACATATCCTATGATATGTCTATTCCTGTAATGCTTTTAACAGTGCAGAAGAGCCAGGTGGTGTTTTTATTTCTACCAGATAAACATTAGATGCAGCTGGTTTAGCTTGTGATCTTAAATATGTGTATGTGACTTGTAACTGTTGTAATATGGTTAGTAATAATACTTTATACCTCTGCAGCACATTCCAAGTGGAGATATAAATCCCCTTACAGGCATTAATGAATTAAAGTCTAAACCACCATTAACTGACAAACAACCACTGTATTCCTCTTGAAAATGAATCTATGATATGTATTATTTTAAAATAAATAGTACACAGTTGGTTTATTCATTGTTCTCATCAACTGAAAAAAGTTAAGCACTATGGGGCAGCTTTATTTATATCTTTCTTAGAGCAAGGGCCTGCATTTGCTCATGAATGTCACAGGTGAAAATCAAACTTCTGCAGAAAGGTCATGAAGCTTTCAGGATTTGTTAGACTCTCAAAGAAAATCTGGTATAAGATCTAACAAAATATGTAGGATTTCTCATGTGAAGAAGAAAGAACTACATAAGTTGAGACCAGGTCATTCATTCCTGATGAAAAGCAGCTGAAACATTTTATTTAAGAAATGTGTTTTGATATACATTTCCCCCAGAGTCACATCTTTTTAAAATTGCATCTTTTTTTTCTTTTCCTTGAGTAGATTCTCTCCTTTTTCCACCAAATTTAAGTTTGGTAAGGTAATTTAAAGGAAATAAAGGTTGTGAGTTTGTGCTACATTATACTCTTCTACACTTAACTTGTATGAAGTGACCCTGTTTAAAGGCAGAGCTGTTGGGAGCGAGTCATCTTATGTCCTACAACACCCCACTGCTTCTGATGCTGTGGAGGTTGAAGCAGGGGAGCTAACTGAAAACAGAGAGCTGGAAATTGGAAGCTGAAGTCCTCCTTGGATCAGTGCATCCACAGGTAGTGTAATTTGCATTTAAACTGATTATCAAACTTATTTTATAGGTGATTTGTGAGTTATACCCACAAAGAGTGTGGTTATATGCCAGATATGGATTCAAACTTCTCCATACTACTCTAATATTAATTAATTCTTCCATACACTGGCTTGTATAGATCATGGTAGCAGATGAAGGATTTCATGGCTTTACCATGGTAATAACGCTGAATTTCATGGTTTGTCAGCTTCTCAAGGATTAATAAGAATGATAAAAAATTACTGGAGAAGCTGTAGTGTAGTAAAAGAGGAAATCTCCTCAAATTGTTTTAAGATGTTTTAAATTAAGGAGAAATTCTTCACTGCGAGGGTGGTGAGACACTGGAACAGGTTGCCCAGTGGTGGATGTCCCAACCCTGGAAGTGCTCAAGGCCAGGTTGGATGAAGCTTTGAGCGAACCTGGTCTAGTGGAAGGTGTCCCTGGCCATGGCAGGGGGGGACTAGATGATCTTTAATGTCCCTTCCAACTCTAATCATTCTATGATTCTGTGAAATACAGGAAAATGTTTTTTTGCATTAGCTTTTCTTTTCTTTTCTAGAAATCGCTAATATTCTTATTAAAGGGACTCAATTTGTTTCCCACTAACAACAGTTATATGTCATTTGGATATGGACTATTCAAATATGGATATCCAAATATGGACAGAGAAAGACATAGAAAACCAATCAGTCCAGCATGTATTTTCTTTTTAGTCATCCTTGGATGATATTTACCCAGTACAGAGCATTAGTTCGTGCATGTCTAAGTGGAATTTAATTAGAATTTACCTGGAATGTGTAATTGCCTTCGTGAAAGCAGTTTCCACAGGGGCATAACTCACTGGTCTTTATTTTGTGCTCATGAAATTCCTAAGCAGACTTTCCAGAGTGCAATTTCAGGGTTGGTTTTTTTCCCCCTTGTTAGTCTTATCCTCAGCTTAACAAGGTATTTAAACACACCTGTCCACTATTTTATGCATTTCAGTTTTGCTATGTGTATGACTAGCCTAGGTCACCCACTTAAGATATATGTTACACTGCTAGCACACGGACCCTCACATTTTGAAAACAGTTTTCTTGTCAGAAAAATGATGTAAGGAATTATAATTCATGTGTATAGGCTGAGGGGAGAACTGATATTTTACTAAGTTTCTCCTTAAACTGTTATGTGTTCAGCCTTTATGTGGTCTGAATCTTAAAACCAATATATTTTTATGGGTTTTTTGTTAATACAGTTGCAAAGTTTCTTCTAGTTATTTTCTGTCAAGCTTCTTATACCCGGTACAAGCACAGAATATCCTTACAAGGACCATGCCATATTGTTATATTCTTTAAAATTTATCCATCCAAAAAGATTTCTGAATCTAAAAATCTATCTGTATGGTTTGCAATTATTTATTGTTGGCTAAGGGACTAAGAGTTCAGAAATTTATGCCAGCAGATGTATTCACAACCTGGTTGCCAGATGCTCAAACAGTACTTCGCTTTTGCTGAATGAAGGTTAAATCCATGCCCCCTATAGAGAGGTTTACAAGGTTTGTGAAGGGCTCACGGGAATTTGGGATCTCAGAAAGGAACTTCTACATAACTAGAAGGCTGCCCATGAAATCGGGGATATATATAGACTGAGAGTAAGTTGTCATGGGTGGATCAGAAGAGGCAATGAGGATCACCATCTAAACTATTTCACTTTTGTATTTTTGCTTTTCTGATCTGTGTTGTTTTAATTTACAGACTGTCTCACAGGTCTGTACCAATTTTCTCAGTGAAAGAGAGGCAAAGTCACACAGCCGTGCTATGTCAAACTGGGCCTTGATTAGGCATCTGGACACCTGGACATTACAGTGCCAGAAAGCAAGCAAAGGGTTAAAGTGTGGGTAATCACATGCTAGAGCTACAGCCCATTTCCTGGGCTTGTTTCCTTTACTGGTATGTATGTAGCCAGCTGTCTGCCAAAGCTGTAGCTTTTGCATGAAGTCATATTTATCTGTAGGATAATGAATCAGACAGAAAATCAATGCGACATTTCAAATATGGCCTCATTAGTGCCCTTGTTTAGTGTCAGGAAAAAAATATCCAGCAAGTTGCTCAGCATTTCTCTTCTCACTTCCTGGAATTGTATTTTCCTTGCCTTATTGCCTTTACACATTGTGTTGAATCTGATTCTAGCCACTAACACTATATTCTTTAGCTTACTCTGTGCTTTATGGTGATGATCTTTGACTGGGTATTTCTTTATTTGTCTCAGATTTATTAATTTTCTTCCGCTCCCCTGAGTTGTATAAGCTGTTTTCTCATCCCACACTCTTTCTGCAGAGTCTCTGCGGACTTTGCTGCACTCCCCGAGTCACACACAGTGGGAGAACTGTAAGAGAACAGTGCTGTTTACTCATATGATTTTTTTACGTCTTCACATATCTTGCTATTTGTGTATATAAATGCACTCTGTCTCTGATCTCCCTGGTCCTGGCTCTTTGTTTTCTTATGCTTCAGAGGTTTTGTGTCATTTACCATTTCTTGCAGTCTAAGAGAGCAGAATCATTTCCTTTGAAGTGATTCTGGATTAAGGCAATTCACACCTGTCTCTTCATCTTTGTCAGTCATTCCTTGCCAACCCTACCCTGCCGTCTCTCTTTTTCTCAGCCCAGTTGTTTTTTCAGCTTGTTTGTTTTATGGTGATGCACCAGAAGTTCAATAGCAGAACTGATCTGGACTACAAATAGCTTCATTTTATTTTATGTGAAGCAGGCCTCATTAGCAGTCATGTTGCACGCTACTGTTGATGATCTTCTACAACAATATGAAAGAACCAGCAAAACGGTGGGAACCTGATACTGATGAGAAAGGATAACAGTGAACAATCAGTGCAGTAGCATAAGTAGGCATTGCCATCAGGGAAATGGTATGCTGAAGCATCACTTAGTATAAATATTTTTCTCTTTATATTTTTTAAATGACTGTACAAACTACCTAAGTCTTGTTATATCTGTCTTACATTGGTAAGTATGCAAAACCTGTTAGTGCAAACTGAAACTTGGGTAACATTACTCAGATTTTTCAGTGCTGTTTCAACACGTAAGCTTCACTTTTGCCTCCCTCTTTCTTCTCTTTGTTTCTTTACTTTCACAACTTACAACTTCTTGGGGGGTTCTGCTATATGTTATATCTTACCTGTTTTTCAATACATCTGATACAGGCAAAAAAGCAAGGACATTTTTATTAAATGTTCTTGGTCTCCCACAAAAGCTGCTTTCTTGGTCATCTTTAAGGTACAATGCCTATGAAAACTGTGTGTTCCACACTTGGCTTCAAAATAACTATTGAGTGTAAGAGAACCAGATAGACAGTCATGAAGTGGAACATGGAAAGTGACACTATTTCAGGTTTCTTGGATCCCATGAACTCACAGGTCAAATTCTTGGAGCAGCTATGCAAGAGGCAGGAAAACTTTCAGAGCTGTAGGGCTTACTGGAAAAGCAAAAGCAGGTCAGTCGTTCATCCAGAATGATACTGAATTAACCTTTTATTTTTTATTTTTTTTTAAGAAAATGAAGATAGGGATGTCAAAAGCCTTTTCAGCTATAATTCTCTGAATGTAGTAGTGGCTGTGTATTTGCCTCCTCATTAATTTGAATTTTAAAAGATTCTTCATCTAGGAAACACATAATTTGTATTTGGGAATTTTTAAATCATACATCGTGTTATCTTTCAGCCCTGTTTGATCGATGGCATGTTTCCGCACCTATGTACATATGACTTGTTTTTAAAAAAGTTCTCTCTTCAGATTGCTATTATTATGGTATTGTTTTTAAGTTAACTCATCCTTTTCAATCTAAAATTTCTACAGCATGCATGAAATAATGAATAGAGGTACAAACTCTCCATTTGTGGAAACACTGTACTTGAAAATTCAGAATACTGTTGGCAATTTGGTAGGAATAATTTCTATTTGGAAATGTCCATAAATTAAGCTACATCTTCAGGTGTCACAAATCAGTGAAGCTCCACATAGCTCATAACTACGTTCAAATTGTAACAGGTGTCATGTGGGGTTTAGTCCCACTTTATTAATCGCATATAGTGTTCTTCTGACTGTATTTCATTATATTTTTTTTACAGTCCAGTGTGTAAATATGTAATAATCTGAACATTTCCTTTATTGCATTGTTTCATTTCTCAAACCAATTATTTTAGCAAACAGATTTCTCATGTTCTTCCTTCTAACCCAAGCCATTTGTGTGTCCAGATACTTGAAGAGAAACCTTTGCTACACTGGAGTCCATCAGAAATTCAACTTGAAACTACAAAGGCAGTTCTCTTGCTTTTCATATCTGACTTACAGTATAGGCTTTTTAATGAGGGTAAGCTCTCTAGAGGTATTTATTCTAATATTATTCTAATATTTCAAAATATCCATAACGACTGGAAAAGGGAGTTGTATTTTACTGAAAGTGTGCACACAGTGCTGGGTATGAGTATTAGAATTTTGGCTGACTTAAGACGTAATTTCTATTCTATTCTAGTAATTTAGTGCATGGTAAAAATCCAGTCCTTTTATGTGTGGGCACAGCTGGCAATTATATGGGGTAAGACAATGTTTGATATGAAAGCAGTGATACAGTAACCACCAGGTTACTAAATTGGTGTTTACATAATGGTGTGCTGAATGCAGTCATTTTTATGTAGGAAACACCATGAGATTAACGTAATGACCTCCTTAGCAACATCATTTTAAAGCATTGGGTAACCAACTGTATATTACTTGCTACTTTTCCGATTCTTTGATGCTAAGTTCTTATAATAAAGGAATTGCTTTGGTTTTCCTTCCTTTAATAACAACATACACTCCTATCACATTAAATATCTTTAAGTATCCATTGTGTCTCCTTGGTAGCCATCCTGTGGAATTAATGTTTGTTAAATTCATTATTTGATGATTATTTCACTTTTTTTTAATGAACTATATAGTATTACTAATTTATATTTGTTCAAATAACTTGACATTTTCTTTTTTTCATTTGAATTTTTTTTCACCATCAGTACAGTCATTTCAAATATAAAACATGAAAAAAAAATATATTTTTCTCACAGATTATGAAAAGAGTCTTCGTTTGTTGACCGGTTCTGTTTAACATCTTTGTTGGTGACGTGGACACTGTGATTGAGTAAACTCTTGGCAAGTTTGTCAATGACACAAAGCTGTGTGGTGTGGTCAACACTCTGGAGGGAAGGGATGCCATCCAGAGGGACCCGGACAGGCTGGAGGGGTGGGCCTGTGCAAACCTCATGAAGTTAAACAAGGCCAAGCACAAGGTCCTGAATGTGGGTCAGGGCAATCCCAAGCACAAATACAGGCTGGGCAGAGAATGGATTGAGAGTAGCCCTGAGCAGAAGGATGTGGGGGTGTTGGTTGATGAGAAGCTCCACACGAGCCAGCAATGTGCACTTGCAGCCCAGAAAGCCAACTGCATCCTGGGCTGCATCAAAAGAAGCATGGCCAGCAGGTTAAGGGAGGTGATTCTGCCTGTCTGCTCTGCTCTCCTGAGACCCCACTCAGAGTACTGCGTCCAGCTCTGGGGCCCTCAACAGAAGAAGAACATAGACCTGTTGGAGTGAGTCCAGAGGACGGCCACAAAGATGATCAGAGGGCTGGAGAACGTCTCCTATGAAGACGGGCTGAGAGAGTTGGGGTTGTTCAGCCTGGAGAAGAGAAGGCTCCAGGGAGACCTTATAGTGGCCTTCCAGTACCTAAAGGGGGCCTACAGGAAAGGTGGGGAGGGACTCTTTATCAGGGAGTGTAGCGATAGGACAAGGGGTAGTGGTTTTACACTGAAAGAGGGTAGATTTAGGTTAGATATTAGAAGAAATTCTTTACTGTCAGGTTGGTGAGGCACTGCAACAGGTTGCCTAGAGAATCTGTGCATGTCCCATCCCTGGAGGTGTTCAGGGCCAGGTTGGATGGGACTTTGGGCAACCTGGTCTAGTGGGAGGTGTCCCTGCCCATGGCAGGGAGTGTGGAACAGATGATTGTTAAGGTCCCTTCCAACTTTAACCATTCTATGATTCTATGGTATTCCCCCCTGCCCCTTTTTTTTTTTAAGTGCTAATTCAATTGCCTTAAAATATTAGTGAATCAGTTAAAATAATTTATTTGAATAGTTTTGGTTAATGTATGTAACTGTTTCTTTTATAGGAATGTTACACTACTGTATTGGTATAACTTTGTAGAAGTTGTTTTATTTAAATTTCTCATATCAACATTATTTCCTGTGAAAGCACAGCTTGGAAAAAACACAGAAGGTCACCTATAATTCTGCATGATAAGGTGTTACATTTGTAACACAGGTATAACTAAAATTTCTAGTAAGCTGACATGTGGAGAAGTAGATGCAAATCCATTTTCAGGCATAGATAAATGCAGAACTCAAAAGATCTATCTGGGAAGAAATACTGACTGTTTATGTTTTACTTTCTTTGACACACAGGATCTACTGGGTAAAAGAAATTGGATGTAAATTTCAATTTCTGCATGATAGGCTTTTATCCATGAGCTGCATATAAAGTGGTTTGCTTTACATGCATGGGCAAAGAAATTCGAAAAGCCAGACCAGTCAATCTGCATGCAAAAAAAAATCTTCTACACTGGATTTACACCAGAGCAAATCTGTTAAGTTCATTTGGCTCTGTTCTAGGTTTTGACTAATGTGGGATGAGTAGCAAGCTCAAACTAGATGTTATTAATATAGGGAAGACTATGCTAACAAGTAAGCAGCTATTGTACTGGATAGAATGTGAATATTCTTACTAAGTCAACATAAGTAGAATACCCAGGCAAAGCACTGTGCTTTTTCTTCTGGGAATCCTGGCTCCTGACACTACACTTTTCAAACAACACATACTTGGAGAGGTTGTGAAAGCAGAGTAGATTATTTTCAATGCCAATAGACAGACATCTGAATAGCTTAATTCCCAGAACAGCACTTCTGTTCTCCCTCACAAGAAGTATGGCATGAAGGCAGCATTAACTGAGCCAAACAGAAGTGATACTGTAAGAGAGGTTTCAGATGATCTCCGTCTCATCCAAAGATTTGGATTTGTGTAACAGAAAGCATATAGCAATTGAAGAAGGAAAAGATGAATAAATTACCTTTTCCATCTCCTACCTTGTGATAGATTCCCCAGTGCTTTAATATCAAGGTTTACATAATTGATTCAATCTGGTTTTGTAAAGGTATTTCACTGCAATTATATTCACACTTAGGTAATTGGGTTTACTTTTTTTCTTTTTTATTCAAAATATAGTATTGAGGAATAAATACAAAAGAGGAAAAATCCTATTTCTTTATATGCCAAATAATATGTCAAATTACCTGTAAGATTTGATTTTATTAATATTTGGGCATTTATATATTGAGATAGTTATTATTACTATTATTGTGTTGCATTTCACTTTGTACTCTCTAATTCAGAGATTTTTATTAACTGTTCTCAATACTCTAGTTTAAGAATTGATGACCAGGAAGAATACATAATTATCAAGGTCCAAAGCAAGGAACATGAGCAGTATACTAATAATTACTCACTGCATAAAAAAATTGCTGAAGCTATAAACTGCTTTTCTTAGAATACAGTGTGGTTTCCATAGATAACAGTTTGGAGATAGAAAAGAAAATGCTGATGGCTTTGTGTCCTTTTTTTGTTTTTTTTTTTTTTTTTTTTTAATCAGTAGCATAGGAAATGTTAAACTGGCCATTAGTCTTCACTAAATCTGTCAATACAAGGAAATAAAATAGTCAATAGAGAAGGCACAGGAACTTGATAAATACCTGGTTTTCAAAAGAAAACACTCTTGTTCAAGCTGTTCTATTGGGCACCTTTCTTTTAAGTTATATTTTTAAAACAGATTTTTCTTATTGTTATTGATGCCTGCTTAGAAGTACCCTATTCTTTGTCAACGTTTAATTTATCACAGAGAAATTTATTTGGATGTTCTGCTCAAAACAAGCAATGATTAAAGTAGCTATGACCTTAATTGCACCAAAACAAGCATGAGCAGCATTTTCCAAAACTGTTGCTCAAGTGTCTGTTTTGAGAAGGTCAACTAAGAGACCGTAAAACAACCGAATTTCAGTGGAAGCCTCATCACTTCCTTTTTTTTTTTTTCCCCAGTATTAATGCATCTAAAATGCAATTCCCCTGTAATTCAGTGAGTGAAGATTGGCTGAAAAATCTTACACCTATAAAAATCATTGCTCTGACCCCTGCAGTCCAAGGAGTATGTACATTGTGGGATTGCATGTATCAGAGGGTTCCTCGTGTTAATCTGCTTCTGCGATGTTTGTGGCCTTGGGAAAGACAATGTGTACTTATAAACAATTACATCAACAAACCTGAATTAAAAGAGATTTTTATTTACTTTGGTGGGAACCAAAATAGGTCTCTGAAGTCATCTAGAAGGAAATTTGACCTCAGCAAGAGTAGCACTGTAAGGATAATTTCTTACAGCCAATACGTTACCTCTTGCGGTGAGTACCCTATGTACTAACCTATGGAGGCAGGGAAATGGAGCCTCCCATTATTGCAGAAGTACTCCATACAATGATTTGTCTAGATAGGTGGGTAGATAAATCATAATTAGAAAGATCACCATCAGCTGACATGTATGAAAACAGGTGCCACCTTTTGCATCGTTACCTACAAAGTATCAGGTACAATAAAGTCGCAGTTGTTATTTATTGAAATTGGCCTCCTGCACACAGCTTTTTCTTGTGCAGATCCTAACAATCTTCAGGGGAGATTTCAACAGCAGCTGCTACTTCTAATACTGTAAGCAAGCAAGCAAGCAAGCAAGCAAGGAAGGAAGATGCTTTTGGCAGTGAATGCGAATGATTAGCTCAGGATGTAATTTGTATCTCAGAATTGTTTTGATAGCTCAGCACTTTCTTGGGTATTTATCTGTCCCCAAATGAAATAACAGTCTTTTCAACTTCAAATAAGTCCTGTCTATCTTGGAGTTATAGAAATGATATCATGCAAAATTCAACATTCCCACTGCTCATATATTAAAACTTACTAATCAACAAAATATTTAAAACAGAAATTCAAACTCTCAAACTTCTACTTAAATAATCTTTTAAATATTCACAGATGCCCGAGTCTAAGAAAAGAGCATTGGTGCCAAAGTCAGTTTTACAAACATTGTCATCTATTGTGCTTTGTGCCTTATTGAGACCTCCAGATTTGTTCTTTCTGGCCTATTGAGACAAGTGATTGTCATTACTTTTCGTACACTTGGACGATATTTAGGCCAACTGATTACTGGACCTTGTGATAGAGTGTAAGCTAGTTGAAGAAGGTGGCTTTTTCCTCTTTTACCTTGCAACCGAATCGGTGGGGAAACAGAAGCAATCTCTAGTGGCCCAACCAGTTACTTCTGTTAGTTACTTCTTTCTGTGGACAAAAGCAAAACCAGGAGTGGGAACTCCAACAGCGGTAGCCCATTTTTTTTCACCTTTTCGTGGCCCACCTCAGTAAATGGCAATCCCTTTGATTCTTCTGGATCTATGGTTTCTGTTGCCCTTTTGTTCATGCCTGCCAACACCAGCTTCCTTTCAAAGACGTGAAATGTTGATCAGGACAAATTTAGTTTTTCACAATAGAAAATTACCTTAGAAGTACTAAAATTACTTCTTTCTTGACTGACCTTTTTTTTTCTTTTCTTTTCTTCCTGACCTGCTTTGGCTTCGTGCAATAGAATACAAGTCAGGAAGCAACAGCCATGTGGAAATGTCATTGGCAGTTCCCTGTGCTGACTGACGACAAAGAAATAACAATAGCTTTCTTAAATACATAAGTAAAAAAAATTGTTTACTGTATTTCCTTAAAAAATTTTGTTTCTTCAGCATAATAATATCCAGCACTCTCAGAAATGTTCATTTATGAGGAAAAAATGTCATTCTCACTGCATTTGTTGCCTACATTTTTGGTGTCACTTTTTTTCCTTAGGGTTTGCTGCAGCGATCAGACACAGGATGTTCTTTCACTAAACAATTTTCACCTGCTGTTGTTGACCCTGTAGGACTAGAATAACCTTACCTGGTAAAATAATTTCAGCTGAAAGCTAATGATTGACATTTGTAATTTTAAAGGGATGATTCATAAGGTTTGATGGAGGACATATTTCACCCCTAGAGTGGTAGTCTTGAGAGACTTTAAACTTCCAGCTCATATCAGGGGCAGCAATGTTAAGCTATACCTTAAAGTTAGGTTTGGTTGTTTTTTTTTAGTTCTGCTTTTCATCTCTGTAAGAAATTAGACGACAGTAGTACCTAAATTTTAAGTTGGGTATATTTGTGTCGATGTGTTCAAAAAAAAACCCAACAAAAATGAAATGTGATATGCACAGGAAAGTGTCTCAATTATATCAAGCAAATGATACTAGTGGCTGTAAGATATAATTTAGTTCCCACTAAATCTGATAAGAGAACAAGGAAGTTAAATCTGATTACATGCAACCATGTATTTCTTTAATAAACCTTTCCTTGGTAGCTGTGATGGGTGAGGGTTAGAAGCAGAGAAGAGCAATAGCTGCAAAAGTTCTTGCTGTCCTAAAACTAGTTGGCCTACTTTTGGTGGCCTAAATTATCACTGCTTAAGTGAAATGCTTTCTTAGGGACTGTAGTTGAAGAGTATATCAAGAAGAACTAAAGAAATGTACATTGTTCATGCTAAAAACCAAATAGTATACTTCCTTGGATTATTTCCAACTGGGAAATAGGAAAATAAGTTTACAAAACTGATTCAAATTACTCTGTTGTGTCTTGAAATAAAATGCAGCTGTATACTTAAATAAGGACCAATCTCAGTATTTTATTATGTAAGGAGTAGCATATCAGTGATTACTGAACAGAAACAAGTGTTATAAGAGACGTAAGTAACTTTAATTCCTTCTGTGATCCATCTGCTTGTTCTTGATTTACCTTGACAACTAGCTTAAGTAACTATTTTCCAAGATAGTGTGTCAGGACTCTCTGGCGGGGAGGGAAAGCTGCAGAAGTCCCTGTGGATGCAGCCTGCAATAACCTGTGCTGCTTTGATGTTTGGGCTGAAAGGAGAAAGTGTGGAAAAGAGAATGGGCTCTCTTTCACTTCTACCAATTCTCCTGTACAGTGCAAGTAAATTGCTCAGGCCTCTTAGCCTAAACTAGGCTTTGATCTTTTAGCCTTTTTTTGGCTCGTTAGATCTGGTAACCCTAGGCAAAGGATCTACAACAATATTGAGCTTTTGGTTCAATCACATTGCAGTCTTGTATCCTTATTTGAAAGGTGGTTGAGTTCTGCAAAGGTTTCCTAACTCTTGGTCTATTTGCTCTTATATGCAAATGAAAGATTTTAATTTCTTTTAATTCTGTTATTTTCAGTAGCTGGGCTACATGGCCAATAGCAACTCAAACAATCATGAACCTCATCACTCGCAGATCAGTTCTTATAATTATGCATTTGAGTTTTTCTTTGAAAGAAAACAAAAAACCAGGAGGTTGCCTTTCTTTTTTAACATATTTAAATCTCCAAATGTTTTGTTCATAATTAAGTAGGCCTGATTGCATTTCTAAGGAAATGTCCCCAGGAAAGACTTTTCAGAATTTACACTGTCTAATTAGGAAAAACTGTCTTCATCTTTCATCTGATTTCAGGCCAAGGTGGTTATTTCTGTTTGCGGACAAGATCAAAATCCAATTAAACTTTACAGCCTGCCCCACCCCACCCCCCACCTTAGGTAATTATTTTGATTTATTTTTAAGTAATACAATCGGAAGTTATGAGAAGCATAAGATTAAGTGGAAACTTTTTCGTTTTTAAAGCCTGAACCAGAGGGAGGACAGGAGACCACATTCTAACTCATGCACCCAGAGACTGCTCCCATATCCCTGAATCTCTGACAATAGCCAGGGTCTCCCTGGGATGAGACCCACTGACGTACACTGGTGGTCTTTATATCTCCTCACACACACACTCACTCACACAAGCACATGCAGTTTTCATGGAAAGAAAACTAATGTGTGAGTGTCATGGTTTAACCCCAGCCAGCAACTAGGACCACGCAGCCGCTCACTCACTGCCATTTCCACCCCCAGAAGTGTAGGGAGAAAAGGAGGGGAAAGAGAAAAAAAAAATATCTTGGGTTGAGATAAAGACAGTTTAATAGAACAATAACAGAAAAGGAAAATGACAGTAATAATAATAATTTTAAAAGACTATACGATACATAAATCACTCTCACTGCCTGGTGAATTGGTTGTCCAGCCTGTCCCTGAGCAGTGATTGTGGATTCCCGCCCCCTACCCAACGCCCATTTATATGCTGAGCATGATGTCTATGGTACAGAATATTCCATTAGCCAGCTTGTTCTGTCTATGCTCCCTCTCAGCTTCTATGGGAAGCTGAAAAAAGTCCTTGAATACCGTGAACATCACCTCGCAACAGCTAAAACAATATGCATTATTGACATTCCTTTCATACCAAATCTGAAACCTAGCAGCCACTAGAAAGAAAATTAACTCTATCCCAGTTGAAACCAGGACAGTGGTCAATAAGGATGTTTACAACATCCTCCCGTCTATTTCCCAAATCGCTATAACAACCAGGATACACAGCCATGCCTTAAGTCATACATGCTACGTAGTTCGTGTGTAATACAGGTGCTTTACTACATTTATTAAACATGTATAAGATATATAGTAGTTTATCATTGACTAGAAGTTAATAGACTATTATGTTAATCAAATAAGAAAAATCATATCATTGTGTTAATCTGTGAATACAACATGTAAATGTGTCGGCTTTCTGAGTTGGTATGTATACAGACTGGACACTGAAGGTGTATCTGTACATGATACCTGCAAATCTAAACTGTATTAATAACAAAATAACGGCAATAGCTCCCGAGTATGGTTGATATAGTTTTATAGATCTAACAATAGAGTAAAACTTTTGAAATATGGGTGACAATAACCTTAGCTGAAAAGTGACTATGTGGAGTAGATATGAATAGACATTTGTAAGAGCTGCTTCTTCCCAAGATGATGTCTTTAAAATAATCTCTTCTTACCAAGTGGAAGAAGATAATGATAGTTGTTTTGTAATAATGATTTTCACAAGAAATTGTTAATGCAGGACTTATTTGGTTTTTGATGTGCAGATGTGCAATTTACTTGAAGCAAATGTTAACAGAACTGTTCAGGAAAATATATCTCATAAAGGTTTACCTGAAAATCAGTGGGTTACTAATCAGCTTGTTCTTTCACCCTAAAAACCAAAAAACAGTGGATGTCTCTAGTGGTAGGGGAAGTGGTTCTT
The DNA here is from genome assembly GCA_013398815.1 of Ibidorhyncha struthersii. Classification (NCBI taxonomy): domain Eukaryota; kingdom Metazoa; phylum Chordata; class Aves; order Charadriiformes; family Charadriidae; genus Ibidorhyncha; species Ibidorhyncha struthersii. The sequence continues at coordinate 232,829 of VZSZ01003086.1, read as the reverse complement.
TCAACTCACATTCTGAAAAAGTGAAGGTGTAGAATGAAGGGATCTGGCTGTACGGCCATGCCTGAAGTAGAGTAACCACTGAATTGTTAAAATGATCATTATCCAAGCATAACCAAATCTTTTGAGAGTCCACTCTTTGATGCAAAACTCCAGCCCTGAAACTGTCTCTCCCTCCCCGATTGCCAAAGGCAAGAGATATGCTGTGGTGCACAGTTCTTCCAGCATCAGTCAACTCTTAAACTGTTTAAAAAGTATTATAAAAATACAGCTTTTTGTTAACATCCTTCTTACTCATGAACGTGTTGTTCCTTTCCGAGTTTCCAGCAGGTCTTACAAATGTTAGTGTCGGAGCCCCGTAGGCCAATATTTTAAAGTTAGAGCCTTAGAATTGTAAAATAGCATGCTGAAATATATGAGAATGATTGAAGACTTTTCAGCTTTCCAGTAAAGAAAATTACCTAGGGATTTCTGAGTACTGGTAAGTAATGAAATTGAACTGTGGCAGTTAAGAAAAATGGGTTTAGGCCTTGTGTTATGTGATAAAGTAGCTGCAGCCACCAGGATATGTATAAAACCTCTAACTGCAGCTGCAAGGGATTGGGTGGATTGATTCCTTCATTAAGGTTCCCTTTTCCCATTTGCTTTTCTGCTCATGTCTGAGGAAAGACAAGAAAGGAGCCCTTTTTCCTGTGTGGTGTATAGAAAGGTGGGTGTTCTAAGGAACTAAACAGCATTGTACCCAAGTGGTCCTGCTCTCCTGTAGGGAGAGAGGGTGAGAAGGTGAAAGGAACATGCCAGCCTTCTAGAAAATGGTGGGGAAAACAAGAGGATGGTAGTATGGGGTGCAAAGCTGGAGGTCACCTCTCTTCCTCTTTGTAAGTGGCATAGAGCAGACCCTTACCGGACGGTGGAAGGCACAGTTTGTGCCTATGTTCATCCAAGAATCTATATGTCTGTATTCTCTGCTTATATAGAAGACAAATTTATTCTAAAGGGCTCTCTCTCACAGAGGGAGTTAACACACGGTGTAGTGTTGAACACTGCTCAAAAGCCATAGCCAGGTTTGTTCCTCAGGATTGCCTTAAAGCTTCCTTTAGCATACAGTGTGGTGTTAAATGCAATAGAAATCCACATATACGATTTATTCTTAGGGTACATCATAATAGTCTCTAGCACATAGTGTGCCTTTGAGCACTATAGGAAAGCTTAAGCTTAGACAGTCGTTTTTGTCTCCAGGGGAAGGCTTGAACTGAGGCTGGAGCCACATACAGCATAATAGAAAGAAAAAAAAAAAAGGTGCAGAGAGCCCTCTTTGTATGAGGCACTGAATGAGACAGGAATTATATTAAAGAGCAATCAAGGATGACATCCTGTATCCCAGCATACTTGAACATCATACTGCAGTTCCACAAGGTGCAGAGAGCCCATCTGGCAGGTGACACAGGCGGCCTCCTCCAGTCCCTGCTGCTACTGTCATTTAGCTCGTGTTCTTTGTGTACAGATACTCTTTAATGCTATAACTCCCTAACCCAACTACAAAAGCTGAGTGGCTTGCTTTGCATGAAGGATTGAGGTGACTCAGATCATAGGACATTTCAGATCGGAAGGGATCTCTTGAAGTTGTCTAATCCAACCTCCTGCTCAAAGCAGGATCCAGGGGTCAGATCACACCTGGTTACTCAGGGCTTTATCCAGTCTGGTCTGGAGGGATGAAGACTCCAGTAGGTCCCGGAAATATAACAGAGGAGGAAGCAGAATCAGAACAGAGGAGAGGAGAAGAGAGGAAGACTGAAGAAGAAAGGGAAGAGGAAAAAACAGAGGAGTTAGTGAACCTCTTTTTCTGGTGTATGTGCAGCAAATATAAATACGCATGAAAAGTACAAGTTGCCAATGCTGGCAACTGTACAAGGTATCTCCAGTGAACAGATAATACCAGGGTAGAAGAGAAAGGGCAAAGTGAATCCTTTCTCTAATAATTACTGTAAATTAAGGTGTGCTAAATCAATGAATTCAAGGTGAGTGATGGGTCTCTGTTATGCCGTCAGTTATATTCATGAAATAACCGATGTATTTTAAGCCTAGTCATATGTATTTATGTGGGTATATGTAAAGAATAATACATGAATTATGGTTAATTTTAATATCTGACTTATTTACATAAATCAGTGAAACTCAGAAATTATCTAGAGTGCACACAATAAGGAAGTTTATATGAGAGCAGGCACAGAACTCGATAACTGAGTAGATTGAAAAACTCTGCCTCAGGTAGCTAGCACTTGATGCTTAGGCTGCAAGGAGCTGGTTGCAAAGAAGGAGTGAAAAAACATGCGGGATTGATAACGTACAAGTATAAGGTGAAATGAAGCATTCCAGAAGGTACACGTGATCTTTAGTCAGGCAGTAGATCAGGGTACAGCTAAATGCACTACTGTGCTACAATTCATTTTGGATGCCTAATTGTTTTACAGGGGATATAAACAATTTGTTGTTTTATAAATGTATGGGGGATATTCTCAGTGTCTAACTGGAGTGCCTCAAATCCCTATTCTTTTTCTCTGTTGATTCTTGAAGGAGACTAGCCAAATTACGTATATGTTTTAATTATGTGTCTAATTTTAGGTGATGTTTCACAATTATACAGTTATCAATAAACATCTTCAATGGGTACGGTATGATTTATAGTAATTTGCTTATAAATAGATTTGCTGCTTGCTAAATTGTGTTCTTTAGGATGCAACTGGATGCCTAGAAGGAGTTTAGAATCCTCAGAGGCTCTGTGACATTCAGCCTTTTGCAAAATCTGGCCATATTCAAGAAGTTGTGGGAAAAAAATGCTCAAAAAAACAATAAAAGCAGCTCCATATGTGACTTTTATTCTAGACCTTACAATGATGGAAATAATAACAATGAAATGTGTTAACTTGGCAATTATTCAAAAAACCCTTTTAAGACTAGCCAGAGAGTTTGTGTAGCAAAGGAACCATTTGATAGGAACCATCACAACTAAAAGGCATTGGCAAAATGATTGTACAAAAGTATGTTGAGACCTTAAAAGGATAGTTTTAGTGCCATGGACTTTAATTCATCTAACCATGGCCAGTTCCAGCAGGTAGGTATTAATTAAATGCACACCAGTTGCTACCTAACCTGTGAATCTGTAGTACTCAGATCCTTCTTTTTCTGATGTCTAAACTTTGCCCAGCTTTCACGAACCATCTTATGTGTTATAACAGTAGTTCACCTGATATAAATTTTCAGAATTTCCCTATTTTCCTTCCATTAGTACTGTATGAGAACTACTATTTTTTTCTTGAGGAAGGAAGGCACAACAAATATCACTTAGAAAGTTCTATTGGTAGTTATTATTATCAAAAGCCTAAAGGATATGTTGAATTTAAATAGTGAAGATGGATCACAACATCCAAGCAAGAGTCATACCAGCCAGAGACTCACAGAAATGAGGGTCATCATGTTCTTGTCCTCTGCCCGGAGGCAGAATCTGCTATTCACAGCTCATGCCATGCTTGACAGGAGCTTGTCTGGCCTGTCCTTAGAGATCTCAGTGATGATCCTGGAGTCTAGAAAGTCCTACCTTACCAGCCTTTATAGTTTACTGAGATATTGCCTCATGGACCACATGTGCTGGCTTGTTAGGATGCTGAAGCTGATAAGGAACTATGGAGATGAAGAAATATCTTTATATGTTGCCATATAAATCAGCAAAATGTAACCATACCCTTTTTAGTTTTAAAGACCTGAAAGGGTCACAGCTCAGAGAGAAAGATTTTAAAGCCCAAGCTGCAGCATTTTAAACTGTTTTATAGAAGTATGTTTTTGCCTTCTCAATTCAAATGTGTAGTCTCCAGCTTGTTTGGTAGATTCTGAATTAATAATGGGTCTGTCTCATCCTGTCAAGAGAAGAACGAGAAAGCATAGAAGGACTGCCAAAACTCACTGGCTACATGGAAATATATGTCATCAGTTTAAAATTGATGCAAAATGACTTCATCCCTTGAAGGGAGGGAAAGTAGTATGTTTTGGAGTCACAGTCCCTAACAGAGCCAGCCAATCAAGATTAATGTTATTTTATAGGCTTCAGGATGTAGGTTAGTCCTAGGTAATTGATAATTGTAATTCCACCAACTCACACTGAGAAAGTAAGAACATGCCACATTTATAATTGAAATATGCAGTTTATGAACAGCGTTCTGCCCCATTTTGGAGAAAGAGAACAGGGAAAAGCCAAACCGAGAGTGATGTACCACACACATTGCTACCTCATAAAATATTGTTTAAGAGCTAAAGAACATCTGCTGAAGCCTCTGTGTAATTGTCGGTCCATACTGAATCAGTTAATCAGGGCTGCTCACTAAATTCCCTCATGTTCACAATTCCGAATTATCAGTAAGTCTTAACATTCTGCAAACAAGCATTCTCTGTATGCTCCTGCATTAGTCTTGGTAAATACTACTTAACAGTTGAGTTTACAAATATGGCATATTGCAGTGTAAGTATCATGTCTTACAAATCAAAGGCAAGGTGTTTCTTATTCTCAAAAGCTCGGAACTGGCTACTGGCATATTGTTTTTCATCTAAATTCAAATCCTGTCTTTGTCATGAGTAGCAGTAAGCAAGTTGCTTATTATTATTCTTATTAATTATTTACATTACACTGGAGTACAGAAGCTCAAACTAAGATAAGGGTCTCACTGTGACCGGTGAAATTGTACTAAGAGGCAGATGGAGACTGTTCAGAACTGCTCCACATCAAGGACGTTCTAGGAGGTACCAGGTCGTAAGTGCCATGTTTTCAGATCCTGAGGAGAGGACAAGACACAGTCCCCCCACCACGTAGCTAGTTTTGTGAGCCAATGAGGAGACAACAAGCAGGACTTACTCTACATTCTTCTAGTCTTTCTGCATCCTTTCCTATCCTTTTAGAAACTTTTACATCATAAAGAAAAGGGCAATGTAATTTCCTGTTAAAAAGAAATAAATAGTATTTAGGTATAGCTATAGCATACAGTCCCCAGTCAAGACTGCTTTGAGTAGCTATTCAGCAGTCATTGTAAGGAAAGAGTCCCACTTCATACCTTTTTAGTACTTTATATATCTATGCAACTACATATATCTTCCAAGATAAACATGCCCATATAACTTTCAAAAAGCTGTGAAAATATTTTGACATTTCCAGCGGTTTGCCCAAAATATAGAGCAATGCTTCTTTCCATTGCAAGTGCAGTAGTACAGAAAAATACAGCCACTTCACTTACCTCCACTTCTAACACAGATAATGATGTTGGTCTATATATGAGTAATCAGTACTAAACTGTGGACTTTGATACCCTGTAATACCTGGTTTGAAAATTTTGTTTTCTCAGATTTCTTTAAAATATACCAACTGGTAGCTGAGAATTCAAGTTCAAGTAGAAGCAAAATGGTCATCATCCTTACGATCTTGAGTTGCATGTCTTTACTGTACCATCTTTGCTGGAAAGTGCAGTCAGTTTCAAAATTTCCCAAGCATTTAATTTTTTCCAGTGTGCTAATTAGGTCACTTGTTCATGGCTTAAAATTACTTCAGTTTACATACACCAATATATGTCTTAGGTTTCAAAAGTGTCAACTTAGAGTCTAGATGTTTGCAATATTTAATTGATCGTAAACGAACTGCTGGTTTTGGTAAAGGCCTCTGTAATGATACTTGCTTCAGAAGGACTAAGTGTAGAAATTTCTCATCTTTTTTTAATAAAATATAATTTGGATAAGAAAAGAAACCTGACCGAAAAAAGTCAGACTGTGATTCTAAAATATCTGTTAGAAACATCGACTTAACAAGATGGTATTCCATCTGGAATAAAGGTGAACAAATCAAACGTTATGCTATTCTTTTGGTTTTTGTTACCAAAACCTGGCCTTCTGCTGGACAAAGAAGCTGTGAAAGAAGTCTACACTGATATGCCAGTTCTCTAGCAATAGGGCATACATTAACATGCAGCGATGTTAAGCATTAGAAGATCTCCAGTGCAACAGTGACTGATGCCTAAGCTGTGCCTGTACTGAACTCGAACCAACAGATTTCAGACGGAAAGGAGAATAAAACCTGTTGTATTTGTAAAGCGCTTGGATCTCTCTCCCTCTCCATCCATTTTTTTTTATAAATTGTGGGAGGCATAAGAACTTATTTTTCTTTTTAATGATGAGTCTTTTCACTGATTATTCTTGCTTTTTGTATTGCTGCCTCTGGTAAGGAGGTGCCAGATGAGAAAAAAACATTTCCAATGACCTTTCCTGTCCTGGAAAAAAAACCCTAAACCAACTTGCTTGTGATTTGTCATCTTGTTTACAAGTTAGCTAAGCTTTGCTTTTAAAAGGGAGAACAGTTCACTCCTTTTATGATTTTATAAATTATGTTTGAAGGCAGTTTTTGTTTCTGTCACTTGGTGCAGCTGTGCAGGGAGTATGTTGGAGAATTTGATATACTATTGACATTATTTTATGAAAGCAATGTCAGGTTTTATTTGTGCAGATGATAGCTAAGAGGCCCAAGTGACTGTCAGTTATTACTGGGAACATCAAAGAAAATAAGCAGATGGGAATGAAATACACCCAAATATGGGACAAAAAAAGTTATGCCAATTTGTCGTACACTATGTTGAGACATAAGGCATTTAATGGCATTACAGCTTTCCAGACCAAGTGCATTTTTTTAAATTGGCTACTTTTTTTTTTTTAACCAGGGGAGAAAAAAAAGAACAAAAAAAAAAGCCCCAAAAGAACAGTTCTCTTGAGAAATTCTTCATACAAGGATACCCAACATCTCTGCAAATATTTACCCTAGAATGCTGTTAGAGAACAGGACAGCTGCTCCAGAGCACCCCAGAATAACTTTATTTATAAAATGTACAAAATGAGTACCTGAAACATCAACATGGTTATTATATGGATGGCATACAAACTGGTAAGTACCTGTGTTTTGAGATGATAACTTAGTCACACGCTTTTATATCTTGCATGTTCCAGAGGTGGCAACATGTTTGACACTTCAAGGATCTCTCTCAACTCCTCCTGCCCTTGTTTCTGAGGACACATATACCCTATTCAGCTGTATATTTCAGGAGTTACGAGTAAAGAATGGGATGTATCTCCAATCTGTAACAGGACAAGAAAGGGCAGTAGGGTCTGTGGGACTCAGGTATTTTCTGGTGAGCAGCTACACCTGTAGTCTAGCCCTGTTTTGGCTATGCTTTGTTTCCACTCGTACAGACACAGGACTGGAACAACACACATCTTCAAATATCAGAACATTTCCAGTAAAGACTCCTGGTTGTTGATCCTACATTTCACTTCAGATGCAGCTGCCTTCTTTCCAGCCACTGTAATGCCAGCGTACAGTAGAAGTAGTTAGAAATGCAGTAACCTCATTCTCTTGGATGTATCTTCAATTCTCTGAACATTTTCACATTGTTAACCTTTCATATCTGTGTATAAAACCCATAGATTACTGCAATAAAAATTTACCATTGAAGGTACAAAATATATTTTGCCCAAGCCTGTGGCAGTGGAAGTGCTAATGAAAAAATTTGAGCGACTTGTTTTTGCTGCCTGAAAAAGAAAATTCTTCACAAGAAACCATAAATAAATAAAAAACCAAAATCCTTATCACTCCAGGAAAGCAGCTGGAGTCAATTTTCAAGGTCAGTGTTCAGTTTTATTCATCTGTATTGAGGTTGTGTGGCAAGGTTTTCGTAGCGGGGGGGCTACAGGGGTGGCTTATGCAAGAAGCTGCTAGAATCTTCCCCCGTGTCCAACAGAGCCAATGTCAGCCAGCTCCAAGACAGACCTGCTGCTGGCCAAGGCTGAGCCCATCAGTGGTGACAGTGTTAGCAGCTCTGTGCTAACATATTTAAGAAGGGGAAAAAAAAACCACTTGCATGACAGCAACCAAGAGGGAGAAGTGAGAGCAACAACTCTGAAGACAGTGAAGAAGGAGGGAGATGAGGTGCTCCAGGCACTGGCCCAGAGATTCCCCTGCAGCCTATGCTGAAGAGCATGATGAGGCAGGCTGTCCCCCTGCAGCCCATGGACATCCACGGTGGAGCAGTCTGTTCCTGAAGGACTGCACCCTGTGGAAAGGACCATGCTGGAGCAGTTAATGAAGAACTGCAGCCCATGCGAAGGACCCACATTGGAGAAGTTCATGGGGTACTGTCTCCTATGGGAGGGATCCCACGCTGGACCAGGGGAAGAGTGTGAGGAGTCCTCCCCCTGAGGAGGAAGGAGTGGCAGAGACATGTGATGAGCTGACCACAACCCCCATTCACTGTCCCCTTGCGCCACTTGAGGGGGAGGAGGTAGAGAAATTGGGAATGAAGTTGAGCCCAGGAAGAAGGGAGGGGTGGGGGGAAGGTGTTTTAAGATTTAGTTTTTATTTCTTATTATCTCCCTCTGATTTGATTCTTGATAAATTAAATTATTTTCCCCAAGTCAAGTCTGTTCTGCCCATGATGGTAATTACTGAGTGATCTCCCTGTCCTTATCTCGACCCATGAGCCTTTCATTACATTTTCTCTCCCCTTGTCTGGTTGAAGAGAGGAGTGGTAGAGCGGCTTGGTGGGTATCTGGTGTCCAGCCAGGGTCAATCCACCACATCATCCTTTTTAACAGTCTTCTTCAAACAATTTTTGAACAGTGATGAGTTGTCACTTGCAGATATAGGGATGATACAGTGCTGTTTAGCAGATCAAGTGAACAGAAAGGAAAGCAAATACCACAATGTTTCAGATACTGTAATGAAATCTATTTTGGTCATTTTTAAAGACAAAACATATTGGAATAATGAAACAAAATAGTTTCTATTGAAACAAGAATATGTTTTTGTGGGAAATAAATGGTAATCACAAAGCACTGTTAAATATGTTCAGATATAATGAAAACACGACATTACTAGCAAAACGTGTACGTTACCTTAAGCATAGCATTCAAATCTCATAAATGAGTATTAAAAAAAGGTACACGTTGCATATACAGACTCATATACTTATTTAATATTCATCTTACAATTTTTTCTTTGAAACCAGAGGTACCTGAAGTATTTCTTTTCAATACGAAACCTTTCATCCCCTAACATGATGGAAGAAGCTGACATTTCAAAAAAAGTGTTAAGCATTGGTGGACTAGCCTTGCTTTATAGTTACAAGTACTGTTGATGATAACACTCTAAGGTCAACAAAACAAACATTGTGCTAAATAATTAATATTCATACCTAAATGATAGACCAGATTGATGAAACAATGATGAGTACAAAATTCTTCCTATATTTTGATGGTTCTAACAATGTTTATAATTATATGCAAGGAAGTGTACTGACAATCAATGTAAAATTCACATTAGATATTGTAGAGTGTCAGAAACATTGTAAATATTCTCCATTTTGGCTTAATTTATACAAAGTAGACACTTGCCGAGCATCAGCAAAATCAAAATGGTACTACCACCTAGCTGTAAATTTAAACTGGCATGTTTATAGCTTGTGACTTATGGGATCAACAAGAAAACATTTTGTTATTTTTAACTGGTCACATGAGACAAAGCCAGCTGTGATGTAAGATATCACAAATTTATCAAAGCTAATAGTTTTATATATTCTTGCATTAAATCTGAATGTATATTATATATCATCTGCAGTTTATCATGTCATCATATCAACCAATTACAATTGTGACAAGTGCTGACAAAATTATTACACATAATACAGACTACAATATAAAAACATCCTCTTAATATTAATAATCTGTGGGAATTCTGCAGATGTGGTATGTTACTATTGATTCTGGCTAAGAAACTGTTGTGTATATTAAAAGTACAGAACAGTTTTTGTTTGGCTGCATTGTATTTCGGCCTTAAGATTTTGACCAACATTAGAAGAAGAAGAAGGGCTAGTTTGAAAGAAAATATGCTGACCTTACCAGAACAAATAGGCCACATCTCTTAAATCCTGCATTTAGCAAAGAGGTAATGCAGCAAAATGAAGAAGGGGTAGGTCAGGATTGCTGTTTCAGCATCATTCCAGCTCCTGGGGTGCATCAAAAGGAGTGTGGCCAGCAGGTCGAGGGAGGTCATCCTCCCCCTCTACTCTGCCCTGGTGAGGCCGCATCTGGAATACTGCGTCCAGTTCTGGGCTCCCCAGTTCAAGAAGGACAGGGATCTGCTGGAGAGGGTCCAGCAAAGGGCTACAAAGATGATTAGGGGATTGGAGCATCCTTCATATGAGGAGAGGCTGAGGGATTTGGGTCTCTTTAGTCCGGAGAAAAGAAGATTGAGGGGGGATCTTGTTAATGCTTTCAAATACTTGAAGGGAGGATGCCAGGGGGATGGGAGCAGTCTTTTTTCAGTGGTGCCCATTGATAGGACGAGGGGTAATGGGCACAAACTTGAACATAGGAAGTTCCATCTTAACATGAGGAGGAACTTCTTTACTTTGAGGGTGGTGGAGCACTGGAACAGGCTGCCCAGAGAGGTTGTGGAGTCTCCCACTCTGGAGACATTCAAAACCCGCCTGGACGCTGTCCTGTGCAACCTGTTGTAGGTGACCCTGCTCTGGCGGGGGGGTTGGACTAGATGATCTCCAGAGGTCCCTTCCAACCCTGACTATTCTGTGATTCTGTGAACGACTGATGCACAGAGCAATCCCTCCATATCCCTTGCCATCTAAGGAATGCTTCCTATAGCTACCTGATATCCCCAAGTGATACCTCTGCCTTGTGGAAAGCCTCAGACTTTTAAGGGAAATCCTCTGTCCAGTGTCAGCTATTGTATTAATATGAAGGAGACAAAGCTTGGGAGAGGGAAATGACAGAGTTAAGTCAAGGTGGTGAATACTCAGATAAACGTGTTAAATAATTGGTCGGAAAGAAGACGAAGTATGTTATCATCTGTTGAGCACTTATTTTCAGTGCTTGTGTCTTCTTCAGTCACTTGTATACAGTTAATCACTTTGATTATGTTTTCAAAGGGCATTCTTTTAAGTTTCCTAGTACAAGCTGGGACTTGGTACAGCAGTGATATTCAAGAAAGCCAATAATATATGAAGGAACAAAGGCTGTCAGAAATAAGATGATATGTAGAAGATGCTTATAGATTCAGGGAAGAAGATCAAAACTATCCATGATGGTTACTAACTGTCAAAGGCAGAGAAGGATCACAAAAAGGAAGCATTTCTTCCAAATCAGGTATTTCAGTCTCAGCACTGAACAGCACTGCATCTTGATATGGGGGACATATAACTATGGGAAGAAAATAATTTGCTGTCCCACTACCTAAATTCATCAAAGCCTAGAACACTTGCAGTGGCTATGGCTATTGCTTCCAAAGGCATATAGGAGGGATGTTTAGGTCAGTTATATAACTGCTCAGGAAGGGCCATCCTATCTAGTGTCCCCTGTCCCTCAATTTTCCTGTGCCCCCAGAAGTGTACAGAGTGACAAGACTCTGCCCACTGCTCTTCCTTCTCAGCTCTGCCCCTTCTTACAGCCAGCATGTCTTACGCCTATGGCTGTCAGGTCCTTGAGCAGCAAAATATCACTGTTTTGCTGAGAAGCCTGGAGCTGGCTCTGCCAGCAACTATATCAGGAACGTGCTAGTTATCAGCATTTAGAGCAGATGTTCAGTCTCGGATCTTCAGGGGGCCTGACACAGTGCTCTTCCAGCAACCACCAGAAGAATGCCAGTCTTTAACTTCCAAGAATCAGGTTCTCTGATGAAAACAGAGAAAATTGTCTAGAAATGTAATCCTGCTCACATGAATGAGAGCTAAATACGAGAAAAAAATAAGTACAAGAAAACAAAGAAATGGAAAAAAATCTATAAGCTATAGGGCACATATTCATAAAATCAAAAATTGTTAATGTCAGAATGTGTTAGGGGAGCACCTTGCACTTCTTGACTTTTGCTCTGACATTTTACACTAGGTTGAACACAAAATGTTCAGAGGTTTTTTTTCTTACCTGACATTGAAAGTGTTTTCAGAAACAAACAAAATACACAGTATTTCTGCAGCTGGTGTGCAAATAACCTTTTTGGAACTGTAATATTCTTGGCATTTTTTTGAATTACAAAACTATCTTCAGACTGGATGAAAAATGAACAACTCTAAAAGAGCAAAGTTTGACAGCCTGAGGCCATGTTCACAGAACTTTTCAAATATGCAGCAGAATGACAAATTTGTAAAACAAATAAAACACCAAACTGTGCCTCAACAATGAACATTTTGTCCTGTACTTTGCCAAATATCACCTCTAACACCGCCTGAAAAATTACTTCTTGAATAATGTATTTGGAGAACAAATTCTATTGTTCCTCAGATGTGCTAGTTAACATTTCCTTTATTATTCAGCCAGCTACTCAAATATTACTTGTCAAATCTTACAAAAACAATCTTGTATGCTTTTCAAGTAGTGATCAGTCACTTCTAATTACTACATAAGCCTTCTGTGGGACCTCACCAAAACCAGATCACTCTATATGTTGATTAATTCACATTTGTGTAGCTTTGCATGTGTCACAGATGAGATCCTCAGATCCAGAAAAGAATCAAAATTCAGAGGACTAATAAATTTGGTAGCCATATGGCAAATTTTAATAAGAAACTATCATCAGCTTTCCTTAAAGAGAACTAGGAGAAATGTAAGGAGAAACAATTTTAATTTTTGGCCAGAACCATTTAGATTGAGTATATGTAGGGGAAAGCAGAGATTCTTTAAGAAGGTGTAAGAGGCTGCCTCAGGATGCTGTATATTATGAGTTTTTATTCTTTTTGGTCATCAGACAGAATCATTTGTGATAGTGACGTTCTTTACAGGACTAGGCAGTGAGGTCTCAGTCTTTTTGATAATTCATGTAAACTGCAATGATTTTTCAAAGAGTTGTTCTTCTTTTGCACTCTTATTTAATACGAGAGGTTGTTACAAACTAGTTTGTTTGAGTTAGATCTACTGCAGAAAGACTTGTGAAGGAGCATAGGAAAATTGCTCCCTCGGTGCATTTGGAAGAGGTAGGAAGTGCCACACAAACAGATAAGCAGTTACAAAAAGCAGAAGTCATTCAGGAAATTGATTTTTATTGTACAATATCCTATGGAGTCCCCTGCCAGGGTTGTTTTGTGAGAGCTTGGCTGGACATGCAAAGCTGTTTCATTTTTGTTGTTATGGAGAGGAATATTTGCTTTCCAGAATTGCTTCTGCTGTTTCCAGTCCTGGAGTGGTTCATAGACACCAACCTGTAAATTGCAGTGTTGTGTCCCTAACCTGCACTGGGTGTAGAGATGAGAGCACAAACAGAGCAGTGCTGCTCCTGTGGTGCCTAGCTTACAAACATAACTTCGTGTTTTAATGCAGGTTAGAATATCTTTATTTCAAATTTCTCAAAATTATACATTACTTATCTATGCTCCTGGTCAGTCAGGACTAGGCTTCTTTGCAAGGCACTTCAGTCCGCTGACCTCCAAGGGCCATCATTTCCTTTCCTTTATCTTTTCTTTTTGCCTACTCCTAGCTGTGGCACTTTGAATGCCCAATACCCTGTCCTGGAGAGTTGAGATCCATCGCCACACAGCTCTTGAGAGCCTTTGGAAATATTCAAATACTTACCCCCATCCGGCCCCGCCTCAGTTTTGCCCCACACAAAGTTAGTTATCTTGATCTGGAGAGCCTCATGCACACTCTTCGTGCCTTGCTGTCTGGGAAGTCCCAGTGAGAGAGGAAAGGCAGAGCCAGTGCCCACTGCCTGCCCCGCTCCTTTGGAAGTCTGCTGGTGGGGAAGAGTAATGGGAAAATTATCCCCATGCTTAGGGGCTGAAATCCTGCCTGGCTTTAGGTAGGATTCTCAAGGAAAGGGACTGCAGGTTCTCTGTGGCCTTTTGTCCCACAATGTGTTTTCCATTAGGATTTGGCAGGATGTGGCCCTTTAATTTTGAGGTACATTAATTTTAATAGCAGTTCATTAAAGTGAACCGTAAATAATACAGAAGGTTTGTGAGGACAGATCATAGAATTATAGAATGATTAGAGTTGGCCACAACTTCTCTGGGCAACCTGTCCCAGCGTGTCACCACCCTGACAGTAAAGAATTTCTTCCTAATATCTAATCTAAATCTACCCTCTTTCAGTGTAAAACCACTACCCCTTGTCCTATCACTACACTCCCTGATAAAGAGTCCCTCCCCAGCTCTCCTGTAGGTCCCCTTTAGGTACTGGAAGGCCACTACAGGATCTCCCTGGAGCCTTCTCTTCTCCAGGCTGAACAACCCCAACTCTCTCAGCCTGTCCTCATAGGACAGGTGCTCCAGCCCTCTGATTATCTTTTGGCCCTCCTCTAGACCTGCTCCAACAGGTCTATGTCCTTCTATTAGGGGCCCCAGAGCTGGACGCAGTACTCCGAGTGGGGTCTCACAAGAGCGGAGTAGAGGGCTCAGATGCAATAAAGTGTTCAATGGTGAGCATCAAACACACAAATACAGTAAATAATGTATTATATTTGTACCAGATTAATTTAATATTCTTCTCCAAAGTCAGTGTTATACAGACCCATACAGGAAATCACAATCTCACGTGAAACACTTGAATATATGGGGCAGACTACTGAAGCTGCACAGGTCAAAGTGTTCACAGAGGACCCTGCAAGGGTTTACATGTAAGGTGTAACTCACCTCACTGGCCAATTTCTGCTAGCCTTATTCAGGATAAATTGTACTTGTCCCTGCAAGTAGTCTTACTGCAACAGATGACTGTGTGGAGCAACATGCCATTTGAGTCTGTTTGGGAGAAACCATTTGAAAAGGACTGAAAAAGGCCTGTGAAGGCAGCAGTCCTAATGACAGAAAAGTGCTTGATATGTGCTCAGAAATTTTCACACCCATTTGCTTCTTTTCTCCTCCTGCATCTGTAAATGAAAGGCAGCGTGGCAGAGGTGCTGGTAGCTCCGTTCCTTAACTGAGATTCATGGCTTAAGGTTATTTCCACCATGCTATACAGTTTCAGCAGCACTACAGAGCTACTTGATCTTTCTTCTGTGTTACCTGGGGACTAAGTCATCACCTGTTAAAGACATACTGTCATCCGTTAAAGACATAAGAAGGATCTCAGCTGGAACATATTTAAAGCTAGGAAGATTATCCATGTTTGTGCAAGTTGAGGTAAACTACCTTCAGTGGTTTTAAAAGAGATCAAAGCTCCTAGGTATTTCTGCTTCTAGAATATAGGCTTGCCTATATTCAGTAAGGTGTATCATACATGGGAGATGTATGGAGACCGCTTTTTAATTTTTTTTTTAGAACACTAAGAAAGAACTAGACCAAATCGTCAGGAATTTTCTGGATAATCATCACATATCTAATAGCTGGACACCTTCATGATGCAGTTTCTGGTTAAACCCTATCCTGAGGTGAGTATTTTTTCTTAGGGAACAAGTCAACTCATTAGGTCCTGAAGAAAAACAAACTTGTCTCCAAATACTTGTTTCCTTATAGCAAAAATTAACAATAAAAAATGTAGCTAGTGTTCTATTACTTTTCACATGCTTCATATTCCAGAGGTATTGAAAAATATCCTTTTTGGTCCCATCTGAATTCCAGCTCTGAGAAGTTTGCTGAAATAGTGTAACAGTAACAGAATGGCATAGGATATAAAGCAAGAGGAGGATAATTTTGTGTTTCACCTTTGGGGAAAAAAATGGGTCAAGGAGAAGCTGGTGTTTTTGGGCAGGGAATCTGAATGATGATGGAGGTCTGTAACCAACAAATTTCCCCTTGCTTCAGCTCTCACTGACTGAGAGAAGCAGGAAGACAGAGGTAGAAGCCTTCCAAGAAAGAAGGCAATGAAGAGTTGCAGAGCACAACCTTGGTCCAATTTCTAACCAGTATTAGCCAAACACCCCAGGTAAACTACTCCAGGGCTTGT
Source organism: Ibidorhyncha struthersii (assembly GCA_013398815.1). NCBI lineage: Eukaryota > Metazoa > Chordata > Aves > Charadriiformes > Charadriidae > Ibidorhyncha > Ibidorhyncha struthersii. The sequence goes on along the minus strand of VZSZ01003086.1, from coordinate 216,875 downwards.
AGTTAAGGGCTCTTGGCGTCTATTCCACTGAAGCCATGAATGGTGTCTCATCGTCTTGAGAGCTGTCACTGTAAAAATAATCAGATTTCATCTGTTAAATAATCCGTGTGCAATTATACACTTGTATTTAAGAATTTGTTAGATGGTATGCACGCAAAAGCTCAGGTCTTTGCTGGATTTATTCTCAGGAGATGTATGGAATGGAAAAAGCACATGGGATGTGATCCAGCTTGTTCTTAGTTGGTATAAATATCCACACTGATTTCCGTGAGCTGCAGGTGAGTGTGACAGTGCATCAGAATTTCAGGGCTTGCTCATACACAGCTGCTGAGCAAAATTATCTTGCACGGTCCGTTTTGATGTCTAGCCTACTCCTTGCCCCCTTCACAAATTATTCACATTGTTCCTCATACACTTTCAATAAGAAAGTCTTTGTGAATCACCTGCATGTCCACCATATGGTTACTGAGAAAAACTTCCACAAAACGTATATTAACATCTCTTGACAAGACAGAAAAAAAGCTACATTTGTACTTAAGGAAAAGTCTTTTTTTTTTGTTCTTTTCTTTTTTTGTTTTTATTTCATCTGCTTTGTTGGCTAAATTGTTCAGGTATAGGTCATCCACGTGAAAACAGGATCCCATAAACGGGCCTAATGTCAGCAAGTTGCATATATTCCAGTCAAAGTAATAGCAATACTACCTGTGAGCTGTTTTAATATATGAAAGCAGGGTGGGGGTTTTGCCCCTCAAGAAAGAGAAAGCATTCTTTTCAGACAAATGCTTATCTGAGTAGCTCCTTTCATTCTTTTTTTCTCTGGACATTTTTAGAGACACTTGTACCTGGCTGCAGATTTCCAGAGGTAAAATGATACATCAAATCCTAAGTGATAGGAGAATAGCAGTTAAATTAAAGGGATTCACTACATTAATTTTTGTTTCAATTATATGGAAATAGAATCTAGCCTGGGAAATATGTGAAATTGCTCAGGGTCACAGAATAACTCACTTCACATAAGAGTTAGAAAGTTACAAGTTACAACAAGTTAAACATACCTCTACTGTACAATCTCTGTGTATATTTCACTCATAATTTCTCTGTTTCTGGTTAAAACAGCACTAGGCAAGCCATGATATAGTTCCATCTAGAAAAAAAAAAGAAGTTATTTTCTAATTTTTTCATGAGATTATCTGTCACTACAGTCTTTTGTCATTGCTTATTTTGGCTCACTCAGTGTGCCCAAAAGTCAGAATAATAGATATTTTTTGGTTCAGGAGAAGACTTTCCTAAGGGTAATACTTTGCCTCTGTTGTGTAAAATCTATAAAATGCCTGCCCAGAACAATACAATCAATAAAACAGGCACTGAAATAGGGATGGATAATAGTATTTTCTCTTCAGTCTAGAAAGAATAAGAAAAAAAAATAGCCATGCATTTTTATGGCATTCACATTTGTGCCTGTGACTGTCTGTGGTAATTGATGATAACTGAAACTGGTTGTTATTTTCCCTCAAACACACACTTTGCTCCATTCTCTTTGGTGTTTTGTATCTTGTACTCCATCCCTGCAATCCAGTAGAGCAATTGAACCCCTGCCCATCAGCTTTATTGCAGAAGAAGAATGAATGTGTGGATTACAAGGATATATCACTACATTTTCTTTAGTTGCCTCAGGTATTTTTACAATGAGGTTTTCTTTACGATGTATGAAAGCTTGCAACAGAATTTTGGAACGGCAAATGAACTACAAATGAGCTTGAGAGTGAATGATTCTGTGAACGTGTCAAGAAAGTTGGAAATAAAAACAGGAAGAAAGTGGCAAGACAGGTGCTTTATGTAGACCTCGATTGTCCAAAAGTGGCTACCTTTAGGAGCAAAAGCTGTACAGTAAAATTATTGATTACAAAATCAGCTCATTCTTTCACACAAGCAAACACACCCTGTTATGTTCTAAATTTATCAACTGCTGAATCCCGCAATGTGGGAAAACAGAATCAAAAACATATTAATGTAAACACGTAAAATGGACTGTGACCTGATGGAACAGTTATGAGTAAGGCCCCTGGTGTTCAGTTCTCAGGGATGCACAGTTATAAACCAGAGACTGACAGGACACACTGGACCTGTGATGGACTGAAAGCATGACAGAAGGTTTTCAAGGATTCAAATGGCAGTTACCCTTCATGTGTCTGCCACTCAAGCCTTTAGAAAGATCTCACCAGTACAGGAAAGGGAGAGACAAATGTTTTTTTTTCTGCCCAAATATACGCCTTGATATGAGGTTGCTGAAGAAATCCACACAACCCAGTGAGGTAAGGAGATGCAGCAGAGCAGTCTGTGATCTAAAGCTGAGTCAGTCACAGGAACCATTTAACGGCTGGAAGCTCAGGAATCCATGACAGCAAGCATGGCCCGCTTAGTCATCAAAATGCCATGAATCTTCATTGCTTTCAGCTGATTCTCTCAAATTTCTAATAGGTTTGCTTTATATCTGAGCCTCCAGCCTTACATCTTGGTTTTGTGACATAGTCAGAAATATATCTGGGGAAGGACAGAAAACCAGCTTCTAGGCTCAGGGGAGTCAGCAGAGAGTTTTTATAACATGCAGAAATGCAGTATGACATAGCTGTAAGCATGATGCTTTGATGGTGCTGGGCGAACATGGCAGGCAAGATGCACAACAAACAGACCTTTCAGAGGTGGAGGCAGCAAGTGAAACACCAGGAGTGTCCATGTTCAGAATTTGTAGACTGACTTCTTTTCTTAAAATCATCAGCATGAGAAAAAACCTAAATCTGGATCATTTTCTGAGCATTTGGGATTCTGGGCTTTTTTTGCAGCTCAGCATTAGCAGACCCTGCAGCAAGTTATTTCACGTCATCATGAGCTGTAGATCCTAGCTATAAATTGAGCCTAAGGGTAAAACCCAGGAAGGAATTGCTTCACCCTGAGTGTGACCAAAAAACATTTCTGGCCACAATATCTAAAACATATAGAAGCTTAAGAAAGATAATCTTAAAATGGTCAGATAAAAAAGACACACTTCTGGAAATTCAAATCAAAAGGGGTGGCATTAGCAAAGAGTGGGGGAATAAAAAAAACACCAAACCTCAAGCATAGCTTGAGAAACTGTCTTCTGGACATGTCATACCATCTCTGGAAGATGCCCAAGGGTATTGCTTTTTTCCTATATTTAGGGAAAATTTGTCTCGCTTGTCATACAGATAAAGGCACCGTTAGAGCAGGCTGCATTCAAAATGACAGTTTATTTTGTGAGCATTTTGAAAGTCCAATATGAAACATGATATCCAGAAGCTGGGCCTTACACGTGAGCCTGATTTCCATCCCTGGTAGTAAAATGGAGTTTATCTCCAACAGCTGAGATCATGGATAAACGCAGTATGTCAGGAAAGAATCTGCAAGGTTTTTGTAGAGAGAAATGCTGCCTTGCGAACATGCAGGAGTCCCAGGAGGATGCTGTCAGGGCCCTGGGTTCTTCCCTCCTCCTCCCCAGCAGTTTAGCCAGCCTCAAACATAGGCAGCGTCCTGATACTTGTCCGTGAGAACAGAGACAAAAGGGGATCTGCTGGAGTTAATATATTTGTCTTCTCAAAAAAGCCTTTGAACACATTTTTTATTAAGAGTTATTAAAGAAAAAAAAGATTGCCATGGGACTGGAAGAAAAAATGTTTTATAGACAATTTTATTAACAGGTAGGAAGCAAAAAGTAGGTCTTAAAGATCATCTTTCACGATGGTGAAGGATCAGCAATCAGGGTCAGTGCTGGAAGTGGTTTTATTGAATAACACCATCAATGACTTGGAAATTAAACCAGCAATGAAATCTCAAAATCTGAGATGATGCTGAGATCTCTTGAGCAATCAAACTCCTTCAAAAGGACTGTAGAAAATCCCTTTTCAGTAAAGCTTGATTCCGTCAGTAAAAACTGTCAGATGAGCTTCAGTGTAGCCAAATGTAAGGCAAAGGGAAAATAAGCTAAACTGTGGTTACTTGGGGCTGAACTCTGGTAGTTACAGCTCAGCTCTTGGACCTGCCTCAGCATATTGTGCAATAGCAGCAAAACAGGCCATAAAAATTCTGGACATCTTTAGGGCAGTATAAGGAAAAAAGAGGGGCAATCATTTTGCCACTGTATAAAAATCTCAAGACACCCTCTTTCAAGTACTGCAGCCTAAGAAGGACATGAGAGAGTAAGAGAAAGCGCAGAAAGGACAACTAAATGATCAAGAATGTGGAGCAACTGCCTCACAAAAAAAGACTAAAAATGGTAGGACATAAAACATCTATTAAGAGGCAACACCTTTCCGTAATCATAGCATTCTGGATTGGTGTATATTGTAAGAAGTAAAAAACATGAAATAAATGCCTTAAGAATATTACTGTTCAAGTGGCGGCACCTTTTAATGGCATCAGAACCTTTATTATCGCCTTCAAAAGGGGAATTAAAGTTTTTTTCCAAAATTTTACATGAGAATTTAATGAAACTATCCAAACAAGAAAGTGTCTATCCTTTATTTCTCCCTACTTACAATAATGATATCATACCAATTTAAAATCTGAGAACGAGAGCGCTCATGTTTTATACCTAGGTATCTCAGTTCGCTAGCAGAACAAGCAGGCAATTTTCTTAAAAATAAAGAAATTAGGAAAATACCATTCTCTGTATCTTTCAAACTGCATTTTATTCTGGCTTTGCAGGTTTAGCCAACAAAATCTATGAGTAAGTATGAAGTCTGCCAGAGCTAATATTTCAAGTTAGATTCCTAAATGCAATAATCAAACAGATGCTACTGCAGCATAAACAGACATGAGTAATCAGAGAAAACAAAAATGAATGCTGTGACCAAGAGAAATAAACCAGTGTCCAGGCATGGACAAATTATCGCTTGTCAGAATGACAGCTGGCAACATTAGTTGTTTCCGTTTTTTTTCTCCAGCCAAATTGTCTGTCATTGGGGTTTTATCTTTTATTAGGAATTGCAGCCAAGGGGAATATTCAATATTTGGCCTAATTTTTCCAGACTGTTAAGACAGTGGATACCTTGCCACCAAGAGAGAAGAAAAAAAAGATTGCTTTAACCAGTGGTGCTTGCAGGGATTATTAAAACTACACCTGCTTGTCAAGGACTGACACCTACTTGTCAGGGACAAGTTCTTGGTAATTATATGGAAAATTATTTTGAAATACAGAATGGGAACTCTTTTCCTGAGGGACCTGATGAGCACCAATAATTAATGCTTCTTGGCATGAGAGGAGCAAATTCAGTTTTACACCTGTGCGAGAGAGACAGGTCAGACACATGGTAGACCAAAGGTTTAGGATTGTTGCAACATGCATACACGTTTGCAACTATTTGGGGCTAATATCTTCAGAGAGGTGGTCGCAGAGAGACTTTTGAAACAAAGTGGAGTTAGCCTGACAAGAAATATAAAAGTGGCAGGAAGAGTAGTAGTGGAGGGGAAGAAAACCTGGAGTGGCAGCAACCCCATGATGGATGAGCCTCCCTATGGGCATCGTGTCCGCCTGGGGGCTGGCAGCGTGGGGCAGCGCATGGGACCCCTCACCCCGGGGTGCCTGGGGCCACTTTCTCACCAGCCCCTGCATTTGATGGCAGAGTACGGGGAGCAGCAGGGGCACATGTTGCGCTGGAGAGCCCTCATCAGCCGTGGGGGAGAGGAGAGGAATGGGGCAACCTGCCCTCCCCAAAGAGAGCATGGGGGGTCTGGCACCCACAGCTGGCGTGGGTGCAGGTGTGTGCAGGTGGGGTGTGTGCCCACCACAGTGTGAGTACGTGGGCGCCTGTGGGATTAGACCTTTTCACGACTGGTCCTAGATAGGTGTTTCAAAAGTTGTAGGTGTTTATTAGCTTTTCATAAATTGTAGTTCACTGGTTGCCAGTTAATTGCGTGCAGTTAATAAACCAATAAACCACCTCAATCCTGTTTTGGTTTAACTACATGAACTGAGGAGATTTTTCCCCATGACAAAATTTTAGCGAAGAATGCAGGCAATTGAACTGACTCGAATAAATAAAGGTTTGGGTACTGAACTTAAGCACCTGCTGGCTTCTGGGTCAGTAATTTGGCAAAAAAAAAAAAAAAGTGCATAGGTCTATTACTGGTGCTTTTGATGTGTTAGTAGCATGGCACAGGGTAGAAGGGCAAGGCAGAAGGGAATAAAGGGTCAGTCCTGACTTTCTTCTGCTCCAACCATGGGACAAATTGGCTAAAGTAGCTGTGAAAATCATAACCCCAGTCTTTGGGACAAAAAAACAAAAAGGCCTGGTACGGTATAATGGAAGGAAACTGTATTCTGAATTAGCTAAAGCAAAGAACAGTATCAGAAAACTCACTGTTTATGCTCAGTGTAACTATTTGTGTGACAATTAGTGACTGCACTCTCAGAGGGGAGGGAGGCAATTATAAAAGGGGAGGGTGAGATTTGGCAGCTGAAGGGACCTGTGGCTGGTTATAAAGAAAGACGGACATGTTTACAGGCAGCTGCTGAGCGCGCTGAGGCTGGGAAAGCCTGGCAGGCTGAGGGCAGTGCAGGAGAAAAAAGGGGAAACAGACACATGTGAACGGGTCCGGGAAGCTTGAGCGGCAGTTCCTGCTGAGAACGTGGGGTGGACACATCTAGAAATCAAGTGAGGATGACAACAAATAGCGCAGTATGGCACCTATCCAGACACAAATGATACCCCAGGAATTGTAAGGTCCGTATCAAGCAGTGTCTGAATGGCTTCATACAGCCCCCATGCTAATAGATATTATAGCGACCCTCGCAAGGAGAGGAAAGGAAGCCATGGTTTTGTTCACGTCTTTACCAACAAAAGGGAGAAGCCAAGAGCACCACCTTCAGCTTCCCCTGGGGGCTACATATGGCTGAGCAGCCCTGCAACCCGACTGAATGGAGCAATGCAACCATCTTTGGATGACTAAGTCTGAGGCCAAAGAAACCAGCACCATCTCCACAGTCTCCAGTAGCAAAGCTGAAACTGTTAAAATGAGATTACTTTACACAAGATATAGGTTTGGAGTGAGAATCATGCAAGGGATGTAAAATTTCCCTAAGGGCGAGAGCTATCAACACCATGGAATTAAACACCAAAAATAAATCAGGAATTATTTGGCAAGGAGAAGCAATCAATAACAACAAAAGGAAACACTTTTAGGGAAAAACAGTTCAATTACAGTGGGTTTGGTTATATTTAGGAAGTAAGTTGATTAGGCCAATGCAACAAAGCCTTGGTCTAATTCAAGGTATATTGTGATCCTGAAACAGCGATTAACAAGACCTATGTAAAAAAAAAACCCTGGCCATCACCACTGTGGGGAAGAGAAAGAGGTGAGTTATGCAAGTGTCTTCAAAGTGAATATATTATTCAAATAACATTTAACACCAACACAGTGAGGAATGACATTGTACCATGATATCAAGATCACAAAAATATACCATTTTGAGTAATAATGAAAGGGCTATGGGATTTTATGAAAAGCAAGAGAGCTGTCAAGTACTGTCAGTGTTTCAGAAGACCTCAATGCAGAAACCCAAATTGGAAACCTTCAGGACAGCTCCAAGGCTTAGTAAAATTTATACACAAAAGGCACCAAGTAGAGTTGTCGTGCTAGGAGGTGCAAGCCATAAAATTAGAATTTGGATCTGAACAAAAATTGTTTGATGCCATCACCATGGCAGTTTTTGATTTGGAAGAAACAATGTATGATTCCTTAAAGAACTTCTCACACTGCATAATACAGCAACAACTCAGTATGGAAATGCAAGTATTTTTGTCTCAAGTACAGAGAGGGCAGGAGCAGAAGGCACTGGACTGACTGCCAGGGAAAGGTAAGTCACCCACTTTATCTAAAGTTATGAAAAAAGGTGGGTGTCAGCTGCAGGACGGGTCTGGAAAATAAGTTGTGCAGGAAAAAAGCAGTTTATCTCCAACAATGTTGGTTAAAACCACTTTTACCACAACACAGTGAAATTATTTGGAATGCAGTACCCTTAAGACCATGATTGTGCATTGCCTTTTATACAAGTTGATATCATTAGTTTAAGAAATTTGAGGTGTATGGGAATAGAGAGTGGCAGGATACACAATGTTTAAAATTATTTGGTTAAACTATGTGAACAGGGCAATTTTCCCTAGTGACATTCATCCAGTCCAGTTTTGAGGGTTGTTTTGAGGGTTTTTGTCTGAGAGGCTCTTTTTTTAAAAAAAAATCTGTCCATACTTGGTGCCAGTCAGTATAGCGACAAAACTGAGAAAAACAGGGAGGGGGGAAGGAAGGAACAATGGAACACAGCACAGTCTTATTGTGCAGGTCTGGCATTAAGCACACTCACATTTCTTCTCTTCAGAGACCTCTGGTCCATTTTCCAATACAATCACAAAAATTAGGTTACCTCTGAGCATGCAGTCTTGATCTGATACCTGCCACCTGTGCACACACCCACACGTGTGTGTGCATTCACACACTCAATCTGAGCAGCAAAGTCGTTCCCTTTGGAAATGATGAGTGACACTTCCAAAAGCCCAGATGCAGAGAAAATGCCTGCATGGGTTTCCCTTCAGGTTAGGAGACAACAATTTCTTCTCCCAGCAGGTATCTCAGCATTGTATCCACCATTTTCCCCCATGATGGTAGCAAGGGCACAGAGGAGTAAATGTGAGTTTTGGCCTTGGGTTTCACTTTTCTTCCCAGGCATCATGACCAACCAGTGTGAACTTGGACTGTTGCATAAATAAAGGATGCAGTTCTTGCCCTGTACACCCAAGCTTATCCTAGCTGTAATGAGATGAAAATGCATTCTTCAATTATGTATTTTATTTATATTGTATTGCCTTTTATCTCGCATGAAGTCCTGTCTTTCCAGGGGGACTGTCAATCATGCATTTAGTGTGTGATGAAAAAGAGTACTGTTATTTTCAAGGATTTCTCATAAAAAACACCACCTACAAAACACCATGGAGAAGAGGAGAATATTATAGTTAAATAATAAAACAAAATACAAAAAATCCCTCTCTAAGTATATCAAGATCGGCTGAAATAACTGCTATGAATTTAGGTTTAAAAGCAGATTTTCAGTTCAAGCCCTTTGTCCACCAGTTCCTTAAAATAGTTTTCTTTTGTAGAGAAGCCAAGGTTTGCCCTCAATTTTGTTTTGGTTCATTTTTTTTTTAAACTGCATAACATTAATGCTTGTGTTGTCAAGCTTTTTCTATCTATCTGCTACTGTTGTATTATCAAACTGCTGGCTTATAGACTGGGCAAGGCAATCACATGAATCGGCAGTTTATCCAGGGGTGCAACCTTGATAGGTGTAGGTTCATTGTACATCATACAGCTCCAAGGCGTGTTATGAAAAGATACAACATCACATTGTTCAGTTTGTAAACCTGCAAAGGAGATGTATTTCTTTGAATGGTTGAAACCTAAATGTGATTCAGATTTAAAGCCCAGAATATGTAGCCTAGTACGGAATTTATTCCAAAGCTGAGGTTCAACCTGTGTCCCTTCCCCCAAGCCAATGTTGTTTTCACTTCATGGAAGTGAAAGGGACACTGCCAAATGGCTGCTGAGGATCTGGATGCTTGTATTGAATACTCAGGAATAAATAATCTTAATAGCAAAGTGAAAAGGTACAAGCTATTTTGTTTTATTTAATTTCCTTTTATGTTCACTTAGCTTTAGATTACAATGTATATTCCAAGTATAGTTTATGCACTGTATTAAAAAAAAATCGTAAAATGTGCATTTGGCCAGTTTTCAGTATTTATAAAAGACAGTTGAATAAAGTGTCTTTTCTTTTCATCTAACAGGATTTTACATGGCATTTTATGCTTCTAAACATAATTTTACACTATAGTTTTCCCTTACGCATAAAGCTGGTGGTTTGAATTTTTATTATGTATGTCTTGATCATCATAAATAATTTTAAGTTTCCTTTGAAATCTCATAAAACCTACTGATCCGATTTCTGTGATGGTTCAGACAAAGAATCACTGGTTCATGTGAAGTTGTGCCAATTTATTTCAGGAGAGAACTTGGCCAGGAAAAAATTAAGCCAATTTTTTTCTATGCTGTTTTTCTAAATGATCCAAATAAAAGGGGGGAAAAAAGCAGTTCCATTAATCAAATATCAAAGACTGTCTCTCAGTTCTAATTAAGACAACAAAATCATTGCTCTTCAATAAAGCGGAATTAGCTCCTAAATGGAGCTCTGTACCTGCACTGTTGTGTGCTGTGTGTGTTTCTTTGGTAAGAGGTCTTGCTCCACCTGTGCACAGCCCAAATGATCTTTGAACCTCCTTGTTTCTACAACACAGTCCACACAGTCTCACTTCGTATTCAATCCCTAAGAAAAGTCTTTAAAAATAGCTCCTTGGATGTGCTTAATAAAACACTCCCCTCTCTGTTCGCTTGTGCTTCGGTCATTTCATTATTTGCCTCTCTGTGTCTTTTCCGTTCCAGGCACTGCAAACACCTCCAGCTGCTCCAGGCCAGCCAGGGGGCACAGCCATCTCCCCAGCACGGCGCTCGCCTCGCCTGGCTGCTGTGCCAATCATGGGATGCCACTGGTGTCAGCTCCCGGGGTAAAACCCATCAGCGTGCACTCCAAAGTGACAGCTGGCACAGCCAAAAGATGCAGAGAATGTGCCATACTATGAAATACCCTTCAGCAAACAAGGCAGCATTATAATGTATATACAAGAAGAAAACCAACTAAATGCCAAAATCACAAACAGAACAGGATGCCAGGCCCTTTATGGTAATCAAACTCTTGGGTATTTTCAGTTATTATTAACATGAACCCCGCCGCTATCACCGCCCTGTCCTCACTTGGGGATGCTGGGAAGTTTGCCCTGTTGGTGGTGGTCACAGAATATATATATACACATATATATGTACTATGGGGTGAGGCAGGATGGAAAACAAAGCCTAGATCTGGAGGACAGTAGGATGTTCTGTCGGTTGTGCATCGTTTTCTCCAGTGATACCTGAAACCCAACCAGTTGTAGCTGCCTTTACAGTTGGATTAATAAAATAGCTTTTTCACCCCAGATGAATTTATTTTCCAGCTAGTTGCCAAAGCAACTTCCAACTTATGTGTGGAAGCATCTGTCTGTCCTCTATTAACTGTCAGAACAATTTACAGTCAAATGTAGCAAAATCTTCTCCCAGAACAGTAAAAAAACCCCTCCCCTAACTTGACCCTAATCTGGAATTATCACTGTAACAGTCTACAACTTTTCAATAATTGCTCCAAACATGGAGCTAAAATTAGCTTGCCAGGGAATGTGTTGTGAAACGCAGCTATGTCTGTCCTTCATTCACTAAGGCATTGAAATATTTTCCCAGAAGACAAGGATTCAGAGATGCAACAACTGCTCATTCCACTGAAAAAAAGCCCAACATCTGCTTCATTCTAAGGACACTGGTATTTGCATTTGAAATTACAGTTCAATGGAAAGTGTGTTATTTTCTGGCATAAAACCTATTTCTAAAGATGTTGCAATTCAATGTGCATTCTCTTTCTGGATTCTAATTGTGCTTATAAATTATCTTCCATTTTGTATGAAATTCTCAAACTTTTTACAGTATCTAAGTGGTAGTATGTCTCATAATGAGCTGTCACGAGGACAGATCCTTTCCTTTTTTCTAAGACACTCTTCCTAGAATAATTACCCATTTTAACTTTTTGTCTCTAAATTTCCTAGTTGTTTGACCATGCACCAAGGGAGAAGGAACATGAAATGGATTGTGTGCCAAGAATGGACCTCTGCCCTGACTAACAGCACGAAATCAAAAGAGTCTCCTCTCCTGCAAGCTTGTTCAAAAAGCTGTGTGTCAAATAGCTATTCTCTTGATTGGCATAAGAAAGCAATGGGAGATGAATGCAAGTGGAAACCTTTATCTTCTTTGAAATATTTGGAGCACTTGAGCATTTAAATGGTGGGTGCATTAAATACATCCTATGAAAATATATTTCTTCTCCTTTGTTGCAAACCTAATGACTGGTCATTTCCTTGATTACTGCTTAATTCTGGCATCTGTGAGAAACCGTGAACGTTAAGAATCTAAGTTTTAACACTTTTCTAAGTTTTCCCCTATACTATATTAGAATTGATACTTCCCTTGCCTTCCTAAGGTGTTAGAACATAAACCTGTCAATACTGGAGTACCCTAAAAGATTGAGGTAACCCATCGTCCTACATCTGACACTAACAGATGCCTAGGAAAGGGTAGAGGACACCAGAACTGTATAGAGAAGGCTGATCCAGTAGATGTATTTGTTGCTGAAAAATCCACCATGGCAAAGTATAATGTCTTTTCTATACCCATGGAAAAATACTTGTTCTGTGGTTTAGATCCTGAGGGCTGCAACAATAAATGGTGTGATTTGTGTGTCTTAATCTTGTGGAGGTAAAAGAGTCCTTTATGGAGATTTTTGTCTCCACTGCTGTCGGTGATCAGTGTGCATGATAAACTGTGATTAAAAAGTGTCCTCTAACTGCAACAATGCTTTCTGTAGGGTTTTACTTGCATGTGGGATTTTTCCAGTGAGATGGAGAGGGATACAAAAAAAGATTTTGAGCTTTAGCAGCTTAAACACAGTTTCCAAGTAATGGCCATTTTATAATCAGTGTGACATTCTGTGACTTCAGTAGTTGTATTTCTGTGTTTGTTTAGTGAATGGATTGACTTTCGTAAAGCCAAAATAATTTGCACAAGATGAAGATCTCAGTGATGATATATTTATTTTTGTGTGTTTAGAACTCCTTTATGTTTATCTAGGGCTATTCTTTCACATGCCATCAAATGAAGCCTTGCCTCCTCCTAAACCCTGGGTAGAAAAGAACAGTTGGTATCTAGTCTATCATTATTGCTGAGTAGAATTCATTAGAATTTTTATTTCACCCTTTTCCTGTTCTTTTTTTTCAGTCTCCTTGTATCTGTTTACCTTGCCTTGCATCTTCATGCCATTTTTGCTCTCTTTTTTTTTTCATGCTACCTGCTCTCCTTTTTTCCACAAATCATCCTAAATGCACAGGTAATCCAATAATACTTGAGCTTTGAACTTTTGAACCAAAAGTGTGTTCTAAACCCTTCAGCTAGAGACAACACGTTTCTTCTCACTTGTCTGACCAGAGAGAGTGCATGCATATAACTCAGATCCTTTGCACTGGGACCTCAGGTGGTATAAATCAGCATTTCTCTTCTACAGAAGTCAAGGGAACTCAGAGCATTTGCACTAGGTGGGAGTTGTTCATTTTATTGCAAGTAAATGCACTGTATTTCTAATGCTAGAGGAAGTTTTCAAGTACTGATATCCCATAGCTTTCCACAGAATAAACACTGAGAGCAAAATCAGGGTCTGATCCTTGTTGTAAGACTTACATTTTAACCCTCCTTTCTATTGCTCCGGCAGTGTGAAAAAGGTCTGTCCTCTGCCCCCTCCAACCCTCACCCCACATGCTGCTCCTGCGTGAGCAGGCTGCCTCATGCTTAGTCCTGTTTGCATATCGAACAGCCACAAACCCAATGTGATTCCCCGTTGCAGTAATGGAATACATATATGAAGTAATTCTTACAGGCACTTACCAGGTATGTTGAAGGACTGTAAAGTGGAAATTATTAGTGAAGCATCCTTAGGTCTTATTTCATCTGGCAAACAGTCAGAGCTTTACATTAGTGATCTTGGACCAATGTTAAATGAAGAATTATGACTGCTGGGGCTAGCAGGGATGAAACAATTTTTTAATTAATTAATAAACTGAATTAATATTTGACACGTCTGTTATCCTCTTTTTCCTCTTTATGGTGAATCCTTTGGACAATTGAATTAAGTTCAGTAAGTATCTAACTCACATCAGGAGTGCAGATGGATTAAAAAAAAAATTAATTGCCATAGTCTGTGAATGTTGCCAACATTTCTACTCTTGATTGGTCAAAACCACTACTGTACTGCTTTATTTATGATAACTTAAATGTAAAAACCTTATTCTATCAGCTGCTTAGAAATGCTTCCTTTAATCTTTCACATTATTTTGAGTGGATATGTCAGCCAAATTGTATATTTCTTTTCCGTTGTCACATGTGACTTTAATCTGTTAATCAGCTCCCACATATACTTCCTGAAGGAGAAGGAATTGACCTTTCAATGTAATATGATTTTATCATTTTGCATCCTTTGATAGAACCGGAATACAGAGTAAACCCTCTCTGCGGACACAATTCATCTTCTTCTGATGCTGCCAGGAAGCTTGGTACCTTGTTTTGTAAGGATAGGACATATGTAATCACAAAGGAATGATAAGTAAAAATCTCTTGCATACAGAAGTGAAAAACACATTATCTCCCTTAGTCAGATCTGGATTTCATTTGTTCACAGTCTTCTGATCTCACAGAGACTCCTCCAGAGATATTTGTTTCTCTAGCACGACACAATATTTTTGAAAGATGTGACATGTATTCTGAGAATTATTCTTTCCAGAAAGGAAGTAAACCGAAGAGTAAGCTATCATTATATGGTAAATCCATTCACTACAAGTGCCTGACAGCCTTTTCTCCTTGTCTTTGTAGAGGGGTGGGCTCAACTTGGTCGGAATTCCCTTCCACTGAAGAAGCCTATTCCTTTCTAACAACAGCATAGGAAGCCTCGGCTCCTACCGTAAGCACCTTAATCAGGTTAGTTTAATTCAATTTGGATCTCCTAACTAATACTGCTGACCTGGGATGTGTTTATTTTAGATGGGCTGAACTGAATCAGAGTCCAGTCTCTGTTGATTATAGTGTGGGGCAACCATGCTCCTAACCTAAGTGAATCAATTAGCTGAAAAACACCCCTACATTAGATGCCACAAAATGATGTGAAGACCTTTGGTTAGGTCATATTTTCCTCACTGACATGCAAATGTAGCCTTGCTTCTTTAGAGGGTTCCAAATAAATGATACTTTGGTTTGGAGATCTGCATCAGATGTCTCCATACTACAGAGTGAAGGAGGAGAAAAAAATATACTCATTAATCATTGTCCTGCTCTCCAACCCTCTCTCTCTTAATTTTCTTCCTTCAAAGTATTTGCTATTTTTTCTTTTGTTATGGTGGCAGTCTGGCAGGGAGAAATTTATTTGGTATGTTTAAGAGCTGAAGGATCTAATTTTTAAGTTTGTGGTTTAAGTCCTTTGCTCATCTAAATACATGGTAGTGGCTATACAGATTATTCCTGAAGCTCCTGCTTCTATCTGGATTAATACCAGCTCCTTTTAAAGAGCAGCTCACTTACCCAGCTATTGCTTTAATAGGGCAGCTACTTCAATTTATTTTGACTGCCATTTAAAAAAAAAAATTAATCTCTTGACAGGGGACTATGGCAATGCCTGGGTTTTGACGATTCTCAGACTGGTGCTGACTCCCTTCTCTTATCCTTTTTATTTTTTTAATCTATTGATGAAAACCATTACATTACAATAAAAGTTTACTGTTGGGACAACTTGATCCTGTTGCAATTTTCTTGTTTTCTTGTAGAAACACAGCTATTTTAAAAACAAGCAGCCCAAACAAGCTAAATAGCGCAGTGAGAGGTTTTGCTTTGCAGATGGGGGTGGTTTGCACAATTCCATCAGTCCTTAAGAGAAGCTTCTCATCCAAAGACACCAGATAGATAACATATCACCAAGTCTGATAGGTGAAAAATCAAAACAAAACTGAAGCTGGCCCCGTGGATTTGCCTTCCCAAATCAGAAATGCAAGCAAGTTTGCTTCCTAGGGTATGTGCTCCAGGTGCTCTGCCAAGAAGCATCCCGTCCTGAAAGAAGGCAACGTATATGGGAATGGTAATGGAGGGAGTGGAGGGGAGGGGGATCCTCAGATGGTAACTGTGTTACTTTTCCTTACTACTCAGCAGCTCTGCTTTAGACGGGCAGGTATTCCTACTTCTCTTCAGTAAGAAAACTGAAGAAAAGGCTTATCATCTTGAACCTTTATATAAAATTTTTGGCTGAGTTAAAGAACCAACTTACTTTCAGTGCCACTGATCATATTATTGAACAGGTCCACTCATTTTAGATTTGCCAAGGTTTGCTGAGTAACTTTGACGAGATTTCTTTTGGGGGATGGTTTACTTGGGCTATCCAGATGCTTTACCTTGCCTGTCCTTGCCTTCCTGACAGCTTCTGGTGTCTGCTGCACCGGCTCCCCCAGGACAAAGGGAGCAGCGGGAGCCAAAGGATCTGCCTCGGGAACAGAGGACACATTGCAAGTTTGGGAACTGTTGGGAAGGACTTACTCACAGCCTGGAAGGTGCCATTTGAATTAGCTTTGCAGCATGCAGAGCATGCATGGACATGAATACAGAGGAAAAGTTGACTGCTGTTCTATAACGTGGCTGTATTTGCAATGAATTTGATCAGGTTTAACCTCTAACTCACTTCTGCTGCTTTAAGCATTTCTGTATCCAGAAATCCCATTTCCTTGAAGTAACTCCTAGTATTTATTTGGGTGATTGGATAAATAACCAAACAGTAATTAACATTTTAATCCAAGACGCTTTTTAATCATTCTCTTCAATTCCCAGGAGGCTGGAATTACAAGAAGTGTAAGAAGCTGCCCAGCTACCTGAATTAATTCTATTTAATAAAAAACAGGAAAATGAAAAAAAAAAAAAAAAAGAAAAACAAAAAATAATTCAAGGATTTGCCTGAAGTCCTGCTGATCATGAAGAGGACAGTACTTTCCAAATATAGAGGAACAGACCACAGATTTGCAGAAATAACATTTGTGAATGAACCACCATTCTCCACAGCTGTGTCAAAACTGCTGTGGGGCAACTGGAAAGCCTGAAGATGGATTTATTTGCTCACACATACTTTTTTAGTCAGAGGATTCTCAGTGCAACCCAAGTGGTCTTCACCAGGATAAGGTGGTGGGGAAAAGCCTGGCGTATATCTTGTGGTTTACTCCAGTTGTTCTTCAAATAGAAGCATAAACTATATCCCGAGGTAACACAGGAATCTTTGTACTTGATAATTCTTCCTTGCTAAAGCCACAGCAATGCTTTTCAATTAGCATCGAGCCTATCACATACCACACTGCAGAAACTTGCTGACAGGGGCCACTGGGGTTATCGAATGCTCCTGATACAGCTGCATTACTTGCATATTTGATACAACCTTCTGTCCCAATGTTGAAGACAAAGAAAAAAATATTTAGGAGGTAAGCCATCAGAAGCAAATAAAAAGCTATGGGAAGGCAAAAGAGCACAGCAAATCAAGCTTGCTTATGAATAACAGGTATTTATACCCTAAAGCCAATGGAAGAGAGACTACTCAGAATATGAATGGTGTCACATGGAGGAAAAGAGATCTGTCAAAGGATGTTTACCATCGGTGAATACTGAGTGGGGTTAGGTGGAGCCAACTCCAAGAACTTACATTTTTACATTAAAAGAAAAAAAGTTACCAAACTTTTACTGTGATCCTATGGTTGTAAAATAGAAAGAAGAAAATGGCAGTATACTTTCTTGAGAGGAATTTAGGTGAGCCTGAGAGAACTGCCTTTATTCTACTGCTCTTTGAGATTAGCCCATTGTTTTAGGCCTTTTTACAAGACAAGGGAGGGGAAAAGTAGCCTAACAGAAGTTTTAAAAATTATTTGAAAATCTATTTCGGCATGTTAATAGACCAGTGAAGGAAGTTATACACAGCCTTGAAAAATGATTTTTACAGCACTCATCCTACCCATTGCAGCTGATAGACACTTTAAAACTCTCAGTCTGTGATTCAATTAAATAGAAAACTAGAAGTAAGAGTTTTTTGGCAGAGAAACTGAATTATATCAACTATGTGAATCACTTGTCAGGAATCTAGCAGCTGTTTTCCTGAATTCATGGACAGCCAAGGGAAAACTAAAGCTGTGAGAGTTACAAGCTGCTCACCAATTCATCCATTCCTTTACGCAGGAATAATTTGAAACTCTCCAACAGCCACTGGAGTGAAAACTCATCCATGCCAAAAAACTTTCCACAGGCAGGCTTCAATAATCTGCCTGCAAGATTGCACTTGAGGTTCCCTAAAGAGGATATGAGGATATGATATTAACAGCGAGCTGATTTGTCTCTTCAAATTATATTCCACTGCTGGTGGGTGTGGGGAGCAGCGAGGGAGATCCTGACTCGCTCAGGGGAATGGGCTGTGCCTTCAGGAGCAGAAGGGAAGGAGGGAGGGAAGGGAGGGAGAAGCAAGTGCTGAGGTCTTTCCAAAACCAGGAGCTCCTAACTCTGAATTTGTGCCATTAACTCCACTAATGCACTGGATGCCCGTGAGATAACCACCCAGCCCATTGCTGCTATGGACGACAGGGCCAAAAGATGTACACCAGTGACAGCAGTGTTACAAGGGATAGCTCCGGAGTTTTGACTTTATGAGCTAGGGCTTACCCTGAATGGCAGTAAAGAACCCTGGATTTCCAACATGGGGTAACTGTTCCATGGAACACAATGAGATAACCTGTAGACACCTCAAAACTTCAGTAATAAGTGGTTTACCTTAGTCTCTAGGAGTGGCTTGTGTACCCAGGACAATTATTCCAGCCACATAAACAAGATTTCTTCAATCAATACCTACTGAATTCTAAGTACCTTGAATTCAGCTGACACACACAGTGAAAATTGCCTTCAGCAATAGATTCAGAAAACCAGTAAAGATAGGTATAAGTGTATATATATATACACACATCTATATGGGTTTGATTACATGTAAGGACTGTATACAAAGACCAGATTCATATTTTCCCCTCTACATGGAATATACCATACCTGAGTATGATTCATACCTACCAAAAAGCTCTCCAGTGCCTTCAGCAGTTTAAAGGGGTATTTCAGCCACATAAAATATAAGAAATATATTTGCCATAAGCGATTTTCTTAAATTACGTTGTATTTTCTTTCTGCATATGGGTTGTACCACAACCATGCTGAATGCTGGTAGTTATCAGCTGATAAACAGACCATAAAGATCTGCTGTGATATTTTGATATTTTTTTTAATATATGCCAAGTGGCTGGATACCACAAATATACGATGCACAGGACAGAAATTTAAAGCCACAATTGCTTTCCAGACTCTGTTCCTGCAATAAATCTGGGGCTTCCAGGGGGCTAATTACATATTTTAAATGAGGCATACACTTAAATGCCTTGCCAAGTCAAAACCTTTTTCTGTAAGCTCTCTTCCTAGCTATTTTTACCCACTTTCTAGCATAATGCAGAGTAGATCTCCCACTTGGGTGCTCTGATATACAGTGAATAATTAGATCTGAATGGAAAATAGAAATATTTTTCAGGGAAAATGCCCCCCCTTCCCCCCGGCTTCATCTCAAAATATTCCAACAAACAACTACAGTAATAAAATTAGTATTTATAATAACAGCAATGTAAAGCAATATATAGAAATGTAAAGCAACTAATAGTAACAATGCAGAAACTATTTTTAATTTCCTTCACCTTAAGTAAATGATTGGCTCTGTGATTACAGCTATTAATTTCCACAGGTTAATTCATTAGATAAAGTATATTTACTCAGTGGGAGCAGTAGCGTCAGAATATGGCCCCAGTGGGCTGGCATTCTAATTCAATTTGCTGACTGCTTTTACTGGTAGCATTTTCAGTGCAAGTTTAGAGTAAATAAGCCACTAAGTGAATGCTTTGCAATAACTGAAGATTGCTGGCTGATGTCAACCTTTTTCCCCCCCCCCATTATGATGTATGCATTCAGAGAAAGTTTGGGAAAAAAGAGAGTAAATCAATAACTTTCTGTTGCATACGTAATTACTCCACTCATTACTTCAGTAACTATAGTGAATATATTGTATGGGTGTATCACTGTACAGCTGTTAGCTCAGACATACTAGAATACCATAAATAAAAAATAAAATTGTATGAAAATACACATAATAAAACTTTGGGGGTTTTAATCCGCTGCTTTTTTCTGGCTTGGTTCAAACCCTTCCAAGTAGCATCAAATTACTGTGTGCTCCAATGATTAAGAAGCAATAGGAGAGAGTCACTCTTTTATAAAACAATAATATTGTATACTGATAAGCAAAGAAGCATGTCTTGCAGGTAGCATAAAATAAACCCTTTCTGCTTACCAAAGATTCTGAAGCTAAAAATGTGGTATTTCAAACAACGATTTTTCATTTTATTTCCTTTTTCTTTCTCTGTCTTTCCCCCCTCTTTTTTTCTCTCTCAATTTTTTTCTCTTTCTCATTCACCCCGTCTTTTTCACCTGTCCTCTTCCTTTGTGTCTTTCTGTGAAAGTTGATTGTCCATGGCTAAGAGTTCACAAAGGACATTTAACATTCTACTGTACAATTCCAAATCATGCTCATACAAGTTGACCTAGCAGATTTTTCAAAGGACATTGTTTTATACAGCTACCTCAGAGAACCTAGTTCTTAATTTCTTGATAGAAAAATAATTCTGCTTCTAAGTGGATGATCTAGCAGAATGGGAAATGAGTAGCTTATCATAGCAATGAAGAAACTGAATTTTGGCAGAGAAAATAAACAGCATGCCTGTTATTACCTTCATACTAGGATTGCACGTTAAAACAGATGTCTGATAGTGAATATATATTGAAATTATTGAAAATAGCTGTGCTTAGCTGACTGAATCTCAAAGGTAGAACAAAAAGCTCAAAGCTAAGTTGCAGCAAGGAAAAAATGCAAGAAAAGAAAATAAAGTGAGTTCAATAGGTGAGAAAACAATGGATGATGGGCAAGAAACTGGTTGAAAAGTGATGGCCCCTTATAAGGCACATTAAAATTTTAGAAGACAGGGGCGTTTGCCAGGGTTACCATTAAGGAAGATTGTCAGAGTTCATTTTTTCTTTGTTCTTTTATGCTGTTCTGTCACAATGTTCAGGGGCAAAATGATGTCAAAGAAGATATTGAATGCTTGGTTCAAAAACCGCTGAGTAACTGGATAGCGCACCCAGTGTTTCTTCCATTCTTCCCGTCCTGTATTCCCATCCCGTATTTTAATCCATTTACTGTTGTTTTTTTTTTTTAATTTCCCATTTGATTTATATTGCTGTTTATTTAACTGTTTTTCTTATTTGCCTTCTTTTAGAATGCTTTTTCTAGAGCCTTGTTTTCTCTTCTGCTTTCACCTACTATCTGTACCTGCTCCTTTTTCATACATTCTAGCACTATCCCTGTAAACAGTTGACACTGAATTAATATGAGTTCCAACGCCCCCACTGTTCATCTGTAGCTTACCTTTCTTTTCTCTAAGCATCCCAGATTCTCCCATTACAGTTTTCATGAAGCAATTCAGTCAAATGAAGAATTTGGGGACTATTAGAAGGTTTCAACACATTATAGTTGGGTGATTTATTTAATGAAATAAAAATTATTGGTTTCATATTTTTCACAGATGAAAAAAGCTGTTATAGAGGAGGACATCCTTTTGTGGTTTTACGACCCCACAAACCTCCAGAGAACATTGCTAATCCACACAAAGCCCTTGAATGATAGATTTTGCATTTAAATCTCTTCTTTAGAGGAAAGACATATAAAATGAAAAGTAAATGGAGAACATCTTGTTGCCTGAGTTCCTGTGGAGAATTCAACACATTCTTTACTCCAGAAAATACAAAGGAATTACTTCTGCCCATGAAATGAGAGCTGCAGCTACCATAGCTTTCAGTAGCTCCATGAACCTGACAGCCCAACAAGCTCCTGCAAAAGCCCTACCATACACACTGCCTTGAGATGGATGGAGTCTGGCAGACTGGCGCATTAGTTCATTGTGCTTTTGGCCTATGAGTATCGTGTTTGTGAAGATGTTTAATTTCCTAAATAAGTCAGGTTTTCTCCTTTTGGGGCAACCACAACCTTCCAATATCTTTGTGCCTGTGGAATTTGTTTGAGGACAGATATCTCAAACATGCAGATAAGGACTGGGGCCAGCACAGAGGCAGAGAAACCCAACCCATTGTGTCTGATCACCCATCCCTTTTACTAAACCTCTGCTGAGCAGCAGTCACCATGCAGCATCACTAGGAATGCTGCCAGCAGGAAGAAACAATCAAATAGCCCTGTCAGCAAAGGCATAAAACCTGTTTACGACTTCTTGGGTGGGTCCAGGATTATCAAGGCTAAAAAGGCAACAGCGGTTACTCTCTTTAGTGAGTCATGTCAGTGAACACAAGTTACATAAACAGTTCTGCTTTTCACCCTTCTGCTCTGTACAACTGCAATTATGCTACAACAAATATCAGATAGAAAAGCAATAGATAGATTGTACATGTGGCAGTCTGAACACGTAAATCCAATATTTTTGAGAGAGAGGCAGGAGAAAGAGGTAGACACAAAGTGTTGAGGGGCAGTAGTGATGGGCAGCAGGGAGGGGTTAGAGGGAGTGAGGAAGGCTAGAAATATTCCTTTGGTGGAGGAGAGCTTATCTATGTGGGTGTTGCATATTTTATGTTTATATTTTCACAACCAGACTGTCTTGTCTCTGGCAGTCAATGTAAAAGAAAAAATAAATTAAATCCTTTTTCGAATGTGTCACTTATTTTGTAAGGTTTCTTACTGCCTTCCTCCCCTCCAATTCTTCCCAAATATTTATTGTCCTCAGTACAGAATTTATAAAGTTTCATCGTCCATGTCTCAGAATCATGCTGTGCTACCTGCTGACCTTGTCTACATTTCAGACACTTGTCAAAAGGAGATTTTGTCATAGCGAACGAGACTTGATTCTTCTGCCTGAAAGCAATTTGGGGAAAGGTGAGGGATTTCATCATATTGCAAGCGGGAATGTTTCAGGAGTGTGTTGCAAAGCGTGGCTATCATCAAACCTGCACCAAATCCTCCTCTTCCTGCTCAGCATTTGAACAAATCTGTCAGCTGCCCACAGTATTTTAGAAGCATGGATAGTAAATTTTGGATGTTTCATGTTACTTATCTCCACAGATGTAAACAAATATTTTGACACATTGATGGGCTTTTTTACACTCTATAGGAAATTGGCACTAGCATTGCCGTCTTTGCATAACATCCATCTTGCATTAAAGAAGGGGCATCTTTATACAAGTGAGGAACTTAGCAATCTTCAGCTGTTTTCATCCTCCAGCTCAAATGACTAACAGTCAGATATACAGGAATGTAGGCACAGGCGTATACACACACATACTTATTCGTGCGATACATTCATTACACAAATCTTGAAACATTGCACAATGGGTGTGCATATGATTTGTATTTTGTTACCTTATCCATTTTACCCCAGGACTTATTCAAATAACGTGGGAAATTTTAAGAAGCACTCGTTTTGTAAACCAATATAGTATAGAGGAGGACATCCACAGCTGCAGCTCCCATTTCATGGGCAGAAGTTGTTCCTTTTGTATTTTTTGGAGTAAAGAATGTGTTGAATTCTCCACAGGAACTCAGGTAACAAGATGTTCTCCATTTACTTTTCATTTTATATGTCTTTCCTCTAAAGAAGAGATTTAAATGCAAAATCTATCATTCAAGGGCTTTGTGTGGATTAGCAATGTTCTCTGGAGGTCTGTGAGTTCATAAAGTAGAATTTTTCCCTTTCATTACATGACCAATGCTGAAGATATCTCAGTGACTGAGATTCCTTCCATATTTAAAGATGTCACTTATTTAAAGATGTTTCATATTCATTAATTAAGGTTCCCTCAGAGCTATGTACAGTTAAACTCCTTGGCAAAATCCTGGTCCACTCATTATCCTGAAATTTTGACACAATTTTAACATAGTCATCATTTTATCCATGGTGCCAAAAGCATCTAACTTTACAAGCGAAGGAATAAATGAAATCATTCCAATCTCAGTTTAAAGAAAAAACACAAAACCAGCTGAATAAAACTTTGTCTGAGCATCTCTGAGATACATTGTGACCCTGAGAGGCAGCACGGGCAGAATGGAAAAAAGTATGGAATGCAATAAAATCGTCAGCCAACCTCATATTTTCCTGAACTACCTAACTCTTGGGTTTGTCCCTCTGATCAACATCACATCACAAAAACCTTTAAACTGTAGCACACCAGTGCTTTATAAAATACACAGTGTTTTATAATTTGCTACATTAAGATTACCTCCAGGGGATTTATCAAATAGAGTATCTTACACACAAAAGGTGACCAAGGTAGGCAGGTAAGTCACAGGGAATAAACACATATACCTAATAGCCCTTTAAACCAGAAAAGCAAAAATATGACAAGAAACAAAAAGAAAAAAATTTAACAGACTCAAAGCAGCACAGGAAAGGGTAGTCAAGTTTAAATCAAGGAGCTCAATCAAAAAGTAACTAGATGAAATCTTATACCTTGTATTATATGAGTTAAGACCAAAGTTCTACTATGTTTAAGTAAAAATAGTATTTTGCACTTGTATACACTTTCAAAACTATGAATAAGCTTTAAAAACTGCAGTGAAAATACACTGTATCCTTTGAGATGTTTGATAGACATATTTTACAGGTAAGAAAACTGAAGTTCAGTGAATGAATTGATGCGGTCAAGACCACGTGACTGACACTGAAACAATATGGCAGAAAATGCAAAACCTTTGCTTAAACCACTAGCAAAAATCAAAAGTTTACAGGAAACAAGAAAAAAAACAACTCAAACCACATGATAACTTTTGTGAGCACCAAGGTTAAACTGTGGAAGATTTATTATTTACCTGCCCAAAATAGATAACTTTTTTAACTACTATGTTATTATAGCTATTTTTTTTTAGAACATAAATATATGTATATATACACACTAGTAGTTTTATGGTGATATAATATACTACAATATAAGAGGGCTGCTTGTCTGGGTAATTTGAAACAGAATGGTCAGGTAACAGTGGCTAAGTAGTCACTCCCACTGCAAATGAAAAATTCCTAAAAGCATTTTTCCCTAGTTTCTCCTGAGACATTTGTCTGTCTGAGCACTAGGGCTGTAAGTGACACGTCTATTAGCGGGCTGGTGCTAATTTTCATCACAGCTTCTTGACTAGGACAATTTGAAACACATGTACCCTAAAGCAATAATGCATCATGATTTCCTTATGTCCCATTTCCTCTTGATACCGGACATTCAGAATTCTAAGTGTCTTTGCATGTCCCACCTATGTGAAAGTAGGACCATGTATGTAGTTTTAAAATAGTCATGCTTTTGACATGCTTAGTCGTCTGCACATCTCCTTTATGAGAACTAAGAAACAAAGATAAATGATATGATGAAAATGCAAACAGTGTGTTCAGTATGATACTGATACAGGGAAATAAAATATTTACAATGATTTTAAACAAAAAGTACACCAAATAACTCCAGCCAAAGACTTTTAGTGCTATTATAGCAATAGTATAGTAATAGTAATAGTTTATAGTAATAAAATTACAACACGGGCTGCAGTTGTCTAAATTCTGACAATACCTTTGCATGCTCTTCCCATCCTCCTTCTCCCTAGCCACAAATACATACATAAAAGAGGCTGAATGGAGTAAGCAAAAGTACACAGTAAACTAAATATTTTATTTTTTTAAACAAAGAAACGTATGTTCCATAATTCATTGTTATATATTGAAGGTCCAGTTCTGCCACACTTAAACAGACTGAGAAATACTTGCCTCAGAGTGTTTTCCTGTATCCTTCAGTGGTGCTACTTATTGTTCAAGATACAACACAGTGGAGGAAGGATGGCAAAATCAAGGGTACATTATTTTCAGTAGAAAATTTGTAGAATTTCATCTTCAGTGTCTAATCAGTACTCCAACACAACTGTCAGTAGCTTTCTGCTTAATAGAGACAGCATGGGCACCTCTTTGGTGTTAAGTTCACATTTAAAGTGAAATACTGCATTTATTGTTCTATATATGGCACTTGAAAACACATTAACCATATAAGCAATTTCTGGTATACTTTGGCAGAAGGATGGGGACAAATTGAATTTATTTCAACAGGGAATACTTTTGCAATCCCAGTTCTCACTCAGAAAATAAAAACATACTGCTGAACATCTGGGGAAATCACCTGAAATGTACATACATCCTGGAGTCTAGAATCACTGTCACAGTTGCCAAGTAACTACTTATTTTGGAATATAATAGATCTGATTATGGTCACTCTTCTTTGCAGATAACTGGAAAGAAATGGAGGAATGTCTTTCCTAGAAGTTCACTGTAAATATAGCATGCTGAGTAGCCTTTTTTTCAAATAACTGTGGGCTAGGCAGAACTGTAAAAACAGCTTAAGAAAGAGGTGTCGCACACGTTTCAGTATATTTAGATTCAAAAGACATTGTTCTTTGGGCCCCTAACTACAAGATAGCATTTCCTCCCTCTTACCTCCTTGCTCTGAATGAAAGGTAAAGGAGGGGTTTTAGAACCAGCCAGACAATGGAATTTCCATCCCACATAAATATTGGAATTCCAAGTGGTGTTTCAAAAAATTGCCAAAAAAAGAGATTTTTCCATTAAACTAAAAGGTTTTATTCCCGTACTGGCTTTTCTGCTACACAACACAGGAATGTCGACTGGAGCAAGACACGTTTTAAAAGGAAAAACTAAACCAGGGAGTAATAAGCAAAGTAAATTTTCTCTTGCTTTAGCTTGCTGACTGTCTGACCAACATGTGCTCCTGTCTTGTACAAACAGGGAAGTGTCATTTGGTTTGCGAGGCATTGGTGACATGGAATAAAAAAAATCAAGGGTAAGGCACCACCTTAAGTCAATAACTTCTTGCATCAAGAAAGTTATGATTTTCTTATCTCCTTCATAAGTCATTTAGCAGTGCATCCTGTTTTGCTGAGCAATGGTGTAAAGTAATTCCATAATAAATCACTAATAAGATTACAGCTCTGACAGGCGCAAAGATTACAAAAGATAGGCAAAGAAAAGTCGACATTTTCTTTATAAAAAGTATGTAAGGGGATTTTTATATATCAATATATTAAAATAGTATTTCAAAGGGTGAAGATAAGCCATATCAGTTAAGAGTAAAAAAAATCCAGAACATTTTCTCTTTAACGTTTTTGGTTTTAGGAGATGTAGGAATTCAATGTTAATGTCTTCTTTCCATGAGAAGGAATTAATGTTATCTACATGCCCTTTTTCCTCTTTGACAATATGTTACTTCCCTGGAGGTTTACATGAATTTTTTCATTGTACTGTGGCTGGCAGCCACTGTATCTCTGAGAAAATAATGTCAAACTGCTAATTACCATGAGTGGTATTTAAATAAGCTGATCTGATCTGTTATATTTCAATTCCTTCTTTTTGAAACACCAGCTGAACATCAGACTGCTCCATTCTTTAAGTGCCATATGTGTCTCCTTAATTATTTCACTGGGTTTGTCATACCTTGTATTCATATTTGGCTTGGGTAAAACATGTGTGAATACAGGTATTATTTTCAGGTATATTTCAGGAATACAGGTATATTTTTCAACCATATCTGTGTCTTTTTTAACGATATATGGAACTTGTCTAATCCAATTTGCTCATGATTCTGTCTTTGCATCACAAAATTCAGTACAAGTCCTTTTTTCTGTGTGTGTCGAGATGGACAGGAAGAATTGAGAAGAAAAAAAAAAAAAGGAATAAAAAGAGATATGGTGAAAATTTAAAGCTATTTCCCATCATGAATGCTTCCTGCTAAGATTTCATTCCCCAGAGATATGAACAAGACAAGTGTTTTGATTAACATCAAGAATATTTCAAGCAGCATTATTTACAAAAGGATGGAGGGATGACATCGCATAGTAATGAAGTATCTGAAAATCATCAGTGTTGATATGGAAAAAGTATTCTTGCCCTTCATTCTTTAAAATACTAATTCCTTTTTTTTTCATTGATCTATTATCATGCCTTGAGACAAAACAAAATAACTTTTCCACAAGAAGCTTTAGACAAAGTTGCGCATGGGAGAGAAATTTTCAAGATACAAACTTAAAGCTGGTCTCAGATGTGGTCACTAAAATCAATAAACTAATTTTAAAATACAACCTTGTTGGGAACTTTCGATTCTCACTATTTGAAAATGCAGATATTAATTTCATAGTGGAATTAAAAAGGCATTTAAAAGGGTGATGACACCACTTATTTTTCATTATTTCTTCAGGAAAGTGAACAGAAACATAATTTGAGTAGCTCTGAATATAGAATGTGCAAGTACAGATGTGAAGACCTAGATTTTCAGCTTCTCTCTTGTCCAGAACTAACTGGGATTAGATGCAGTACGGTGACACATCCCACACAGTATGCATATGCTGCAGAGGCATGTATGCTTATCCTTATGAGAGGACCTCTGTCAGTAACCTCTTCTCTCCCACCACCTCTCCTCTGTTGGCCAATCCTTATCTAGTAATCAGAGAATTAAATGGTTGTTGAAAGAACAGAAATGACAGCTCATTCTCTCCAAAAATGGCATAGTCGGTGACCAGTGTCTTGCAGAGCTACCAGTACTGGCACACTAGAGTTCCACTAACGTACAACAACTTGATTTCCTTCTAACCTTTTCTGAAATCTGCACAGTTGGGTTTTTTTTCCAATTATCCCTACTTTCAAAATTCAAAGAAAATTGTCTTAAAAAAGGAAGAAAAATTATTCCAGGGCTGGAGAAAATGTTCCACAGAGAGAATTAAGGAACCTAGTCTGTTTAGTTGAATGATAAGAAACTTATACCCCATTAAGACTAACTCACTGACCTCAGCTCAGGGGTGACAGAGTGAGGTGTAACATCTGATTGGCTTCATATCAAAGGGTTAAAGGATGCCATAGTCCCTACTGATCTCAAGAATGCCGGATCATTTTATGCCAGATCATTTTCTGCTTCCACCTGCCCTGGTGGGAATATTCTTTGCAACATACATCCTAATATAAACACATAAACACAGCTGAAACTTATCATCTACATGTCAGATTTAATACATTCTTTCTGAATCTCGTACCATTACCCATCAGATCATTTTCTGTTGTCGTAGCATGCATATACCATGTACTCACAAAGTTTCCTTCTCTGATTCTCCACCCTACTGTGCACCTTATAATCAGTTCTGTGAATCACCAGCATAGTAGTGTTTGTGCTGAGTATAATCCCAGGGTAGAACTGAGGGGGTGATGCTGCACAGTGGCAAACATGCTCACCATTTCTGTCATGACTACTGTAGTGTTGGGGCTTCCATCATGTAAGACATTAAATAAATATCTTTATGATAGAGAGGTGAACAGAATTCTCCCCTTAATGTTATAGCACTGCCTCCTACTTTAATGCTTGTCTGGTGCTATGGTATTGCTTGTAAAAATATCATCAGTAAAAGATAATTTAATCATGTAAGAGATTGAAGAGCTGAGAAAAGACTAGGAACAAAATGTAACATCCTTCTGCAGTCATTAGGTTTGTGCTAAGAACAAAAATCAATAGTAAACTTCTGGAAGAAGGTTAATCTCTTTATGCTAGTTATTCCCAAGCTCAACATTAAGCGAGTTTCACTACAGTCAGTGAGATGCTCCTTTCTCAAATGAGTAGTTCATAGCAGTCTATATTCTTCTTATAGATAAGTCTATATGTTTTTTGAGTAACATGGAGATGCAACTTTCAGACACATGCCAGCTAAAGCTATTCAGAATAGCCCCTGGTCAGAGTAAACTCACCGAATGATTTAATATGCACACATTTTGACACGTAGAATTGATGAACAAAGGGAAGAAATCAAGCTTCTTATTCAGCTAAATTTCTTTCCAACCATATTTAAATGATAATGGTCCTCGGAACTTGAAAACTTAAGAGCTAAAACATAGCTATTATGCAACATTATGGCAACGCTACTAGTTAGAATAGGTTAGCTAAGGAGTTTATACTTTTCATCACTGAGGGATTTTAAGAGCAGACTAGCTAAACATCTTTCTGGAATGGTCCAGGTATAGTTGAGTATTTTGCTCTTCACTGGTTATATGGAGAACATAGTGAGACTAGCTTCAAAGGCTGTTACGTGCTAAGATTAAGTGCTGTGATAGCCCCTTCACTGCGACAGTGAGCTACCTTTTTATTTTCTTTCACTTTTTCTTTTATTAGAACTCGTTTTTTTAAAAAAATGTTTTCACTTGGAAAATTACGTATACTTCAAAAAAATCACTTGCTCATTAAATAAGACCCACAAAAAAAGGTCTAATCAGCTGGCTTGACTGAAACTGTAATTAAGGTGGGCACAAGGAAATTAGATGAGCCAAAAGGCTTAATATCATTTCATAAATCAATGAAAATTTGGGCAAGAGAAAACAGTTCTTAAGATTATCTGTGTTTGAGCTGTTGAGCGTCCAGAAACATAGGATGGCTGTGATATGCAGCAGACTAAACGGGATGGAAGGAACTAGTTGGAGTTACTTGTGCAATGGGCCCTGGTATAGCTTTCTGGCTACCCATTGTCAAACATTTGTATTTTTTTTATGGCATGTACTCAGAAGAGACCCGGAAGGGCAGAACACTTTGAGAGACCCTGCTCCAAGGTAACCTTACTACAGTGTAAACACCTTTTGAAGCAAATCCCACTAAACAGACAACAAATATCTGGAGAGAATATTCTTAGAAAATCAGATTTTTAAGTTTTTTTTTTTTTTCAGTTTGCTACTGTAGGCTTTCTAAAGTAGATATTTCCTTGATAGGTATTTCTACTTCACATTGTTTAAATAAAATATGATTGTCTTTTTTATTTTAGAAGTAATCCAATTATGGAAACCATTGGAGTATGGAAATGCAAATGAAACAGTGGCTAGAAATTTAATTTTCCCCCTCAAGAGCTTAGAAAATTCTTTTGTGGGAAAGGCATGATTCGAATTAGCTCAGTAGTAATACTTTTTTAATTACAGGCTGTATTTTGAAGATGCTACTGTTCAATTTTTAAGCATGAATTCATTCAAATGCCAAGATCACATGCAGTAACTACTTAATTCACAATTGTCTTGAATATATAAAAAATGGAGAGCAGAATATTGCAGTTTGTTTTTTCATGGAAAATTCATTATGTACTGTAACTATGTTTTAAAGTGTGCCTTGTTTTAATAAACACATAATCTCATTGAGTTTGCTATGATCCTGACATTCTAGTAGGGCAAAAGCCTTCCTAACACCTGCATCCTGAAGAGTGATGTGAAAAGGTAAATGATATATACCAAGTCTAGTAACTTGATAATGTCTGATTTTGTAGCTACATCCCTTCAGTCTTTAAATTAAGATATATGCTTCATTTGAAAAATATATGCAATATATAACTTTTATGACTGATTAAATGAGGGAGATAGATATCTCTGATAGCAAAAAAATTCAGGTTGTCTTGTTTACATACCAAAGAATGTAGTATCTATTGCTAAAACAAATACTAGAAGTTAACTTTCTCTTATACATAAATGTTGATGCGTTTACGACTTCATTATATTGGGGAATTAACTTAAAAACAAAATGAACATCCAAACTTTGGACTGGTTTGTGCATGTCAAAAAAAAAGTGTTCAAAATGTCACGATTATACAGATTTTCAATAAGCAATTTTACATGGCTTCTTTTCACTTCACTCAAAAACTACATGTTCCGTACAGAAAAAAAAAAAAGAATTCTTAAAAACAAACAGTCACTTTTAACCTCAGAAAATCATTAGACTAAAGGAAGATTTTCTTTTATATCACAATTCACTTGCTCCAGCTCTTCAATTTACCTATGGTATCACAAAGAATGTGAAGAGATTTTATTAGGCTCTTCGTGTATTGTTAAATGTAATTGGTCTGAGTGCATTCATATTCAGACTTCATGTTTTCTTGCATTTTCAGAAGTCTTCTTTAATGATTTATTCTGCATGTGCACTGATTTGTGACTGCTTCTGAGAGGAAGAGTTCATGGAAGAAAAATACTCAAAGGCAAAATGAATCTCACAGCTGATGAAGAGTATCACACAACATATAGCTGGTATTTTGCATTATTTAGGAGACAGACTGAAATTCTGCTGGAATTATTTTTTTACAGTTAGTGTACTGATACCTACAACTGGAAAACGATCCAATGTTTTTGTTTCTTAAACTTGAGTTTTTAAGTATATGCAAAGTACCAAGAACCACAAAGTTAGGATTTAGAGCCTCACCAAAATTTTCCTAAAGGCATGCAAATATTAAGATTTGAATTATCACATTATTGTACTCAGTTAGGCTCCTGTTCTCACTGCTTCCCAGATTTTCCAAATCTGAGTTTGATGCAGTCCACTGGATTTATAAACTTCAGCAATCAAATTCTGCCTGCTGCTGAGCAGGTTTAGAGCACATAACAGTTTGAGTCATGAAGGTCAGATCCTCAAAGGTGTTAATTCCCAGCAATGGCAATTAAGGTTCAAAGCATTTTTAGGAGTCTGCACCTCAGTTCCTCAAAGCACTCAGACTCTCTAACTGGCCAAGTTTTCCCCCATTTACTGTCTTTTTCTGCTGTGTCAGCATTACAGCAGTCTTAAAGGCCAACAGCTGAACTGAAATAGAGAGCAGCTGACCATTCCTAAGACTGCTATTTTATCTCCTGGAAGAGATGAAATAAGCTGACAGGCTGGTCATTTGCTTTTCAATAGCAAAGGGAATAAACATGCAGAAATTTATGTGTGTTTGTTGGGAGGGGTGTTAGTTCTTTCACTGCTGGAGCTTTTGTCTTTCTGGATTTCCTTTTTTATTAAAATTCTAGGAAAAAAATCAACCCCACAGCTGTGCCATTCATTCACTCTTGCTATCTTGTTATCTCTTGCTTGTTTGTCAAAATCACTCATGCCACGGCAACAGTGAGCAGAACCCATGGAAGGGGTCCATAACAGCACCAGCAATGGACTAGCCGTTCTGTTAGGGAGAAGCTGGCTGCTGGTCTCAGCTGGAAACTGATGCTGTTTCACCGTCAAGGTCAAGAATAGGACAGTGTCCTAGCAGCAAGTGACGGTCAACTGCCATAGAAAGAGGAAGAAAAGACTTGTAAGATTCACAACTTTCATTCCTAAGAGAAAGGAAAAAAAGCAGTGGTCGGTAATTTCCTCTTCAAGGCTTCATCTGTCTACTGCAGCCCACATCCTAGACTGTGCTGCTTCCAAAGAACTCAGCTATTGTAAATTTCTATAAAGTGCGTGCAGTTCATCTCTTGCAGTGATCACAACCCCATGTGCCCTTCTATTTGTGTCATACAGTTACTTTCAGAAAAAATTTCAAACTGATCAAAAGTGAGTATCAATCTGGAAAGGCGTGAGACTCATATGGCATAGATATTTATTTTCCGAGTTCAAAATTAAAAAGGATTAGTAATCTAGGTATTCTGGACAAATATGCATATTCCAGAACACCAGGACAGCTTTGGCTCCCTTGACCATTGAGATGATGTTCCACATACCGTTGTACATGTAAACAATACCCCTGGATGTGGAAAATAGACTATTTTCTATAAGGGTACATACTTACCTAGTAAGAAAGGCTTTAAACAGAGATCAAGGGGAAGAGAAAGTGTGAGTGACAAAAGTCCATAGGTAAACATAAAAAGAGAAATTTGAATCACAGAATCACTGAATGGCAGGGGCTGGAAGGGACCTCTGGAGATCATTTAGTTCACGTCCCCTGCCAGAGCAGATACACCTAGAGCAAGTTGAACAGGAATGCATCCAGATGGGCCTTGAATATCTCCAGAGAAGGAGACTCCACAACCTCCATGGGCAGCCTGTTCCAGTGCTTCATCACCCTCAAAGTAAAGAAATCTTTCCTCATGTTCAGATGGGATTTCCTGTCTTCCAGTTTGTGCCTGTTGCCCCTTGTCCTGTAGTTGGGCACCACTGAAAAGAGTCTGGCCCAATCCTCTTGACACCCACCCTTTAGATATTAGCATTGATGAGATCCCCTCTCAGTCTTCTCTTCTCCAGGCTAAACTGACCCAGGTCTCTCAGCCTTTCCTCATAAGAGAGATGTTCCATTCCCTTGATCATCTTTGCAGACATCTGCTGCACTCCTTTCAGTAGTTCCCTGTCTTTCTTGAACTGGGGACCCCAGAACTGGACACAGTACTCCAGATGTGGCTTCACCAGGGCAGAGTAAAGGGAGAGCATAACCTCTCTCAACCTGCTGGCCATCGTCTTTTTAATGCACCCCAGGAGACCATTGGCCACCTTGACCACAAGGGCACATTGCTGGCTCATAGTCAACTAGTTGTTCACCAGGACTTCCAGATCCCTCTCTGCAGAGCTGCTCTCCAACAGATCAACCCCTAACCTGTACCGGTCCATGGAATAAGGGTATCAGGAATGCTAGAGTGGGAGGGGCTTAGGATTATTCAGAATAAGATCCAAAGAAAGACAAAAAATGGAAATAAAAGGTCAGCCTTACTTATGTATGCTAATGCACAGTATACAGGGAAAAAACAAGGGATTTGACAAGGTAACTAACATGCCTGAAAGACTAATACTAAATAATATAATTTGTTCAGAAAGACAAAGAATGACCACAGAACTGTGTCTATTGCAATCCTGAGAAAGGGAAAGGATTGTATAAAATTAGGTAGACTTCAATGCAGAAAAAGAACTTGTAGACACTATCTAATGAGAACAAGGATTAAGGGATAAAGCAAAGCCTCAAGGAAAAACACTAGAGTCATAAATTAACCCTAGGCAGAGAGGTAAGAAGTGTTACAGGAGATTAACTTGGTTAAAGTATAAAATCCTCATTGACTCCACCCACAGGCAGCCATTGTAAATACTGTGCATGTTAGATAATTTACCAAAGATGAAAATAAAAGAGCAGCAGTAATGTGCAACCACATGAAAAGAACCAACCAAAAACTAGGGAATGGAATAAGGTGCGACTACCAAGCAACCACTTTGGAAAAAAGAACTCATTTTATTTTTGACTTACTATAATAATGTCATACTTTGAAATAGTTCTTTAATTTGCCTGGTAATTGCAGAAAGGACGATCAAGGACTACTCTACACAATAGAGAGGAAAATATTTTGTAGGTGAATTTGAGCATGAAGGTGTGTCATGCCTATTTTTCCCTAGTAATCTTCACTAAACAAGCCAGCTGTGATCGAGTGACTAATGGAATTAAGATGATATATTCCCAAAATATTCTGAAGGTGATAATCAAATAACCTGTTTGCAGCTACCTGGAAAACAAGGAGGAAGTGACATGCAGATGGCAACCAACATGATTATTTTTTTTTCTAAGAATAAATATTTTCGATCTAATCTAATTTCCTCTGAGACAGGATGATATGCTGGGTGGAGACAAGTCACTGAGGTCATTTATCTTGGCTTTAATAATACTTCTGATATTCTTTCATGATCTTCCCATAAATTATACAAGAGAGACAGTCTTGGTGAAACTCTTATAAGGAGGATGCAAAAACAGTTATCTAAGTAGTATGGAAGGATATGTTGAGTTATGCAAGTTCTCCCATTGCTTATCCCCTCTCAATAGTTTTATTACCACCTGAATGTTGCAGTGGAAAACGTGCTCATTAAATTTGTAAATGATATGAAGATATGATCTGAAAGAACAATATGGCCAAATACAAAGTACAACATTTGAGCAGGAGCAATTAACTGTTACAAATGTGGGATGGAAGACAATTAACTAGATGCCTCCAGCTCAAAAATGAGACTGAAGAGGTTATAGAGTATCATAAACTGAAGGAGATTCATGCTGTTGTTTAAAAGGCAAACATCTTATCAGGAAGTATAAACCACAGCACAGCCATGAAGCAATCCTGCTTTACTTATCACGGATAATGCTTCAGCTGAAGTAGAGCATTGTGTTTCAGAAAAGAGATAGGCACTAATTGGAAATAATCCAGAGGTCACACTAGGTCAACAAAGTAGTGATTTTAAATGCAGCAAAGATTCAAATTGGATATTGTGAGGTACATGGTTGTAGCAAAGTTCTCTTACCATTATCATACGGAGAGATTGCCTAGGAAGGCTGTGGTCAGTGAAGGTCTTTAAGAAGAGATTAGAAAAGCATTTGTCAGGAATGTCACTGGCAGAGTTGATTATGCCTTGGAGCAATAGGATGAACAAGGGAAACACCTGAGGTCCTTTCAGCACTGTGCTTTTTCGATTCTGTGTTTTTCTGCAATTTTCTCTAATGACCTGAGTTTCTTGCTCTACCGGAGTTTGACTCTGAAAGTTGGGTGGGTTGGCTACAGGGATAGTTTACCAGGAAGCTTTGCATAAGAGTGAATAATTCTCACATCTGCAGTTTTCCATAGGTATAATGCTAAAATTGGTTGTTGCTGTTGTTGCAAAGGGATATGCATGAGCTGAATCTGCTCCTTCAGGCAGAACTATTCATGGGATGTGTCCTTCATATTTAATTTCTTGAATTGAGCCCACAACTGTGTTCTTAAATATTTACCTTATATAAATTCATCTCTAAGGCATTTCAACTATAAGCTGCAAGCAGAAAAACAGAGAACATGATTCAAAACCTAGCCCTATTCATTTTAACCGAGAATGTATAACCTGAAATTGTGTCCCCCATGGGACTATTAACAAAGATAGTATTCAAATTAGATTAAAGCTTGCAGACATGTTGTGACTAATGTGTGCCCATTTGCCACAAGATTAAGCTTTTCTTTTGTTCCCAGTAACGTATGACAACATGAATTAATGCAGGTATTTTATTAAGTATGTGGAAAAAAAAAATGAGACTCATCATTTATCTGCAATAGAAAATACACAAGATCATGTTTACTGGGTTTGCAAGAACTACTCTAGTTATCATGTCATACATTACAATAATTTCCCCAAAAGGCTTATAAGTTAATTAGATCTGATTTTTTTCTCTCTCTTTTTTTTTTTTTTTAGCTTTTTTATGAGTGGAATTTACATCTGTACTAGAGTAGGACAAATGCAAAACGAATGAGGAAATATTTAAATACCAAGTGCAAACCTGTTTCCTACTCAAATTCAGTAGGATTGTGCATTATCATAAAATTTTGATCATATTGTTGTTCTCTTACTACTAATACCAAATCACTCTATTAATTACAGCAACCTATGTAGTATTGTTTGTAAGAATGTATATATTCTTTCCCCACTGTGTTCTCAGAAATCAGCTATAGAAAAGTATTTTAAGAAAACGAGATGGAGTTGCTTTAGGGAAAGCACTATTCTCTTCCCATTAATCAATTTCCCTACAAACTGAAAAGGAAAGGGTTTTTTATTTCAGTTTCTGCTTAGATGGTTACTCGTTCCTCGTAGTATAACAGCATCTAATAGTTAAACTCAATATTATTGATAAAGTGCTAATTATAGCAGTGCTAATTCAAGCAGAGCAGAACAGGAATCTAGATTTTGAAACCTTGAAAACTGCTGAGAAATGTAACAACTTTTGACAGTAAAAAAACAGAAGAAATTCTGAAGAAATTAAGAAGTAGGTCAAAAGGACTGCAGCATTTAGACCAGGAGAATTAAAGCCATAACGCTCTGCAGCATTGGCTTTAACACTTTTTTCTTGAGTGAAAAGATAAAATTTTGCAAGCATGGTATGAAAGCAAACTGAATGTTACATCAGGTTTTAAGCATGAAGGAAGTGGATCATGTATAATATGAAAACATATCAGCTGCAAAACTGTAGGAGACAACTGGTTCATCCAGCTATAGCCGGATCAAAATGTTTCAGAGGTCAGTCAGATACAGAGAACAAATGGCATAGAGGACATGCACAGGAAACTCTATTCCTGTCTTGCCTCTTTGCCTAAATCTGATTTAGATCCAAGAGGAAAGTGTAAGCTTTTAATTTATGCCCACTAGTAATGTCTTGTACCTTGAAGCTCAGAGGCATCAGTAATAATTCTTGCTGGTGTGCAGAGAGAATAGCCGCCCAGAGCTGTTCCTGTCTGAGATTCCATAAAGCGAGAAACCCCTGGTAGCATTTATTTGGGAAAAAGTATATAACTGAGTGGGCCGGCATGCACCCGCCTTTCAGCTGAATCACAATTTTTGGAAAGGATCAGTGAAGGTTTGGTTTATATTTTAACTTGGGAGGTAATAAAACAATGACTGAGCCACAGGAGCAGCAAGAAAAGGGTGTGGAATATGCATTTAGGTTGTCCTGGCACAAATTTCAGTCCCACATTACGTGGCAGGTGACCTGGCACGACCAGCGTTCCAGGTCCCCATAGTGAACAGATACTTGATAGTATGAATTCACTTTGACGACTCATGTGATACTGATTTCTTTTTAGACTGGTGGTACAAGTACTGGGGCGGGGTGAGGGGTGGGGGGGTGGCGTGCGATTAAGTGATATAGAGATAGATATAGATATTCTTATATGATGAGAAATGGGAATGCTCACAAATGAGACCTTGCAGCACTTCCACTGGAGTTAGTCTGGGCCAAACTGCTGACTCTGCCTATCCAAGACAACAAAAACTAATTGGAAACACAGAAATAGAGGAGCAAGGGGGAAGAAAAAAATGTAATTAGTGGAGAACTAAATTTAAAACAGTTCTAAACTGTGAATGAAAAATCTAACTGAATAAATAGATAGCTCTCGTTCCCTAATAAGTACTGTCTTTCCCAAATATAAATGTTCAGAAATACGTTCAAAGAACCTGGCATATAAGAAATATTATTTAGCAAGGTTACGCCAAGGGATTTTGGTTTTGTGGATTTCTGTGTGGGATCCCAATTACTATCATTTGTCACATTTTCAGAATAAAATCTTAGATAACATTTGTAGTTGTTAGTATCTAGGTGAATAGTCATGTAAATAATATAGGCTT
Source organism: Ibidorhyncha struthersii (assembly GCA_013398815.1). Taxonomy (NCBI): domain Eukaryota; kingdom Metazoa; phylum Chordata; class Aves; order Charadriiformes; family Charadriidae; genus Ibidorhyncha; species Ibidorhyncha struthersii. The sequence continues at coordinate 178,043 of VZSZ01003086.1, read as the reverse complement.
CCAAGAATTTTCTATAAGAATTACTTAATTATGCTTAAACTTTCAAGGGTGCGAGGAATATAAATTTAGAAAAAAAAAACCACAACAACCTGTCATCACAATTGAAATAATACTTCTTCTTTGTTCAGGTGACTGTTAAATTATATTTTCTCAATGTGACACATTGCCTAGTAAAAATAATAGTTCAGGCTTTCCCTTCTCTTCAGTTGGATCGGTCCTATACTCATGATGCAGTGCAGGATTCCAGTTGAGTGTCATCATAAGAGGCTCGTGAATTTCAATGGATCAGGTACCAGCCAACCTCTACCTGAATTCCAGTGAAGCTATATAGCTCACAGTAAAAAATTAAGTGCAAGATTGAATGATCTTGTAACAGAGTTCATCTCAATACATTGAAACGAAATATTTTAATGCACAAATACCGAATGTTTCCATTCAGAAAAAAGTTTCAAGATTAAATATGTAACAATTACTACACTGAAATTTTTAGTAACAGAGACTGGTTTGGGGAGCCTGGCAAAGGATGTTTTGGGGGATGGGAAAAGAAGCTGCAATTTCCCTCACAAACTATAGGTTTTGATCATTTCCAATAAAGTGCTATGGCAAAGTTTGTCAGAATACTCTAGCGAGGCATATTTAAGGACACTTTGGGAAACACTGAGATATTATGGTAGGTACTCAGCATACTGATGAAGTGTATCCTAACAACGGGCAAAAGCAGATCACTAGGAACTGACAGAACTATCAAATTTTTCTATTCACCTGCCATTTAATATAAATATTCTAAAAATCCATGCTGGATTTGAAATTATTTGGGATATGAATGAAGATAGAATATGAAGAACTAGTTAATGCAAATAGCTTCAGATCTTAGAGCTTTTAAATCACTTAAATCTGTTAAAACTTTTTAGCATGAGACTGTCAGAGAGGGCAAATATTCAAGGTCATTTACTTTGTCTGTTCCCACTGAATATGTCCACATCCCTACTGATGAGTAACAACATTCTAAAGATAGTAGGAGCAGCTGTGAATTAACTGCCTGATTTTTAAACAGAAGAAACTTTTAACATCCAATGTATTTGCTAAGCAAAATCTAATTTTAAGGGTTATTTTCTCCCCTCTTTGTTATAGCATAACTTTAGCTTCACTCTTCTAGACTAATTTCAAAAAGAATACACATATCTCTTACCTATGTATATAGGACCATATAAAAACTGTGGTATTTTCTGAAACAGTTCTGGCACAGTTACATTTCTTGAGAAATTTATTAATTCTGTTTGCATTTAATGCAATTTCCATATCATAATAAGCTTCAGCAAATAGGAAAACTCATTTTGCTATGAGGGGTACTGGTCATGTATAGTCCAGATGAGGAGTATTTGGAACTTAATAACTGGAATAATTTTCCAGTTAAGCAAGAGCACTTTAGAACAATGGAATAGCTGCTGCCTAAGGTAAAAATCATCTACTTGCTCACTGTAGGAGTTTGAAGTGATTAGCTGAAAATCCCCAGCAGAAATGAGGGAATAAAGAACTAGAGTGTCGAAAACAGGTCCTTGTGGACTCTGAAGCTCATGGGTAGCAAAACACTGTTCTTTGAATGAAGGAAATATTATGGACATTGGAAAGCTCATGGGAGCATATTGTAAGAGTCAGTAGATAACTTATGACTAGAAAAATGTAACTGTACAGAGGTCATTGGATGCAGGAAAGAGGAGCTGCAATGCCTGTATACTTTGTTGAAAATCTAAAGAATGCTGAAGTTTAACAAAGGCTTAGAGGAGAACAGCACAATTCTTTTCAATATCAGATTTGACCTTCACGTATAAAGGCAGGGAGCTGCATGGCAATCCAACAACACAACACATTGCAAGAGCCCATGCCATGTAGCTCTCACTGACAGTCACTTCAATCTATACTTGCTTTCTTTTTTAAAATCTGTGTAACTCCTGCACTTTGTCCATGACTAAAATAGGGCACAGAAGTTCTTCTGCAATGTGTGTACCCTTACTTTTTTCCAACACGTTGCTTACGTGTTTGATTGTAAAATAGTGTGTTGGGTTGACCTTGGCCAACTGCCAGACACCCACCCAGCCACCTTCTCTTTCCCCCTCCTCAACAGGACAAGGCAAGAAAATAAGATGAGAAAGGTCAAGATAAAGACCGAGGGTAACACTTCACAATTACCATCACAGGAAAAACAAAATTGGTTTGGGGAAAAAACAAAAATTATTGCCAATTAAAATAGATTTGGATGGTAAGAAACAAAGACAAAATTAAGACACATTCCACACACCCTCTCAGCCTTAATTAAAACACCTTCCTCCCACCCTCTCACCCTTTTTCCCAGGTGCACCTTCACTCCTTCATTCCCACCTCCTGTCTTTCTCCAAGTGGTGCAAAGGGGATAGGGAATGGAGTAGCAGTCAGTACATAGCAGCTCCTCTCTGCTGCTCCTTCCTCCTCACACTTTTCCTGTGCTCCAGTGCAGGCCCACCACACACTGCAGCTTCCTTCAGGGCATGTCCACTTTCTCCAGCATGGGCTTCTCCATAGGATGCAGTGTGGACGTCTCTTTTGACGTACTGCTCCATGGTTTGCAGTGTGGATATCTGCTCTGGCTTGGTCCTCTCCACTGGCTGCAGAGAACCACCTGTTCCACTGTGGCCTCTCCAGGGACTGCAGGGAAATCTCTGTTCCAGCACCTGGAGCACCTCCTGCCCACTCCTTCCTTGAATTTACAGGGCTTTTTCTCACACTTTTCCCCCCACTCCTCACTACTCAACAGCATTTTAGACCTTTCTACACATACCTTCCCCGAGGTGCCCCGCCTATGGCTGAGTGGCTCAGACATGTCTTGCAGTGGGTCCACTGGAGCTGGCAGGAACCAGCTGTGTCCAACACAGAGGTCACCCCTGCAGCCCTCTCCCCGTTGCCAGCACCTCGACACCTACACCCAATACAAGTAGCCATTAAATGACAGCTCTGGAGGAGGGTGTGACTAGGGACGGGAATGAGAAGGCGCACTGGTGATGGGGAAATAGGAGAATATTGCAGCTGAGCTTCAAGGCTCCATTGGAAATGGGATGTGTTCAGGCAGTGAGACCAAGCGGCACAATGGAATTATGGCTGGAAGTCTCAGACGCACCGACTGCCCACATTAAAATGTTGGTAAAGAAAGGAAAATGATAACAGCAGAAACAGAAAGAAAGGGAAAACATACTTTTTCAAAAAGTTCCTAAATTCCTGTTATCTTCAAAGTCTTATTTACTTATATTTTTGTGTTTCCAGCAGAAATAATAAATACAATGTATTTCAAATGCTAAAATGCAGGATTCAGACAACAAAAACACAGCAGCTTTATTTTGAACTCTATTAATCCCAAAGCACAATAGCAATCAGGGATTCCCTTGTATTTTTTTAATCCCCTGTACACTTTTGGTGTAATAAACTGCTTTGCTGGCTTGTTTGTAATACATCTTGTGTTACATTCTGCAGCCTGAGCAATTACTGAACTCATTTAAATTCTACGATAAGCTACTTTTCTCCCTTTTTAAGCGTGGGGTCTAAAGGAGACACTGTAAATACTGGGGATTCTGAGGGCTTGAGAGCTCAGCGAGTTTTCTGAGTTTACTAAAACTTTCTTCCATAATTTAAAGTCCTTTCTTCAAAAAAAGCATTCAGTTTAAGCATAGCCTTTTTTCCCCCCTAAGTGCTTAATCCAAAGCTCATTGAAGTTGATGGAAAGACTTCTGAATGCTGCATCAGACTTGAAATGGAAGTCTATGCCCTCTATTACTGACGAAAGCTCTGCACACGCAGAGCTACCCAATGACAGCTATTTAATGTACTTCTCTTTCAACAGAATTTCACTCGGTATCTTCCACTCCCTGCTTTTCCCCACACTCTCTGAATATGTTTTCCCCTCTGTCCCTTCTTTTCTCTTCCTCATCCTGCTTTGGTCAGATTTTGTTCTATTGACTCATTTTTCTGTCAACATATCTCTACGTGGGGAGCAAACAACACACTGTCCAAAAATAATTTTCACTTCCCACTTCCCAGGGTTTCAGCTGGTTCAGGAATAGGCAATAAGCTTGCTTAATACCTCCCTGTCAAGGACTTATCACTTGTAAGTAATAATGAAATTATTTAGAATGTTTTAATCAGAAGCCAAGATGACTAGAATGTCTAACGATAGGCTTGTAAATCCACATTTAATTATCTAAACAATCACTGATTTTCAAAATTCCTGAGCATTCAGCACTTTTTAAATGTGATCTTATTCTTAAGAACCTAGATAGATATAGGAATCCAAAGTTAATCACCTGGGTCAGATTTAAGAACCCAATGTTTATTACCTGGGTTTACCATTGATGGTGATTCTACCAAACCCTTTTTGAAAGCAATATCTCCATTTATCTTTTTTAACTCCTTATAGAAATAATTTGCATGCACAAAGAGAACCTGGAAATTTCTATATTCTGAAGTCTCACTCTGCAACTTTGCTGTTTTTTAATAAAGTTCTCTGTGTGGCACACTGTATTTAAAACACTGAAAAATGAATATAGCAAGGATTTTTTTCTGTGATTTTCACAAAAAAAAAAAGGGAAAATAAAGTGGATTACCAAACCATGCTGTGTTCATAACCATGCAGAGGAAGTTCTCAGATACAATGTATCTCCAGCAGAAAAAAAAAAGTATATAGTAGTTGTGCTTTGGGTAAAAATATTTGAGTTGCATTATTTATTTTCTTCTCATTATTTTCCTTTGGTATTTCAACTAAGTGATCTAAATGGTTGTATTTTATAGTAAAAACTTTAGAGTATATACCAGAGAGCATGATTTAATAATTTCATACTCCATACTCGTCTGAACAAGATGCATATCAGTGGATTTTGCAATGTGTGAATACCCATTTTTCTCATTTCATCCCAGCCAGACATCTTCCCACTCACCTTTCTATGCCTGTGTCCAGCATTGGCCCCAGTCAGGTCAACCCCAGTCCCCAGTTTTGGTGGCCTGACCCTGGCAAGTAGCCAAGTACTCACAACCCCTGGCTTAGGGAGAAAGCTGCTGAGAAACGCCCCATAATTTACCCACAGGGGTGAAATATGGAGGTGGGGACAGCGTACACTAACTTTCTGAGCCTGAACATGGCAAGAGACTTGCAAGACTGTTGTCTTCAAACTAGTCTGACTCTTCTTCAAAACAGAGGGATCACAGCATCTGGCTGTATGTGCAAATACCCCCTGTTTTTTAGTGAGAAGAAAATACTTGTCGAGTGAAAGCTGAAGCAGTAGCGGCACACAATTCCTGCACAACATGAGTTGCTGCCACAAGGCCTGTATACCCGGAGGTCAGCCAGGATAGTGCAGCTCTTCAGATGTGTACTACTGGATATGTGCAGAGTACTAATTAGTCTATTCTACTTTGGTTGTGATGAGGCCTGAGACAGAGCCTTCCACTTAATGAGCAGTGGTTAGAAAGTCCATGCAATCATATTCCACGCTGTATGGGTTTTTTTGACACAAATCCTTGTCTAACTGGAGCCATCAATTATTTTAGTAAAGGCCATTGAAGAGAGCTAAAATTAATTGGAAACAGAAGTCCATCACCATCATTAAAAGGAATTGTTTAAAGAAATTGTTGAATTCTGTATCAGCTGAACTGATGAAACAAGGTCTTCTAAATAGTGAGTGACACTTTATTGCAGCCTACAAATACAATATCCCTTTCACTTGTCCTCCTCACAGAAATTCTGGGTTTGTCCTTTGACAGGCCCAAGAGAAAGGTCCACAGCAGGTGACTTAATGCTCTTTCACTGTATCCACATAATGACATTTTCTGAGCTATCAGGGGTTGGCTTCCTAGTTCAAAGCTGAATGCAGCTAGTAACAGCTGCTATCAGACACAAAGTCTAAAATATTGATGGGTGACTGAAAAACATGTTGAAGAATGAGGTTCAGTATTGTTTGAAGCACCTTTAAGCAGCCGCCATACAACAAGCTGATTCTTCCATTCTTCAAGTATTCTCTTAAGATCATTTTCTGCTTCTTCATTTAGCCACTGAACTTCATTTAAACCACACATTCTTTCTGCTCTATAAATTGTACATTTCTGCTGTAAAATTGGGGTTGTTCAGCCTGGAGAAGAGAAGGCTCCAGAGAGATCTTATAGTGGCCTTTCAGTACTTAAAGGGGGCTCCCAGGAAAGATGGAGAAAGACTCTTTATCAAGGAGTGCAGTGGTAGGACGAAGACTAATGATTTTAAACTGAAAGAGGGCAGATTTAGACTAGGTATTAGAAAGAAATTCTTTACTGTGAGAGTGGTGAGACACTGCAACATGTTGCCCAGAGAAGTTGTGGATGCCCCCCCATCCCTGGAGGTGTTCAAGGCCAAGCTGGACAGGGCTTTGAGCAACCTGGTCTAGGGGAAGGTGTCCCTGCCTATGGCAGGGGGATTGGAGCTAGATGACCTTTAAGGCCCCTTCCAACCCCAAACATTCTATGATTCTGAGACTCTCTAAATTCCTTGAAAGCACGTTCAGAACTAATGTAAAAGTTATGAGCAAGAATGGAAGCAATCTGTTGAGGGACGCTACTCGTTTTACTAATTTCAAAATTAATAATGAAAGAATTCTATTGAAGAAAACAAAATTTTGCTTTGACTCTAAGGAAAATATCTATGCCTTTCCACTTTTAAACACTTATAATATTGACCACAGAAAGCTCATGAGTCAAAGAAAGCAGCAGTTATCAGGTTTTGACGTTCAAAATTATATTCTTGTGAACAAGCTGTTTTCTTCTGGAATTTAGCTGAAGTCCTCTCTATTTTCAGAAAAAAAAAACCCACCTATCTGGTAGATTTTAAAGCAGGAAGGGACCATAGTGATTCTGTAGACTGGTCTTTTGTGAAGATCAGGCTGGAAAACTAAATTAAGACTTCCATAACTATTAACATGAACAGAATTATTTAACCTACTGTTTTGCATTGCAATGGCCATGACCTATATATCATTCAGGTGCATAGGTGAAATACTGAGGTTTGCTGGCAACATAGTCCTGTATTCCTCATTTCATGCAACCCTTTCTTTTTCTGTACCATGTATGCAGCAGAGACAAGCATAAAGATTCTGCAGATTATTCCGTCATGAAACAGTCCTAACTATGGTAAAGTCACATAGGGATAAGATAATAATAGACTATACATTTCAACAGCAGTGAATGGTGGGAGGTTTTATACTAAACAAGCCCTATGAAGAAATCTTCCTCTGAAAAGGGAAACAAAGTGGAGAAGAATTTCTCCTTTATGTATTTTTTTAATCACAGTTACCAGATTATATTCATTAAATAGGACACGTATTTCAGGTAGCCGATGGATATATTCATATTTATGTATGCATAAATCACTGTGACATTTAGCTTTAAAACATTCACAGTACTCAAAGGTGTTGTTTTATTTACATAAGTGATTTTTTTTTAATCTGTTGAGATGATCTGACTTATCAGACACAAAACTAAGAAAAATCTGAAAGGAAACCTGGCACGAATTATATTTGTGGCTTATATTCAGCATAGGAGAAGCTAAGGAATGATCAGAAACAAAATGGCCAAACTGTGATTGGAGATGAGAAAGCAGTTTCCAAAAGAACATTCCAGCAGCAACTCCCATATAAAAGATGAACAAAACAAAGGTGCTTAAACAGGGAAGGGAAAGTAAAGTGTCTAGAGTATGTAAATTATTTTACAGTACACACACGAATTACTAACCCATCTTATTTTTTTGAAGGTGATAATCTTTCTGAAGAACTGCTGACTTCAGAAAATGTGGGGAAAGTCAGCATATCTGAAAAGACTGTGATAAAAATAGGTATGAAAATTCAAAAATTTGATCTTAATTTCTCTGTCTCTCAAAGCATATCACGTAGAAGGTGTGTAATCATTTTAATTTCTACCCAGTAGATTATATATACATACTATAAAATGTGCATACTACTGCAAAATAAGATAGAATAATAAGCAAAAGAAAAGTGTAGAAAACCACTAATAATGAATAATATCTGATTTAGTGTATTCACATGGGAAAACACTACGTTCCACCAGAGAATAGAGAATAGCACATTAATCAGGAATATGTCTAATTGAACTAAGCCTAAACAATGCAGGATTTCTGTGAACACAGCCCAGGAGTATTAGAGCTTGATAAAAACAAGTAAATAAATATTTACTTTTATAAAAATTGCTCCACTGCTTTTAGCATTCAGTCTTGCTGTAGCAGTCTTCTCCGTATTGTGGAGGGCTGCTGGTACGTCTCTTCTCCCAGCACAGCACCTTGGGGTCAGAACTTGCATGACCAGGTGCTGATGACTACTTTTAATCCGCATATAAGGTGAGGCCTGTATTGATTAGCAAATCCTAACACTATTATCCAGTGAAGCTGTCAGGTGAATTTCACCCTTGTGCAAGAGCTGTAACACAGTGTGAGAACGCGGTGAATATATCCAAAGTGAATTGACAAACAGATATCATTAAACATGAACAGCAGTCTCGTTAAAAACATCAGCCTGCATTTCCTTTTCTAACATGTGAGGAATCATGAGTCCTTCAGTCTTGTGTTCTTCTTAATTATGCTGAGATTTATGGAAGAAAGCTATTATATTCGATTTCTCAAAATGTGTTTATTATTTTTTACACGCTGCTTTTTCCCGTATGTTCTATTGAGAACAGCCCAGTTAAGCAGGAGCAAGAATGTCACTACTGTTTCTAGTAGGAATGCCTTTGTCTTATAATAAGAAGATAGACATCAAATACATGATTTTATTTATGAATTTTGGGTGTTGTTTTGTGAGAGCATGTGTGTGATCATGGGAACCTTATTATTATTCTGTTGCTATTAACATTTTGTTTTGCACTAAAGAATCAAAGAAAACTCATGTAAATGTAGTTAATTCTTGTTGTTGCTGTTTGGTTCCTACGTTATTGCTTTCAGTGACAAGCCAAAATTTTGTATTTCTGTACAGTTAGGTATTCAGCAATGAACCAAGAGAAACGTCAATTCTTTCTATCTCTGAAAAGCAAAAAGACTGCAAAGGCAAAACATAAATCACCTTTCAGGCTTGCTTTGTCTTATCAGCCACAAGAATACAAGGGGTATTTATTGTTTGTCTTATATAAACTTATTTTTCTCTGAAGAAGTAAAGCTCCCTTGGTAAATGATGTTTGCTGTGGAATTGTTTACTTGTAAAGCTCTGGGACCCGGCAAAGAAATAAGGTAAAAAACCTCAAGTCATTTTCCTGCTTTTCTTTTTGTAAAAGCAGTTTTTAAGTAATTCCAAAGAAAGATCATAGCTACACTGAAAATACTTGGAGGCCAGTGCTTTGAGGATCCTTTACTGTAGTTAATCTCTCAGACTGTTGCTGTCACTAGCACTCTTTCTGAAGCATTTCCTAATTGGCTCCCTGAAAGTTCAGCTTCTTGCCCTTCGGAGCAGCAGCACTGTGGCTGCTGTCAAAGAAGGAGCCACTGAGGGTATGATCTTAATAAAAATTCTGTCTTTCCAGAAGCATTATTACACGTACCCTTTTTTTCCTCCCTGCTTTCTTTCCTACGTTAACAAAAAGGGCACAAGAGCTTGGAGTCCACAGAAACCTTCCAAGCAATTCCTGTTTAAAATAAGCAGTCTGGCTGTGTTTGCGTGTACATTGGTGCGATGACTATGGAACAGTGATCCCTGAGGTGGGTCATTTCTCCCAGGGAACAGTTTCATGAACCAAGAGCAAGAAGATAAGCAGGGAGGAGCCATAAGCAAATTTGCTTCTCAGGCAATGTTTTCCAGCATAGCTTAAAGCAGCCCCAGACCCAGTCTGGTTTCACCAGATGTTAGAATTTTTTAGTTTTAGAAGGTACTGTTAGGATTTTGTATGTGAGGAGAAAGAAGAAACACTTCTGGATCTATTGTTATACACCGGCCACAGAACAATTTCACTTAATCTACCCCTAAGTATTTTGGTTGGATTTTAGATGACAATATGAGGCAAACAGTTTCCTATCTGATGTAATTGCCACAATGTTGATTGTTTTTCACAAAAAAAAACCCCAAACTTCTAAGAAAAATAATTTAAAAAACCCAAGTCTTTCCACATGAGATTCATAAAATTATTATCCATGTGGCTAGTTGCAAAGCATTTACCTAATAGTCAAGGATGGGAGAGGATGGATTCTCCTGAGATAGTTCCTCTTTCTTCAGAACACCTAAATATTCCTTAATATACTGAAATACTAAGCCAGCGTGTGACTCAGTGGTTCTCTTGCCTAGAGACTGGAAGATTTGCCTCACTTCCAGTGATTGCTTAACTATTTAAAATACAAGGTGGAACATTATCATGGAAAGGGAATGAAATTAGTCCAGGGACCTCTATGCAGTGTAGCCAACCTTTCAATCTGGAGCTGCATGTGACGCAGAAGCAGATCAAATAGATATGCCACACAGCTAACAGCAGAGGGACTCTGTTGTGGGAGCTGCCAAGTGATCCAAAATCCCAGCAACAGGAGAAAGCCAGCCAACAGCAGCCACTGAGTCTTGGTTCAATAAGTCACCTGGAGTCTGCAGCACACACAGCGTGCGCAGCAATACGCAAATTGTTAATTTGCCTTAGCAAATTTTGGTGTGCTGTTCACAGGACGGGGAAGACCAGACAGCCTACAGCACAGTAGTTTGGACATGGTCCTGTGAGACGGGTGATGTAAACTTAGCTTATCTCAGGCAGACATGAAAATTGTCTCCCTCTTATGCAGGTGAAGTGCCTAACTAACCGGGTTATGGGGCAGAAAAGCTTTGGTGTCTCTGTATTTTGCGAGCTGATCTCTATAGTTATTTGTGCTACCTGTAAGACGTGCATGAAAGGGAACATTTTCAATCAAAAGGTTTGTTCTATTCAAAATGGATTTTATTTTTTTTTCCTGGATGCTTCTTTTCAGCAAGAAATAGTCAGATTTTGTCTATTTGAACTGACTCCCGCTCTTCCCTCCCACCTATCATTTGGCTACTGAACAAACAGAGATTTTCTTTCGTCCTGTTCTCAAAAGAAATTACTAAGGTGCTGTAGTACAGTCCTGAAAATCCTGCTGTCCTGGAGGCTGAACTTGGAGTCATTTCAAATCCTATAACATTGGATAAAGAATGAGAGTCAATTGACTTTTTACGTTGCTGAAACAATATAAAAAGAATGTAGCATTGTTCAGTTATCCAGTCTGTATCCCTGAAATTACAATGAGAAAAAACATATTCTTCTATAGCATGTGTGAAATTAATATCTCTGCACACGCTCTTCTCAAGAGTAACAGACAGAACTGCTTTGGACAGTGTAAAATAAACAAAATAAAAATAGGATGTTTTTTCTTTTGTTTTCAAATAATATATGTACATTCATACTTTTTACATTTTCTCTTTTACTGACACACAGGAGCTGGATTCTCCATAAATTCCTTAAGCTATACTATGAAATCTCTGTCAAATCAGCAACAGAGAATGAGTATCTTCTCCTACCAAATTTTCTTACACTAAATTAACTCCAGAAAGATCCCTTTTTAAAGAAGATTAAGAACTGTGAAAATAAGATATTTGTATTGCCTGTGTAATGGTTATACATATATTAGGCAAATCCTGACAGAGCAAAAATTATTCTCTGATTTCTTCCTCTCCTTTCATTACTTGTGGTCTTGTTTTGCACCTGTTCAGCACTTGTCCTTACAGATGCATTTAGCTATCGTTTAGGCACTTGCAGGAGCAAAATGAGAACAGATGCGTCATAAGTACAAAATATGTGCTAAAAGGACATGCCGTAATGGGAAATCAGAGCTGAATGGGAGGAAAAACAAAACACGGCAGGATATAGAGGATGCAGACCTAAAATTAGCATAGGATAGATACATTGGAAAGACGAAATTCAGCAGATAAGGACTCCTGGTTTATTGTCTAAAATATGCCTATCTGCATTCCCAGGGAACAGCATCAATCTGTCTTGATTTCTGAATAAATTGAGCTCTCAAGCAAAATCCCTGTAAAAGAAGGCAGCTCTATTTTTATCACTGTGACCTTTTTAGAAGGACTTTAGGGAAGAAGGAAACAAACTTATCTAAATTCCTACTACCCAAAGTCCAATTCTGCTTTCCTATCTGCAAAATGTTTTTTTGCCAGTGTTTTATAGATATCCAGCACTGAGAGTCTTTGAAAATTCACATATCACAACAGGCTTGCTTACAAGTTTGCTCTTGTCTGGTCTTCAACTGGTCTTTAACTGATCTCAAAACATTATGTAGGAATCTATACCCCAAATTCACCGACGTTCATCAGTGGCTTTGGATCAATATCTGTATTTAAAGAAATAACTTTATGAATGTGTAGGAAATTGCACAAAACCCATAGAAGTAATTTCTTATTACCTATATTAAATGTATTAACTGCCATGGTTAGGTTTTTTGCCTTGTTGTACATTTCCTAGGACGAAAAAAAGCCCTGATTTAATTAGGAACTTTACTGGGACTGCTAATACCTGGCTTGAAATAAAAAGCGAGTATGTATTCAGGGCATATGTTCTAGAATGAGGGAGTGGGTGCTGTGGATAAAGGATTTTTATACAGAGAGTGTTATGTAGGGCAGGTTTTGGCATTTGTGAAAGCACTGTAGGATAGTTAGGTAACTGGCTGAAGCAATCAGAGAATTTTTAACTTCTGTTTAAGGCTGTGATGCTGGGAGACTGGAAAAGGCAAATATGGTGGTTGTTCTTAAGAAGAAATTAGGACGTAATGAATTGCAGACAAAGCAGCTTAACTTCACCTTCTGGGAAATTTCTGAAACAATCAATGAATCTAGTCATAAGACATGGCACAGTGTTCAGGACATAGCTGTTTATACCAAATCATGTCAAATCAGTCTATTGTCTATAAAATGTTAACAGGTGTGTTGCATAGAGCAGGAACAGACTAAATCATATACATGTTGGTTGTGTTAAGGTTTTTGATATTGTGTCAAGCAATACTTTGCCAAACATATTTACAAAACATGGCTTTCATGGAGCTTCTCTAAGGAACGTGCAGATATCCCTAAATGACTATTCCTGAAGTATAGGCATCAATGATGTACCAGAAGAGAAGGACGTATCAAGTGGGGTTTCATGGGGATCTGTCACGAGTACAAAGTTATTCATATTTTCATTAGAAATGACACGGAGAAAGTGTATTTAGTTGTGCATGTGGCACAAATGAAGGGAGGGCAGGGCAAGAATTTGAAAGAATCTTGCCAAAACCAGAGAAATAGTCTGAAAAAAACAGAATGAAATTCAGTAATATACATATGTAAAGTTTATCCTTAGGTAGGAAGAATTGTATGTACTACAGGAGGCAGAAGACTAATTCAGGAGTAGATTTTCAGAAATGTGGTTATATCCCAAATTTCAGCATGTGATAGCAGTATCAGGTATTTGTTGTGAAAAACACAGGAGTGATAATTGTTAAATAAGCAGGAATGTAGTCCTGAATATCTGGGAAGCCATGCTTCTCCTTTACTCAGCTTTGGTAAGGCAGTAACTTTAATGATCTGAGGTTAGAAAATGGGACGTATGAGGAAAAGCGTGAAAGAAACAGGGTGGAGAGCAGAGAGAAATGCTGCGTAACCAATAGCCCAGTGGTTCAGCTGCATGTGGCCCAAGGTCTGGCTTTGCGTAGCATGCCTGGGTGACTTTGGTTCCGTTCTACTAAAAAGATAGTTGTTAAACTGTGAAAGTATATAAATTAAAACCACGTAAGATAAGAAATGTGACTATACAGAAGTGAAATTGCTGAGATGGCAGTGACTAGTAACTCGAGGACTCAAAGGGGAAACAAACGACATAAACCTGAGAAAAAGGTAGAGAATTAGGAGGCAGCAACCCAGGCTGCTCCAAGAAACTTTCCCACCTGACTGATAACTGCCTAGCTGACATAGGTTCATTAGATGTGGTGAAGATATTAATGCTTAACTTGGTAACTGCATGTATCAACCAATAAACACTTTTTCTAGCCCATTACATGAGGTATATCCTGCTTGCAGAGTCCTCCTGTGCATGGTAAGAGATGCTCAAGAAAAAGCAGCCCATTACATGGAGGGTTACAGCAGGAACACAGTAACGCCAAAGGGCTGGTGCAACGAAAGGGCAAATCTCTTCTCTGACAGCGAAGCAGCCGAAGTGGCTTTCGATTCTTTATTGCTGAAGATCCTAGCAGAAAACCTTAGACAGACATCTATGAAGAGTGTCATAGCTACAGCTGATTATGCCTCAGAGCAGAGGGGACATAGGGTTGATTTTCCATAAGCCTTTGGAGTTTCAGGCAGTTTCATAAGCAAACAGAACGATGGATGGAGACTGGGCTTAATGTGATATTGGAAACACTGCGTCAGGAGCAGTGCCAATGATTGTGCAGTTTCCCAAGGGCAAGGCATGTCTGAGTCTTGTGACAGTTCAATGTTTAGCTCATCTCAAGAGGAGGTGGAGAATAAGGTCATCAACTGCAACTGGATTGTAATGTTCTACTCTATGCCTTCCCTGACCGCCATGGTTTATTTTGGAGAGAGGTAGAGCAGACTAGAAGTACTAGAAGCAGTGATGCTGAGGAAACATGAAATTTTAATGGGGGATAATTCATTCAGGCTCTCCAGTTACTTGGTGTGGACTGTACAAAAGCCTGGCTGATGATGACTAGATGACTTCCGTGTTAGTTTGGCCAGTGCTAGCTTAGATACAGAGTGCAGTAGCATGCAGTAACCAGATACTAGATTGTATTAACATTGGTGAATTCCATTACAATCTGTGGAAGATGAACAGTCTCGTTATTTTGAAAATTATGTCAGTAATAATAAAACAACCCCCTATCAAAAGGTCTTACCAGGGGAAAATAACTGGAAAACACCTCAATATAGTGTGTGAATCAGCATGCTGTTGGTTCAGTAGAAATATGCCAGCTAAAGATCTGTTTAAAAAATTAAATTCCTGACATAAATTACATGTATTGCCTAATCTTATTTTAAAAAAAATGGTAATTAGGTTTCACTCCTACAAGCAGTAGGATAATTGGGTCCCAAAGGTCTGGAATAAGGTTAAACAATTAGACTGTATTTGCAAATGAATATATCCTGATTGGCACTTGAAAGGATAAAAAGTTTATTTGAAGTCATTAAGATTTTAACCCATGATTTCATGAAGTCCATGTATATCAGGCTTAGTGTTAACTTGAAAACATCTCTCCAGATACCTCTCGCCCTTGGATGGAATTTAAGCAAAAGAGGCCCATCTAACTGTAGCAAAGAGTACACTGAGCAATCCAGCTGACTTCTTATTTCAGTGACTGGATACTAGGATTTATTATTAGTTGGTAAATTATTGATTATTGGGTCAAGATATCTTGAAATTCAGCTCAACAGAACACAACATTTATTTATCACAGCAATTTTAGAGACATGTAAACTGAAACAAAGACAGATTTATGAACCCACCAAAGGTCACACAAGTGAGTTAGCAGCAAAACAAAGAATAGGTCTTCTGAATGCCAGCCTCCAGTCCACCACCTGCACTGCTGGCTTTAAAATGAGTAGTACAGAGAAACAAAGCAGCCTGACAGGACAGGAAATTGATGGTAAATGATACAAGAAATATCGTTACAGAAGTAATTTTGTTTCTTGTGTGTGGCAAAGTCCAGGCTAAATGCAATTCAGAATGATTTCTGGCTCAACTATGCAGAAGCATCGTCCAAGCCAGTAGTCTCTGCCATTATATACACTGGGCTACAAAGTCGATGAGGCTGGTGGATAAAAACAATGGAATTCAATCATATCACAACTGCTGATCTTTTCAAAATTTCTTCAGCTATATATAGAGATTTATCTCCAATACGGCATAGACATTAAATTTAATGGCATTCCTTCCTCACTGCAATAGCTTGATTTAAAATGGCAACTAAAATATTTCTTCTAGCAGATAATTCGAGTTAATCTGTTGAATTATGGCTTCAGTAGTTGTAAAGTACAGAACAGTAAGCAAAGCATGGCAGTGGATAAAACAAAACAGTTGTATAAAAACTGTAACTATTCTGCATTACTGAAATAGAAGTACAGGACACAGGTTGCAGCATATTTCCTTCTCATTGATTTTGACACATCAGAATTTCTAGAACTGGAGAACATACCTTGGATCACAACCAAAGCCACACTGAAGCCTGGGCTTAGATATTGTTCTACAAGAATCTACAGGTAGTAAAGGGAGAATAATTCAAATTGCTTGAAAATATGAAGAAGCATTTAATTATTCACAGATAATTATTTCATTTCTGTGTTCCATAGCCAGCAAATCTAGAACACATTTTAAGTTTTAATTAATGCCTTACATAGGAGTTAAACTATAAAAAGCACCTGACCTTCCTGGTTAAGTGGAAACAGTTTTGTGGTAAATAGTAATATTATGGATGCAAAAATCTTAAACAGAATTCTTTCATACCTTGGAGAAGTTAATTGCCCACACTGACTTTGTTGGTACATCATGCACTCCTACAAAGAGTAAAGTAGGATCTTTTTCAATATGCAGCTGTTCACAGAGCTTTTCCCCAAAAGTCAGTCACCTCAATTGCATGGTCTTCATATACATTAGGATGAGGAGCTGTGTCCATACTGAGTTGAAATAAAAAGTGTTTAACTACAGAGTAGTCAATCCAACTTCTGTGCAACACTATCTTCTGCTTATAGCCACAAAATTCCCTCCGTTTTATTGAACAAATGATGTCTGAAGAAATAAATCTGTTATTTGAGGAAATCCAGTAAGTTTTTTTAAATGGACTCTACTATTAAAAAAAAAGTAGAGAAAGGGCATAAAGATCAGCTCCATAGGAAACCCAAACAACATCAGAAAAACTCTTTAGAAAGTTGTCGACCTAGTTGCCATGGCTGTTGTTAGGTTCCACTGCTAAACACGGAGACAGAAAGGTATTTGGAATATATATCACACAGTGTGAATAAAGAAAGTAATAGGTAGATGCCTGCCTTCCTAGTTCGTAGAACCAAACTACTCCTTCTATAAAAACGTTCTTGGAGTGTCATGTATTCTTTTCAGCCAGAGACTGATGAATATCTGTGCTTGCTCTGTGTTTGCCGAGACTCTGAATTAATGCTCATGGGCACATCAGCCAAGCTGCAGGACTTCCACACTGCTTTTGCAGGGGCAGTACTGACTGGCAAGGCCACACCTCCGCTCCCCTGACACCAAACATATGCACACACCAACTCTAAATCTAAATAGACTAAATAGACTATAGTCTATACTAATAGACTATAGTCTAAATAGACCCAGCTTACCTAGCACTCTTCTGAACAAAGGTAGGGAAGGCAGAGCCTTTTCAGCTGGGTTGCATTTTTGAGCACAGTATCCATTCTGCCAACAGACAAATTCAACTGGAAAAAAATCCTATAAAATGTGCAGGAGCTGGCTGGGATAAAATGAAAACCCCTGTTTTTTCAGCCTGGTAGTGCTGCTTAACAGCCCTAACTGAGGGCAGCTACTTCCATGGATACGCATCTACTGGGAGAGCTGCAATCATTGGTTCTGGTGGCAGCAGTTGTTCTTGCCTGTAGCTGATTAGTCCATGTGAGAAAGGTGTGATAACCTGCTGATACAAATCAGTGGCCTCAGAACTTGTTCTGGAAGCCTTAACCATAGTTCTCTATATCTGAATTTAATCACATATGGTGTGGTCATCTGTACGCTGCAATCCTCCTGCAGTGCTGCTGCAGATATCTAAGGGAGTTTTCTATTCAGGCCAAAGAAAAGCTGTGCTCAGACTGTAGGAAGTTCCTCATGACTTATTACAGGAATTGATAGCCCTTTAGCTAAAAGGTGGATGAAGAAGTGTTAAGCAAAAAGGACTTCAGGTGTAACCGGTTTAAATTGGAATGTCTGCCTACTTGACTCAGGAATATTACCAGGAAAGCTGATGGCCTGCCTTGCGAGTGTATGCTTCAGGGGTGTCACGGACTGAAAAACAGGACACCTGCTGTGTTATTGCATTGCTTCACTATGGTGGTTACAGTTTATTTTCAGCAGAAATTGATCAGGACTTTGTTCTTTATCATTAACTGTCTCTCTGTGCTTCTTTCCCCTCAAAAAGGGATGATTTAATAGGTACAAATATCACAGTGAGAAATGGGACAGTAAGAGGAGCCAAAACCTGTTACGTTAGTTTTATTTTCCTTCTTCAGTCCCAGAGCAATAGGTGAAGCTTTCTTAGGCACCAAATAACTTGACTGCTTAAGGTCTGGTTTTGGATTTGACTTAAGCCCTTGTATGCCATTGGCCTTTAATAAAGGTGGTGTTCTTAAGAGCTAGTTCTGTAGCACCTCAATTTCTAGATTGGTTAGTGGACTTTGAATGTGTCACCCAGGATCCTTTCTGTTGGATAGTCCCTTCAAACCTTGAGAATGGTCAAGCACAAAGAAACGTGTGAGACAAGTCTGAAGAGATTCCTGGGCCCTACATCTGCTTTGCTGTGTTTTCTCCTACTTCCTTTTAATTATGTTTTCGTCTTCTTTTTTTAAGGAAAAAAAAAAAAAGTCACAAGAAGTGGACTTTTTTGTTTCCAAGTAAGGGGGAGTAGCGTGAGGAAACCTCATAAAAGCAGAGCCATAAGCAAAAAGTTCACATTGATGAGCAAAAATTGAAATCCCTCAGATTGTACTTATCTCCAAAGAACTGTACCAGGCTTGAAATAATTCCTGTCTTCCCTTCCTTGACCTTGGCAGGTTTCCAGAAAAAAGCTACACAATCTGGAGAGTTCTAATGCAGGTCATGTAGGAATAATTCAGAGGCTCTATTTAAGGAACATATGCTGCATCCACTTATTTCTAAGAGACGCAAGGATAAAAGCTCACCATCCTGAAGAGAAAAAGTATGATAGCGGGGAACAAATTGAAACTTTCAGGAAAAATATATCGCATTAAATTCCAGCAGGTATCAATTTTTTCAGTTTTAGAGAAAATACTCCTTAAAGTAGCAGTAGGTAGTGATTTATTATTTTCAAAGATGACTACTGTTCTTTCTGTTTGAGAAACAAGAGTTCTCTGTAACAGAAGAAAGATTTTGATCCTTTGTACGTATAAATAAATGGAGAGAAATTGCTCACCAGGAAACAGCCATGCCAGGTTTACACCACCGTATATAACACTGGGTCTATTCTGTTTTCCTCTCTGTCTAGAACTACTAAGGAATGGTGAATACTGACTCTTATTTTTTTTTCATTAAGTGGCGTTAAAAAAGTGTAATTCCAGCCACTGCTGGATTACAAAAAGGATAGTATGGGTAAAAGCAACCAGTGATTAGAATATCTATATCCATAAAAAGCTGGGGTTTGTAAAGCCTCCTCGGAAAGACCTTGTACAATGAGCTACCTTCCCGTGTGTGTGTGAATGCATCCTGAAGTAAGAGTGTAACACATACAGACAGAAATCTTAAAAAGGGTGGGAAAAATAAACTGGGATTTTCCACCTCAATTTTCGCACCTCGTGGTTCTATGATTACAATCTCACCATGTTTCCATGAAAGCAGCAATGCCCGCAGGAAGCCGTGCAGTCTCCAGACAGCTGGACAAGAGACGCTGCAGGGTTCAAGCAGATTAGAAGGCAAGAGAAAGTTTGAAAATGAGTTTCAGAATTCACCAAGTACTACAACAACAACAACAACCTGTGCCTGAGAGCATTCTGTGATCCATGCAGCGCTCTAGCAGCAAGGCTTGGCAACGCAGGCAACAGAGCCCAGCGCAGCGAGGAATGTAACGTGTTTGGATGCCACTTAATGCAGCTGCCTTTATTCTGAGACACAAAGGCTTTACCTGAAGGCACTGTAAAAACCATTCAGCAGTATCGCTGCTGTCTGTCATCTAATCTGAATCATCACAGTCATCAGTGACTCTGCACTGTAACTGGTACTTAATGGGCTGGAAAAATCGAGGGAGGATTGGTAGGCTCATTCTACCTTTTCTTCAAGTTCATGCAGAACACAAAACACACAATTTTTCATCTTCCAGTTGCTACTCTGTGTGTTTCTGAAGGACAAAAGCAAGTCTTACTCAGTGTATTATTTGTATAACATATTATTTTCTGAATATCTTTCGTGGCAAATGATAAATACTTTTTTTAATTCAGTCTCCAATTAATCATTATGCACATACTTTGTTTTGCAGACAGACACGGCAATGTGCACACCGTTATAACTAATTTTCAAATCAGAGATGTTTAGGCAGAGACACTATTATGGAGAGACAGCTGTTAGACAGATCACCTTTACGCAGTGGCTTGAGGTCTTTTTTCCATTGTAGCCAAATAAATATATCCCTCAGAGCAATAAAATAAGTTCAGAATGTGCACAAAGTTTCCTTGTGTACTGTATGCATTTTGGCTTTAAAATGCTTTATATGCACCACAGTTAAATTTTGTGGTGAAGAAGGTTTTATTTTCTTATCCAGAAAGATTTTGTGCCTGACGGGGTTAAAGCTGGGTTATGGTCTATTAGTGTGATGGATATCATGCTCTAAGGCTAGTGTCTGGAAACCATTTGTGTAAGTTTATGCAGTGCCCAAGGGTGACAGTTCAAAATTTCGTAGCAAAACAGCAAATTCATCTTCCCAAAGTATACTCTTTAGCCTGAGTCACCTTGTCAAACAGGTGACAGCAGATGAAAATTCACTGGTGTTGAGTTCCTTACCCAACAAAGTCAGTGGCTCTCTTTGCTGTTTCAGAGTTCAGAGCAAACAGGCTATTTCCTTTTTGCAAACCTCTGCAATCCCACAGGGTCAGTCGTCATAACACCTTGCTCTTTGACCATCAGTGGGTTTCCACCATCTCTGCCTGTTGCCAGGGTCTAGGGAGAGAACGGGAGGGAGATGGATCTATTATTAACACAGATTAACAGGGAAGGGGCATTAAACATAAATCTGAAGGCATTTAACCATGAGTGGAAAAAATGTGCAAAAGCTTAAAACTGTAGACACAGAAGAAACCTAATTAGAGGGGTGGGCCTATAGCTAACCTATTTTACCAGCCTTTCAGCTCAATTTTTTTGTTGGAGAATGACACGTTCCTTTTAATACAATTCCTTAAGCATCCTTGTGAAAGAGAATGGCTGCTTTTTAACACAGTTAGAACCTGTATGTTCTATAACCTCGAGTTCAAATTGAAAAGAAATTGGAGAAGTATTTGCTAAGTCTGGTCAGAAAGTATTCAACTTCAGTTTTGGCTGTGTTTCTTAACTTGGGCTTCCTTTATTACAGGAAAAAGAAAACACCTGAAAGCTGATTTCCTCTCAGAGATGACATAAAAAATATGTGGGTATTTTAAGGAAAATAGTGTACAGAACTAAAGGGTGATCCAATATCTTTCAACTATTCTTGAGACAAAAAGGCGCAATAACTTGAGATGCTCTTTTTGCAAGGTGCCTGTCTAAGAGTTAGATGATCCTTTTTCAAAGTGTTAGAGATTTCCGCAAACAAAATTGTGGACTAAAACTTTCTTGTTTATTGAAGGGCAAACACATCAATCATGTAACTCCATTGTGAATTATAAAGGGATATGTGGGATGGATTCATCCACAAATTTCAGAAGGGCAACTCTATTCATCTGGATGAGAACTTTGTAAGAAGCCAGAATATACAATGATGGTATTAGGAAAAGTCAGTAGCAATGGGATATTTCATCTTTTTCTTTCCAAGAGATTTTTTTTCTCTCTAATAAATCCCAAGTTCACTGCATAGCACTGAGACTTACAAACATATTGGAAAGTTAAAGTATTAGAATGTGGATTTGCCAGATAATCAAAAGCAGCTCTTTATGGTTTAAAAAAATCAATGAAAGATACTTTAATAAGCAGTCAGCAGTTTTAGTTTCAGTAACTTGCCAGATGTTACTGCATACATATATATTAGCTGTAATATGCAGTCTGAATCATTCAGACACCTAAATGAGCATTTGCCACGGGCAGTACAGAGAGCCCATGCACTACCTTGTCATGGTGGTCTTTGCATGCCATGATGAAACAGAATTAGAAAGCTCCCCTTCATTTAAAATCAAAATTTATTGTTGTGTGAAGGTCTTTTACAAGCCTAAAAGCCCTGGTTTGCTGCTATAAGCAGAGTGTGGAAGAGACTTGGACGGTGACTCTCCCACTTCTGTGGGGAAAATGTTGAAGTGTGAAATTCATTGTGGGAAATGTCTTCCTTCAGAGTAAAACTGTGGACCCCAGGAGTATGACCATGCAATAATAAGTTAAAAGCCTATTCAGTTTTCTACCTTCTTGTATTTCTGCCAGAGATAGTTCCACTGTAACAAACTTGTGATGAAGGAGCAGTCTGCGTCCATCTTCTCATTTGCAACACTTCCCTCTGACCCGTGCGTAGCACAGGGCATCAGGAGCCAGCTAAAAAAGTCAGTGCAAAGTTAACAGCTGTGCTATTGTCCTAAGATTATAAATAATCACAAGAAATGTCCCATGATCTCCTCAGAGCTCACCTGGGATGAGGAACAGTTTAAGAGGACAGCATTTTTTCTGTTTATTTGGGGGAGGGGTTTTAGTAGCCTGAATAGTTTTTCAACCCATTACAAGTGTTACTAAAGTCTCCTATCACTCAAAGGGATTAGAAAACAAATATTTATCTCTGTTGTTTCAGTTTGTTTATTTTGCATTTGACTGAACTTTGGATATTGCCAATTTCACAGCAAATGACTACCCGCTGGCGGGAGCGGGGAGCAGAGATAATAGCGATTCCAGCTGTCACAGTTCTTCTCCTGGGAAGCTCTGGGACAATGAAGTTGGTTTTTGCCCCTTTTTAGGAGCTGGGCCCAGCATGTTAAAGAGTCATTGGGATTTCTGTCACTGGTTTCTATGGTTGCATGGGTAACACTCCTCAGGCCTCACCACTGGGGATATCTGCCTTATGCTCATGCCTCATACGAGAGCAAGAGCAGGTAAAAAGATGATAGGAGAAGGTGAGGGAAAACCCTACAAACTCTCCTAGAAAAATGGCTGACATCCGCACAGCCTCTTTGGCTTCTCTTCTTTGAGGAGCTTAATGGCTATTTTATTCCAACACAACAAAGCATTTTTCACACAGACTTCACTCTGGGTGCTGGCAAAATTCAGTAGAAATCAGACAATTCATATAAGGGGACACTTGTAGAAAATAGCTTAGAGATATCTTTGTGTCAAACCAAAGGCGGGCTTCTCGATCAGCCAAATCCTATTTGAGATTCTCAAAGCCTTCTAGACAGTCACAATGGGAACTGCTCAAATGTCATTTAGCGTGGTACTAGCCGCGTAAAAGTGCTGCTTTCTCCAAAGCAAACAGGAAACAGGAGGTTTTCTAAAAGAATTAGAAGTAGTAATAAGTACCATCACGTTCTCGGGATATCGCAAGGGCAAAGAGGGAGAATGAGTCATTTCCCGTTTGCAGAATTATTGCAATGAAAGAGGCTCATTGTATCTTCGTTTGTTTTTTTTTTCCCCCCCAGAGTCTGCACAGTCCTGTGATGTTCTTCATGTGAAGAATCCAAGCATGCCTACTTGCAAAAGTAAAGCTAGACGTGGCTGGAAGTCTTGGAAGGATTTTGGCTGAAAATACAAAAATCTTAGCAAGTCCTGCGAAGTGTTTCAGCTGGAATCTCCTGAAGTCATACAGAATGCTTTGTATTCCAGCCACCTGGCCCAAGCTCACCTAACATTCAAACCGAGCCATATCAATCAAGAAGGAATTAAATTTTTTGATTTAAAACCCAGAATATTAAGCACAATGAAATGAAGAAACGGGCACTTGTAGACATACAGCTGATGACTTTCTCCACAGACATGCAGTGCCTGACTTCAGTGGAGCTATTAGTGAGACAGAGCAGCGGGTTTTAGATATATTGCCACATCTTAAAGTGTTGTAAATTGAGACAACTCCATTGAAGTCAGCACCGCGTAACTGTAAGGTGAGACAAGAGTTTCCTACCACCTGCATGATTAAAAGACAGCCACCCTGGGAGTACTGAAGTCCTAATCTAACACTACCCTCAGCAGAGATGCTGACAAATATGACAGATGAGGAGTTTTTTGAAAAGGAGTACACAACTGTTAATTACTATCTTGCTGACACTATTAAGGTGCTGTAGCTGCACAGAAATGTGAGCAAGGCCTTCAAATGCCAGAGAAGTGTACTTGATGCACATACAGTATTTTTAATATAGAGATTCATTCTGTTGCCCATTAATTGGGGTTCTTTGTTGTTTTAAAGGGAAAATAAACATGCATTTTTGTAAAAATATCTTTGGGTGGTTTGCTGAAAATTTTTGTTGTTTAATTGTAACCCCCCACAAAATCGAGGGTAATAGGATAATGAGTGTTGATTTAAGTTTGAGTAAAGTGCTTGAGATAGCAGATAAGAACTGTACATTTATCTATTAACAGATGTTATGACAGGTTTAGGAAGTGAACATGGTATAAAATAAGATATGAAATAAGATACGAAAAGATATTAAAGGGAGAAGTTTTTTGGACCATTTGTCAGTATAGTTTCTGGTATACAAATTAATCATATTTCTCTCTGATTATATTTCGGTAAAAAGGTAAACTGTTTTGATTTCTAGCATTAAAAAAAAAATCTAACTCTCCCTCTCGGTTTCTACTCAACTAAATTTATGACTTTATGTAATAATGGTAATGTGGCTGGTCAAAATTAAACCAGAAGATACAACTATAATTTAGCCCAATTGAATAGTAATGTAAATGTGGAAACCATGAAACTTTATTGATGCAACTTTATTAAAACTATAATGCATCTCAGTGCACAAGGAAACACAAACAAGATGATGAAACCATGTGCCAGTCCTGTGTATTCATTTAATTAAAGGCTGAAGAAAAATCTTTTTTCCCTTTCACACAAATATTGTAAAATAATATATTTCTTTAAACAAGATGTTGTTAAAATTAACTATGAACTAGCTGTATTCATTCTCAAAGTGTTCTCTTTAACACAATTGCTTCCCTACTTCACAGATGTATTATTTTTAAAGCATGAATGAAAAGATAGGGCTTCTGAACAACATCAACAAAAATTGTTCAGAATCAACTTTCACCCACCAAGTGGGTGGAGGAGGAAATAAAAACCAGTATGTTACGTGTGAGATGTGCTGTATACACAGCTTGTTCTGCGAGCTGCACTCTGTGATAGCATCCTGTGTGTGCATAGCACCAAGGCAGAGAGCAGTCTTGTGTAAACCCAGTGGCAAGGTATTCTGCATGACATCTGCTGAGACTAAGCCATAGCAAGCAAACATGCTGGTATATGGTTTGGCATCTGATTAAACCAAGAGTTTAGAAACCACCTGAAAATCCTGCCGAGCCTGTGGCCTTTGTCAAACAAAAACTCCCCAACAGTAGTGTCAGCGCCCCTCCAACTAACCCCCAGACTGGTACGCATATCTGCTTCTACAGCATCACTGAACCATAACAAATAACAGCTCTTTGTAAATAAATAATAGTAATACTCCAAAGGCTTCCCTAAAGCCAGACGCCACTGTGAAACTAATGTAGCTCTGCAAGGAGGACTGTGAGACCTAGAAAACACGCTGAGATGTAGAGCTCAACCTAGCAAAGGGAAGGGTAAGAGGTGATTTGATGAGAGTTTATAGATATACGCAAGGAGAGAAGAGCTCTTGTGCCAGACAGCAGTTCGATTTAGCAGATAAGCTGGAAGCTAGATGAAATCAAAATAAGACAAACTTGAAAACGTGCACATCTTTCACACTAGTCTAGCATTGGAACAGATTTTGAGGTATGTGACAGTTTACCCAGCTCTTGAATTCTTTAAGTCTGAGTTGCCTGTCTTATGAGACATGATGTCGTTCAAGTGCATTGCTATTAGGCAGGATGCAGGACTCATTCAAAGGAATTTTATGTCATGTCTTCATGAGCTTCAAACCAAGTGATCATAAATGTTTCTCTCTGGCGCTAACATCTGTAAATGGAATTGCTGCCCTGATGAAGTCAACAGCAATTTTCACCCTGCTTTCTGTAGGAGCAGGATTTTATTTCACAAACACGTAAATGTTTGCAATTTGTGCTCTTGGCTCCAGTGGCTTGATATCACCTAACTATATTCGGTGATTGCTTATCTACTAAATTACAAAGTGATGCTGGTGATTCCTCTTAACCACTACAGAAGCTGATCGCCTGTATACATTGCCCATTACAACTTATTCCTTTTACATGATGTTCACTCTCTTCCTCTCGCCCTCATAAGATCTATGTCAAGACGTTGGCGAAGATAAGAGTGGTTCATTGGACCTTGTACAAATAGCTTGTAATGGAATAAATTTTACCTCAGAACTTTTGAAATTAAAAAAGAAGCATGCCCATTAGGTTTACTGACTTTCTGGTAGCTTCACCTGAGATCCAGCTAAAACTCTGACATTAAAACTTCCCACTAGTTGGTTTGCTCTTGACTTTTATCTCACAGTTCATGTCATTTACTGTTTTGTGAAGTTTTGAAGTGGCTTTTATAGAACAAAATAGCCCTTCATGGCAAAAGCAAATGCTTGAAATAATAGACCAAAATATGCATAAGTGAAGGAACATCATTAGAAAATGTAGGATGCTTGTGAATGGAATCCTTTCTACCAGCAAGACTATTATTACTGGCAATTAGATTAACAAAGCTATTGACTGATTACATAAAAGGTCTGCTTTTTTTCTTCCCCTGATAACCAGGTACATGATAGATGAGGCAGGCGTGCAAAAAGCACAATACATCATTAATCTTTGGGTCTAATGGGGTTATTAGTACTGTGTCAGTACATCAAACTCACACATCCATCTGCCTATCAGAACAGATTACACACTCTACAGCACTCAAGAGACAGAAAACCAATACCAACCGATAGGCCATCAGGACATCTTTAAAGTCTGGCATAATTCTCTTACTGCCACTTAAGTTATGTTAGCCTGTAGATTTATTTCTTCAGGCATTTGAGAGGAGTAGAGGAAAACTGAAAAAAAAACATAAAAACATGAAGTCCCTTCTGCCTAGGAAAGGAAAAATCCTTAGTCATTTATTATTATTATTTTGAGGAAAAATGATTCTCAGGGGAAGTTCTTGCAAATTTGTAATGAGATCCATCACAGATACACAACAGAAGCAATATGAATGCAATGCCTTGAAATACGGAAGCAATAATTACAGGATAAGCAAACAAAACGAAGAAGCTTGTATATTTCCTTACTACTGCGTTTTACAATGTGTAAAACATAGACGTGATTATTACATTTAACAGGAAACCTTAAGATATATTTTCATTTGGTATTTTTTGACTGTTCCCATTTGACACACCATGTAAAAGCAAGTGTAAGCTGCTTTAGGCTTCAAAATACTATCGAGATGTTATATGGGAAATATACATGATCAATGCAGTTTTTGCATGTACTTTAGGAGAGATGGGGTTTGAATTCAAGGTGCAAGACAACACAGCAAGGCTTGAGCTAGAGTCTATTATTACAGTGTTAATAGTGCTTCCTGGGCAGAGTGCCATAACTCATAATCATTTTGCTTCCAGTTCAGCAAGCTGGCTTAAGCTGGGCCTTTGAGTGCTAACTCACGTTTCGATATACGACACTGCAATCTGCCATTTGCTTTAAATGGAAACCGCTAGACATTGGAAGGGTAAGAGGAAAAAGGATGCTAGGTTAGACACAAGGCAGACTCAGTGTCGAGTCTGCTGAACATAAATTTGATCTCTGTAGATCCCTATGCTGTGTCAGAGATTACAGGCAGATAATCACTGTGTATACTTTTTTGGGTGATGTTTTATTTTGAAGGACACAGTTATACCTTCTGAACTCCCTAGGTAGTCTCATGCTGAAATTAACTGCATACGTAGAGTTTATTTCTTATTGGTCCATTTTAATAACATATAATAATTTCAAGTGTTTTTCTTTACGTTTAATAATTATAACGAAAGAATACTTTCTTAGGTCTGGTATTTCATTCTTCTGGATCAGATATCCAGCATAAAATTGATGAAGATGAGTGTCCTTTAACTTACATGCATGCATTCTAAGTTCTGCATGTTAGTCTCATTGAGATTTGATTAATATTAAAGATTATCACCCTATTTGCTCTTGCTTTTTTTTACTTCCTCTTTGCTTGTGTTTACAAAGTCAATTCCTATGCCACATACAATCTGGTGTAGCCATATTTACACACATTTTTCACTTTGTGGAGGTTACTGAATGGAATCGAAGGATGCATATTCAAGCTTGAACACTGACATTCTTCCCATGTGCTATTATGGAGATGCTTGTTGTGCTACACTTGCATTTCAGAACTGCTTCTCTGGTTATTCAATGCAGTGAAAGTTTTGCATTAGAGATCTTGAGGAGGAAAAAAGGATGAAAAAATAAAAAAATTGCACATTCCCTTCACAGTTCATATTCCTTGGTACTGAATATATCATGCCCACACCCACCAATATTATATGTTTCTTTATTGTGCAGTAAAGATACATGGGAATGGCATACTCGAATATTTGCTAAAAGAAAAAATATCTCTCATAGTCAGTCCATCATACCTGCTGTTTTCACAAGTGATGAATATTACGCATACTAAATGGTATATTTTTATATCTCAAAAAGCTATTGTTCTTATAGCTCCTTTTTTAAAAGAAATTTGCTGAGAAATTTTCTGTCTTTGAGCTTCACTTTGACCTGTCATAAACACAATCTTTACAAACTTTGTCACTTGTCACCTGCTAATCCCAATGTGATATGTTAACTAAAGCTAAGTAATTTTATTCTTATTTTATGGAAAACTAAAGCAAATAAAAATTAAGTAAAGGGTCACAGGATGACTGGGGATAGTTAAAAGAAATAAATCCTTCACAACCCAATGGCAACATTCATACCGAATTCCATAGTCTTTTGGATTTGTGTTGTTAAATCTGTTGACAAATCTGTCTATTGAAAAACTTAGTGCATTGGAGGAGCTGTCATTCCATGACTTCCTTTCATTTAAGTGGCAATGTAAAGAAATGTCTTCTTGAAAAAAAAAAGAAACCAAAATCTGCCTTTTTACTTCACTATGCCACCATCTGAAAGCAATTTTCTAGGCTTCTCTAAAATATTTTGAATTGCTGCACGGGGAGCAGTTTCTCTCCTGTTATTTCTTTAAATGAACTCCACTGTACTAAGTCAGGAAATGATCACTTCAAGTTTCCCAAGCAGCCAGAAAGCCTTTACCTCTACACAACAAAATAATACTTTCCTTGCTGCTGTCTCAAAGCCCTTTGCAAACATTAAAGACCAAACAGCTCTGTGTGAGAGAGATAAGTACTGGACCATAATCAACTCCATTACCTATAAAGCTTTACTGTTCAGCTCTAAGTAGAATTTCTACAAGCGAGCAGCTGCAAATTAAAGGTGATCTAATTTTTTATTCTGTGGATTTCTGTATACAGCATGTATTGACCTACTGACATTTAACTTGCTTTTGCCCATGATTGTGATGTTATTTTAAATTATCGCTTGTGTTACACAGCAGCTGGTCCCCAAGCCAGCGGTGAGTATATTTTCTTGTGCCTGGGTAGCAGAACTGAGGGATCCTGAACTTCCTATGGTCATCCCTAGCCTTTCCCATGTCCATCAATCTCTCTCAACATCAGTCATGACAAGTCCTTTTTGCTTTCTTTCTGGCCTAATGGAGAACTCCAGTCAAATGAGATTTTCCTTCCTGCACCAATCTCATTGCAGCTAATAGCTTTCTCTTTTTTTTTGTTCGTTTGGGTTTTTTCTCCTGAAACTTTATTGGTGAAATATATCATGTATTGAAAACTGCAAATATATATTGATCAAAATTATATGCGAATAATCCAAATTTGAGAAATATAAAAAACCACAACTTTCAGTGTTCTATTTTGACATTTTGAAAATGCAACTACTTTTAAAAAAGTAAAATAAATATTGGAAATCAAATTGAAAATCAGTCTTAAAAATACCTATTTTTTTAAATTCTGCTAAGAGTATCATAAACACGATCCCTTCAGGTGAAAGTGAAGTGAGCCAAAGGGGAAAAATGTCATTATTGTACACGTGTAATACAGTACAGCATATCATAGCACAGAACAATAAGCTCTGTCTGCTCAGATAACCTTTGCTTGCTTTCTTCTTTTGCGCTGAACTCACTACTGTAGGGTCTCCGAACTTTATCACTGGAATTCATCTGTCCAAACTATTCAGTCTATTCAGTAAGTCTATAAGTCTATTCAGTAATAGGATCAGTGAAATGTTTCTTATTATGAGTATTTTCTTCTATCTTTTCTGATCATCAAGGTGTATATGAACAGAAGAGCTCCCAGCAATTCATCATATTCATCTAATCCTTTCTTCTACATTACAATTTAAAATTTTTAAAAGAGAGAACAATAGCTTTCTACTTTCTCACCTATTTTAGCATCACCGGGCTCATTGAATTCCTTTCACATTTGCTTGTGGCATGATCTCCAGAAGTACAGAGAAATTCTCAACCTCCTGTTGTGGGTTCCAGTCAGGTAATGATAGGGCTCTGCTTTCATTATCCTTCCTGACCCTGGCAGCTAGCTTATATGTGCACATATTCCTTGTTGTGACTCTTGTATGGTTGTTCCAGGTTTTTCCTGTCTTTCATTAATCTGGAGAATAGCAAATCCATCTTGTTTTCTGGTATGTGTATGGAGCTTTTGCTGTTTTCCTTTGTCCTTTTACTGTTTCTCCATTGCCAAGTCACTTCCGTTATGACTGAAGTAATTTCTGATGGTTGCAGAAGAAGAAAAAAGTTGATCGAGAATTGTCTTTCTATTCAATCCAATGAAAATGAGCTGATTTGGAAGAACTGCCAATCCTTTTCCTCTTTCATCACATTCTGCCCCTCATGCTTCCAACACAATAACATTTCTCTAAACATTGGCTTCTAAGAGATTTTGGGGACACCTAATGGGGCTGCCGGTGGCTTAGAGTTGTGGCCCCTCGGGGCTTGCCCCACACAACCTCTTGCATAATAAGCTGTCTGGTAGCCTAAATGTATGGCACTATATCTACGGTCAAAAGCTGCCAAAGTCTCTTTATTAAAGGCCGAATGAAATAAAGGTACATGCTAAATTTTGGAAGACTATCTGGGGACCATGCCGTGTCCAAGAATGGTTGCATGGCCAAATCTCTCCTCTGCTCCATATGAACAGCTGAGATTACAGAGCACCCTCCAATGGGTATGGGGCAAACGGCTGTGCTGCTGAGAGTCATGGTACTGGTGGGGGGCGGGGATTAAACCCAATTCTGTGGAGTGCATATTCTTGTGAAATCATTAAGTGCCATTTGCATTGTGTTGAAATGCAAATGATGTTGAAATCAGTGGACAGATTTCCATCACCATTAGTGGGCTTTGGTTAGGTTCTGTATTATATACCTTAACTTGTAAATGTTGTGTTAGACAGAATATTTTTTTATGGTGTGTTTTGTTTTTAAACTGGGGTTTTTAAAATCCGTTTTTCGTTGCTGAAACAGCCTGTAATCTCACCCCCAAGAAGGCTTGTGTGCTTTCATTTTGAGTCCACACATTATTAAGCACAGATTCATTTTAGTTTCATAAAACATTAAATAGACTTCCAGATAAAACTGGTTTTGTTTCCCATATGTACAGAGCTGCTTGGTTGTTATAACAATGAAAGCCAAAATAAAACATGTGAAGTGTAATGAAATCACTCAGTTTATTTGTAGTGCTAATGTCATTATTCGGTTCAAAGGATTTTATTAAATCATTGAAAATTCAGGAACAAGTGATGAATGATCTAGGAAGACCTGTTAAGTAGCAGATGTGACTGAAAGATTGACACATGTGGTGCCAATTAAAACACAATACCATAGCTCACTGGGGAAAGCTGAGATAATGATGAAGCCCAAACCTACATTTACTCAACGCTGCTTTCAGCAAAACGGCTTGTGAAGCCAATGGGAGTTTTGTCTGTGCTAGAAATACAAGATCCTTCCCAGAATGACACACATGGTCTCAAGCCAACAACAAACTTTTTGGAAATAAGACCTCCGATCAACGCTTTATTCACGGTGATGTTCTAGCATCTTTCATTTATCAGTGTTTTGTCCCTCTAAAGTTAGTGAGTTTTTTGTCGTTTGGTTTAACTGGAGCAGGCCTCCCCAAATTGCCAAAATGTGTAAGTTTGTGAATAGACCCGTTGACTTCACTGACATTGTTCATCTGCCAAAAATTATGGGGAACAATTCCTTCTTGGCACAAACCTTGCCCACGCATACGCTGACTGGCTCCCGGCGAGCACACAGTTTACTTTCCAACATGCTCTGGTGCATTGAAGAAAAACAGGGTATTATTTTGACCTAAACATTCACAGCTTAATTGAAAAAATAATTTTTCTCACCAGCTGAGACAAAAATGTGTCTGCTGCCAGGTGCTAATTGTATTCAGTGACATAGCAAGAGGGGACCAGACTGTAGTGGTCCTTGCTGAAAGTCAGGCATGGGCAGCAGTGGCATATAAGAAACTCCCTCAGCTGGTATACTTACTCAGGGATGTCCTGCAACAAGATGCTTTCATTCTTCTAGTGCAAAGAAGGTTTGCACTATTTTTACAAGGGACAGTCTGTGACTGGAAAAAGAGGACTAAAGAGGGAAATTCAAAGGGAACACAATAGTTATAGCTATTTTATTCAAGTTATTTAAACCCGAACAAATTTCCACTTGCGCGCTAAGTGCCTGATATAAAGCTCACAGAAATCCATTATAATCTGTCCACTGACTTCTGTAGCTTTGAATGAAGCCTGTCTTACTCTTTTTAAACTCATTTTCCTGCCTTCTTTGCCCACCTCTAATTCAGCTGCAAAATCACATCGATTCAAGTAGCATCAGTCCAAAAGTGTAATTACCCTACTGTGGAAAATGGTGAGAAGAGATTAATTTGTATCTTCATATCTCATATTTTATATAATGACTTTGTCATAACTGAAATTGTCCTTCTCTTATCATATTATCATTTTCTCCAGGTTTTAACTGGGTGTTACACTTGAAAAGGTCAATTATGGTAAGCTTAAAAAAATACATGAATCTGAAGATGAACAACTGACATTTAACCTAAGTGATGATGCTCTGCTTTTTAACTGTGAGTCTGATTAATTTAAAACCAATTTGGATCCATTCTTTGCTTCACTGCCCATGCGGTGAAAGTCCAAAAATTTGACCCAAGACAGTATAATTCAAGATGGAATAGATGCTTAGTAGATATATATGTCTTACTCTCATAAATTCTATGAAGTACTGGAGCAAATGCAATTAAATTAAGGGAGTAATTTAAAAAAAAAAAAAAAAGTTCTTTTGTTACTGTGTGATACTTCTAGCTAGAAAGAAAACCCAATGTCCTGAAGAACATCTCCCTTTGATTTACTGACTCTGCTTTGGCAAGTGTTTGCTTCCATGACAATCTACCACTGTAAGTGCTGGTACTGAGTAAACGCCTTTTAGTAAAACCATACCATGTTCTAATTGAGCCTGAGCTGGAATGACAGCACCATAACTCTGTTTTATCCACTGATGATCTATTTAAGGCTTTATTCTGACATTATTGACTGGGAGTAGTATCCTTGCTGAAGTGAGCTGAGCTATTTACAAAATAAGGGAGTATTTGAATTGAGCAGGCACCTCAGGGTCCATCGCTTATCTGTTTCTTTCTTATGTACCTTACTGTGGTGTACAGTTATCTGTACTTTGCTTATTGGGGGCATCTGGAAAATAAGTCAGGGATGAGAGTGATGGCTTTTTGGTGTTGGTTTTCGGTTGGGTTTTTTCTCTGTTTTTAGTCTCTTCTGTTTTTATGCAATGTACAGGTATGCGTCATGACCATGTAGGCCTCCACAGTTATTTTTATTCCTAACTATCTGGGCCTGCTTAGCTACCTTCTCACTGGCTGTTCATCCTAGACCTGCAAACAACTGCTTCAAATTCTCTTCTGTGTCTTTCTGCATCTTTCTGGAACTCCCAAAGCAATGTTCCTCTGTCAGATAGTACACATCCCACAGAAACACTTGCTAAGGCATCGATATTTCCTCATTAAGTCAATTTGTCTTTGGGTCTCTCCTCTCACAGCTACTAAACACATGCTGTCATCACCATCCTTCAGGGCACCTGTGCGAGCAATCTCACCAGGTTTCTTCAGCCTGTCCTCTTCCCTGTTTGTGGCATGGTGAGGGATAGCACACACACCCCCCTATCAGCAGCAAACCTTGTTAGCTTTGAACACTAGCCTGTGGGAGGTGACCACCCAAGCTGAACACTAAACCTGAGGTGTGTGCATCTTCCTTTTAATAAACTCATCTCCTGGAAGTTACAGACAATGACAGGACATCCAGCCATGTTCTCACAGGGAAAAAAATCTCACTTTTTACACAAATACAAAATGGCTATTTTAGCACAGTTTGACATGATCGTCAGCTTTTGTTCAGAGATGTATGCAGGTTCTTCCTGTCCTACCAGCTCACTTGGTCATCTCCCTCAGTGAGAAAAAGACCAGAGAAAACAAGGATAATGGCACAGCTCCATTCAGTTTGGTTCTAGGATATTGTGTGGATTGCTTTTCTTCGTTTGTTTATTCGTACCCCAGTCTCCTAAATATATCCTAGCAGTGACCTGCCTACATCTTATTTCAAACTTTCTCTCAATTGCAAAAGATTATATGTCACTCAGAGCTGCATCTGTCCCAGCTGTCTTTTACTGAATGACCCACAGTCTCACCTGTGGTAGATTTACTGTGTGCATGCGAGTTCAAGCTCTCCATCATAAGAAAATGATGTAGCAAGTCTGACGCAGATGCGGTTGCTCCAGCTTCTGTGTGCAGAGTTTCTGTCCAGACATCCTTTAAGAAATTGCAGCTTACTCTCTTGTCTCAGCTCATTTTTTCTCAGTGTCTAATTTTCCTCTCTATTTATCTGTGTACTAATGCACTCCAGGATCCTGTTCCCTACTCTTGTCTGTCTCATAGGACCACTGCTTAAGACTACAGTGTCACAGAGCAGCCGGTAGTATTTAGTGACCTCCTGCTCTATTAGATGGAAATTGATTTCCCTCTTCCAGGTGAGTGAAAAATCCATAATGTGCTCCATCAACTTCATTTGTGCAGCAGCACTAGCAATTGAAGCTATAGGGGAAGACACAGCTCTTCAGATTTCATAAATGGCAGTATCTTTTCTGAACATCAGAGTAAGCAGACTGAAGCAAAGGAGTTCTCAAGCAGTTTGCAGAAAAACTGGTAAGGACGCGCTGGCTGGAATTTCTTTGGAAATGTTTGTGGCTGAATTCCTCCAATAATGTTTTACCACTGTGAAGTCACCTATAACTAGTTATATTATATGGCCGCGAATAATAAAATCTGCAAGTACTTTCAAGCCATAGCCCCACAAACTTAATTGGAGAAATACTATCCAAACAACAGTGCACAGGTGTGTTTCTATGGATAGAAAGCAGAAGGTGAGGTTTTCTCTTGGTAGCAGCAATTTACTTACTTTACCACAGAATTAAATCATATAAAAATTGGTATTTATGACTAGTATTTGCAAAGAAGTATTCAATACAATAAGATCAAGTAGTGCCACAGCTTTGGGAACTTTCAGTTACTATCAGTCTGGACAGCAGTGCTTTTTGAACACTCCCCCACCTTAGGGATGCTGCTTATGAGTTGAGGATGCATATTTTCATCTCTGTTTTCAACTCTGGGTCCAAAACTTTGAAATTAATTCCTGTTAGATATAAGAAATACCAAAAATATAGACTCTCCAGCATTACTCTGAAGCTTCTTTCCTTGACCTTACTTCTCCTCACAGCAGCTCAAAACCAATTAGCAGCTGAGGAATACGTGCGCCTAGATCCAATATAACATACTTTTATGTGAGGAGAGGGAATGGAGTGGAAACTTGGTTGATATAGCTCACCTTGATGGGTGCTTAGTTGTACAAGGTGTCCAGACACCACGGTCTTGGTGCAGTATAAGAACCTGCACAGAATACAAGCAAGCTAAAAAGGAGTGGAGTATACAGGCACGTTAACACCAAGGGGAAACTTTTTCCAACAATACAAAGAACATATTTTCTGGGAAAAATGTCCTCTTTATTTTTATAGCAAGCTGGATGGAAATTTCCAGGCAAAAATACTCACTGTAAGAGAAATCAAAACAGACATTCACATGATAACTGCTGATGACAGTTACAAGATAGCCAGACTGCAGTCATAAAACAATTAGGAGTATTGTTCAAGCATAAGCAATTACTTATTTTATCATAACTTCCAGTGAAAACAACACCCACTAAGGGATAGAAAAGAATACAGGGAATTGGTAAATTGTAGTTCCAGTTCATCCAGTCACTTCTTGTGCAATGTAGCTATATGATATAGCCTCGAGACTGTTAATGGTATTTTATTTGCATGTAAAATGAGAACATGAATATCCCTCTTTATCTCACAGAAGAGTTATAGAACAACACATAAGCTGTAACTTTCAGAAAAGATAATAAGAACAAAATGTTATTAAGGTACTATCACCAGTTCTATTGTGTTTTCATTTTATCTATTAATGACCATACTTTCTTGAAATAGAGACAGTTTGTGACATTGTGGGAGTCAGTCTTTTTCTTGAAGCCGGCACAATATGAGAGGACCACAACCATTGTCTCATTCTATGTGTTATATCTTTGACACTCAAGTTTTCTGAGGAGGCAGAGCCCATGGGGAGCCCTGCAGAGCTGGTAGTTCCTATGAGGGAGATCCAGCTCTATCATTCTGGATTTGCACAGAGGCAACTACACAAGCGTGACCGGGGTGTTAAAGACCAGACAGAAACTGGAGTGGGAATTGTGGCAGGCATGAAATTCACAGAATCTCCTGCTTCTTAGTGCCCACTGTATGACCTCCAAAGTTACTCTTTTAAAACATCTGTGCTCATGAATGTATTTATACATATAGAGGTGAGATAAAGTAGACATGGGCTAATTAAGCCCTGTGTCTATCTGGAAGGGCATGTCTATTGTTCAGGAAAAAAAAGGTGTGTCCTTTACTATCTGAATTAGCTAAAAGATTAAAATAATAACAAAGGAAAGATTATTAGGATTTTGAAATGGGTTAAACTTTCAAATTCATGCCTGAAGAAATTACTTGAGTTAAAAAACTGTATCACTACTTTTATTGTCTACCTGTGAAAGTCAGCAAGAAAATCCCTACTCGATGCTACTACAATGATTCAGCTAGGCCAACATTCTTGCCCTGATGGTGGCAAAAAGAGCCGCTAGTCAGCAGGGGGAAACATGTGAGCCTGGACAGTTTTTCAAACCCATTCACCTATTCTTTCCAACATCCACAGTCATTGTATTAGGCACGTCAGACAGTACTTGCCTCTGTTCATTCTTCTGCCTCTACAATCTCCTGTGGTAGCAACTCCTAAAGTTCCCCAGTTGTCCTGTAAAGAGGTATTTTATTTATCTGTTTTGAACTGATATAAGTAACTGTCCTACTGGTTTTAACAAGTACCCCTAATATTGCAAGATGGGGTGAATAACAGTCCTGCAGTCACCCAGTCCATGACTTGCATCATCTTGTAAACCTCAGCCAATCTGCCTACGCACTTTCTCCTCATCAAATTTAAGATCCTAGACTGTTTAGTCTCTTCCCTTATGTTGGATGTGTTGACTGTGTTTGTTGCCTTTCTCTGCTTCCAACTCTGCTACATCTGTGTTGAAATGTGGAGACCAGGACTGCATAAAATATTCAGGGCATGGGTGCCAAAGTTGTTACAGTGGCAAAACACAACCCTCTGTCTTGTTCTCCAAGTCCTCCTTGACAATGCTCAAGATTTTGTTGGCCATTGCTGCACGTGGATGTGATCATTTCAGAGAACAATCCATGGTGACTTCTTAGCCTCTTTCCTGAGTTGTCCCAGTTTAATTTTAGAAGCAAATGTTTTAGATTATTTAACTGTTATTTGACACGGACACTTTTCTTTTTGCAGCTGAGATAAGAACTAGAGCGTGTCCCGGTGTGTGGCCTCTGCTCCTCCCACCTATCCCAGATGTATGCAGAGATTTTTTTCCTCATTTCCTGATGTGGCTAGCTGGGAGGAATTAGTCCTGCTCTCTCTAATCCCCTGCTGCTAGTTTTTTCCACCTTGCAGTTCACCAGTTCCTAGTACTTCCACAGAAGGGGAGAGGATTAAGCCTGCTGTTACTGTTGCATAGAGCTGCAGTCACGAGCTAAAATTGACCTTTCTTTTCATTGGCCTTTTTCCCTCTCTGTTTACTCCTCTTCCTTTCAAGCACAAATCTGGGGTAAGTAGAAAATAAAATATTGTCTCTTCCAGAGTAAAAGCTGTGGGATAAGTGCTCTCTTCTGCCCTCCTGCCATCTGGCCAGAAGTCATGTCTGTTATGGTTTGTGTTTTACACCTGCTTGACGTGCACCCAACACCATACTTCCCTGAAGTGCCCTCTTTCTTCCATTCACTCTTGGGAGAACGATGCGTCAAACCAGGACGCTAATGGAAGGTGATGCTTTAAAGGTCCTCCCTAGCCATTTACAGCTATCAGTATTTTTTTTTTTAATCAGATCAAATACATTACTTCTGTACTGCAGGATTGTAACTTGAGGCTTCTGTTTTTTAGACTTTCTTTTAGAGTTTGTCCCAGGGCCAGTAATAACAACACAACAGCAAGTTGTGTATTACAGCTCTCTCAAGGTTAAGATGCTTGTTCCAGAAATCCTGTTTTGAAGTGTCACAATGTTTTGTTATTTCCAGCAGTACAATGCAAATACACAACAATGCCTTTTTAAGGGACTAAGTAAACTATATTATTTAAAAAAGGGGGTAGGGGGAAGAAAAAAAGAAAAATTTCCTGCCAGAAACTTCCAACAGGCAGGATCTGTAAATGTCTTCTCAGATTTCCTGAAATCAGATGGACAATGCCTCTCTTATTTGTGATTCTGCTCAGATAAAAGAGAAAATTAATCTTGTTCAACAGAACTTGTATAAATCACAACATTTATGCTACTAATAAAAATCATGGAATTCAAAGACAACAAGCTTCATCAAGATGAATTTAAAGTTGCAGTCAGTGTTTGACTGCATTTTTCCATATAAATGTATATTGCAAAAAAGTGTTAAAGGTTTTGTAGCCAGATCGGTTCTTGGAGTAGTCCCCCATATAAATCATATCTGCTAGTAGAAACTACGAGGCAAAACCTCACATCAAATAGACTTAACTGCTAATTTATAGCATGTATCAATTCAACCTCTCTCCACAGGAGACAAATATCCACCGTATTTCCTTATCCACCTTCTACTCCTTTCATTTCAATTCTCTCATTCCTCTCCCTTCATTCCCCCCTCCCAAGAACAGTTGTAATTTCAACGTAAACTTTATGACTTTGAAGAAAATCATGGTTGCTATATGAAAACATCATGATTTTGTAGCCACATGGTGGTTAACAGTCAGAATTATTGCATGAGCTAAAAGACGATCTGCAACACCAGCTACAGGCACACTGTAGGTAAATTCTGACTCTGGCCCACAAAACAAATGGCAACAACTACAGAAATTGGCCAGATTATTACGAGAATTTGCCATACTTAAACACTTTTTAGAATGGTTGTTAAATTGGTCAGGTTATTTAGATAAAATACCAGTGATTCTCTGTCAACAGTTATCTGAACCTTATGCCTGTTGCTCTCTACTTTGCAAAATTTGCTTGATTGCAGCACAATTTCAAAATACTTGAACTTCTGTAAGGCTGCACAGTTAGGCAATATGTTTGTACATTAAAAAAAAAAACACAACTTGGCCTATCATCTGTAATGTGTCATCATGTCCCAATTTCAAAATACAGGTGACCAGCCTTTCAAATCACTAAGAAACTTACCACACACATCATCAAAGTACTGTTGTTTCTCTCACATTCAACAGCCACATCATTGTGTTTCCAAACACAAGATGTTCTGACTCTGTTAGAAGAAAGGGAAAAGTAGGTTTGATTCATGAGAAATTTACATTGTCTTGCACACCATCTAAATAAACAGCCCATTTCTGGAGATAAGGGCACATCCATGCATTGTTGTATAGATGCTGCATTCCAAAAGAAATGCCAGGGGTGTTTATCTCTAAGTGTAATGATGTATTTTAGGAGAAAGATAGCTAGACAGACAAGCAGACAGATAGTCAGAATGAACAAACAAGACCCAAAAAGTGCATGGAATTTTGAGACACCTGCCACCACTTGTCAAGGCAGAATAGATTAAATAATAAGGAGCATGACCTGGAACAACAGACTGAAGCCCTGTACACGGCAAAATCAATCTAAGCTTATAACAAGCCACATAGCTTCACAGCTCCAAGGTTTTTTGAACTACATTTGAAAGCACCTTAAATCTGAAATTCATGACTTGAACCCATTTCTTTAAATTATGTGAGGTGGTCAGAAAAATCAAACACTTCCTTCCTGCCTTTGAAAAGAAGCCACAGACTTTTTATTTTCTTTGTAATAAAAATGTCTCTGCAGATGTCTTCAGGACTCTTGTTAAAACCTGACATTTGGAAATCTTGTCCATCAACCAGAAAGTCATTTCCAAACAGTTTTATTCAGACAGAAACATGCTATTTTGCTACTGTTCAGTTCCTAATTACTAGTTCAACATCCAAGCTTTGATTTCAAGACAGCTTAATGAAAATGATATATTTTTCAAAAACTATTACTCTGAACAACTAACACACATTGTTTCTTTTTATTAAAGCTCCAGATGTGCTAACAGTAATATATAAAGTAAATATGATATTTAGTGAAATCACTCGCTTTTTTAGCTATGAACACTGTTACGCACATTTCTTGATAAAGTATTGCTCCTGTGTATTAGAGCTGCTTGATTTAAAAGCAGTGAAAAGATTAATAAGAACAAAGAACGTAGAATTAATAAATATGCTTCATTAATAAATATGAGGTAAATATACCTCAGTTTCAACACAAGAGTTTCATACTTACAAGATGCAGGTGACCAGCTCAAGAGAAAATCCAACAGTTTTTATGAAAACAAGTAATCATAAATGTAGGTGTCTAATATTTCGTATGAAGTTCTGAAAATGATGGTATTCTTTTTCTTTTCTTTCTTCCCCCACTTCTTCTGAGTACTCTAAATATTCTTATTCCTGTAATATAAGAGACTGAGAAAAGGTTTAGGAACAAGAAGCTAAACACAGACTTTTACTCAAAACTCACCCAGATTTTCCACTTTTACAGTTTTCCACTATTATTTCTTCACTATCTTTTTTTCTTAACATTTTCAGTGGAAGAGAGAG
The DNA here is from genome assembly GCA_013398815.1 of Ibidorhyncha struthersii. Classification (NCBI taxonomy): domain Eukaryota; kingdom Metazoa; phylum Chordata; class Aves; order Charadriiformes; family Charadriidae; genus Ibidorhyncha; species Ibidorhyncha struthersii. The sequence continues at coordinate 136,582 of VZSZ01003086.1, read as the reverse complement.
AGGAGAATCATTTTGCTAATGGAAGAAGATGAGAGCAGTTTAAAAAATGAGAGAAAGCAGGATTTTTTCCTGTTATTTCTTAATGAAAACAGCTTTTCAGAAGGTTTTTTGTCTGTGTTATCTAGACTATCCATATAAAAATATTTTCTTGAGTGATCTTTGTCACTTTTAGAGTTGTATAGTGTTGCTCAGGACATGTTGACTGCAATGTCTTTATGCTAACTGAAGACCATTAGAGACACTTAATTCCCTTTGTCAACTCTTCATAAAACCCACAGTCCTAAATTAGGCCATCCAATGTGCAGGTGTCACAGAGCACTTGTGCGGTGACAGCCTGACTCCTTCCCTTGGCCATAGCTCTGCCCTCTGATCAGGTTTACTCAGCTGCTCTAATTTGTAAGTACAAGCACTGAGATACCTGGCCTGCAAACAGTTCTGGGACTGTCTTTAAATTAACTTTTTATTTAATTGTAGGTTTATGGGTATTTCAGCAAGGAATCTTAAAATCCTGGAAAAAATACTACAGCTAAAATGGAAGTTTATGCACTCAGCTAGAGGCAGTGCTTTTGGATGCAAGAACAAAACTAAGAAGGGCTCAGTATATTCTGAAGGAGAGATAACAGTTTTTCCTGAAGGCTTAGTATATGTTTTGCAATGCTGGTGGACTGCCATTGCTCACCAGAACTCAGAAAGAACCCCACTAGATTTTCTCAAGCACACAGTAATTTTGGCACATATCAGAAAAACAAACAAACAAAAAAGCTTTAAAAGTTGAAGGCTATTCGAAATGTATTTATTCAATAATATGTAAAGTGAGTGAAAAAGTCTGCATGGAGAGTGTTCTGCTCTGTACAGTAGGGCTGCATACATTTTTTAGAGTTGCACAAGATTTCACTGCACAATTTCCATTCAAGTCAAAGGGGTTTGTGCATGTCTAATTCACAGAAAACTCATAGAAAAATAATTCTAGGGACAGTAGGTCTTAACAGCACTAATAAAACCAGAGTCATTAAAATCTATACTCATAGTTTGGCATCAATTTTTCATTTACCACAAGATTTTGGACTGTCTCTCACTGTTTCTGTTGGAAAAAATTATCCCTGGTCACAGGAAAGAGCTTCAGCACATTATATTCCTTGTCTTCTACAATGTGAGCTTGTTAATGCTTGTCACTGCTGTATGTAAGACACATGACTATTTTGCTGCTTTTATTCAAAAACCACAGCTTAAGATTGTCATTTTATTTGCTTCAAGTGGATTACCCTTATAAGTTGTCTTTCTGTGAGCACTGACAAGCTGTTGTTTCCACCCGTGAGTTATGGTAAATTTAAAAATAAAGACTCTAAGATCCTTTGAAGTTGAGGAAAAGAGAACTCCTTACATTGGCTCTAAGCAAGCATCAAAGCAACAGCAAACACCTCCTTGCAAGGCAGAGTGTTCTCTGTAGACTTCTCTAACACCTTGTTTTATGTGACAAGTCACTGATAGCTGAATACACTAAGGTGTTCTTTAGGATACCAGGAAAATAATCGACTGGAATTGCTACCTTCTTGTCTACCTCAGGAAAGACAGGAAATTTCCTGAAACTGAGGTTCCTTCCCTGTCTCAGGTAGGCACATGCCCATGGTAACTGGAAAGCTTCAATTTCCGGTGTCACATCTTTTGGATGTTTTTGGTTCTGAGTTATTCAGGGTGTTGCATCTCAGAAGAAAGGTTTTCTGGGATGTTTTATGTCTTTTTTTTTGAGAAATAAAAAACACATGGCAGATGAGGGGACACCTGACTACAGTTCTCAACATGTAGTGCAGCGCACCTTCAGTGGTGTTCTTGAGTTTCCTGTGGACTGTTTACTATCTCTGTATCAGCTCTCTCCTTGAATCAAGTTTGGCTGCTCTTTCACATATGGAGAAGCCTTGGGGTTTTGTTTGTTTGGGTTTTGCTTTCATCTTGATAGCCTTGTGATTGTCTGGATATCCTATTTAACCCCTTTTTCCTTGATAGCTTTTAGTTCCCCCCTCACCATTGTCCCCCATGTTCTTGCTCTTCAGCACTTTTTTTCTGCCTTTTTTCTGGTACCATTCTATTTTCTTCTTTCTTCTCTTCCCATGTTTTTGTTCCTTCTCCAGTTTCAAGCCCACCTTTATTTACCTGTCCTGGCCACTGTACTTTAATACTGTCTCTTTAAATGCAAGGAAAATGAGTTAATGATGTAACTGTGCTTCAGCCTGTGTATATTTGCATACATGTATGCACAGAAGTTATATATTAGCAGTATCATCTAGTAGGTATACCATGGTACTAAGGCATTACTGTTTACAGGATGGTCTGTGTAACTTACTGAGGCATGGTTTTTCCTTTCAAAGATTGCCAGCAATGCCTAAGGAATTCTTCTGTCTTGCCTCTTTTAGGGCACTTTGCACCCTAGCAGCCATTGGACCAAAGGTGTGGGGAATGCAGAGGTGCTGTGCAAAGATTGCTGAAGGACTGAGACCTCTTTTCTTCTGGCCACCGAAGAAATGAGAGGAAATGACACAAGTTTGTGTCTTAGCAGCCCGTAGCACTGCTTGTGTAAAAACACTCATTTGCAGCATTTCAGGGCTCTCTGGAACATATGCTCCTCATGAAGCAGAGGGGTATGGAGAGGTGATAGAGGATGAAGAATACATGTGTCCCCTTGATCTTGTTTTTTTGCCACCATTAGGAAATTCCCCTTCTAGCTTCAAACATGAGAGCAGAAAGGGAGTGCAAATATTTAAGGGAGAGGAGGCAGTTCATTTGTTGAAATAAATAGAGTAGGGAAAGCAGTAGCATCGTAAAAGCTTAGAATGAACTGAAGAATTCTTAGTTTTATTTAAAAAAAAAAGTTATTCCTGTTTCATTGTCCTTTCAGTGTAAATTTATGGCTAGAGTAGGAAGGGGAGGGTTGCACTGAACCTGTGAAAACTGATGACACTTCAAAAAAATTTCAGTTCTGTGCAGGGATAACTTTAACAAATGTGATGCCCTGACTCCTCCACTGTCTTATAATTGCATCTTCTCTCTAAAGTGTGCTCTAATTTACTCTGTGCAAGATAAGCTCTTTCTGTGTAGCTCAGAATATGTAGTCCCTACTCCAAGTGATTGTACTCTGCATAAGCAATGAGTTCAATGTCTCCCTTTAATTAGATTGATGGCACCTCCAGAAGTTCTTCTAGAAGCCAGGGAAAGAGGCCCCAAAGGAAGGTGGTGATCAGGAGAAGGATGACAGGTAACGTGGTAGGTAAACAGTCCACTGATCACAGCTAATGTTAAAACATCAGTCAGGATTTTAGATAGCTCCATGTGAGTCTTGCCTCTGACACCACCAGGACCTCTAATCTCAATCGTGTGTATTCACAAGTTGTGTATCAGCAAGTTATTTGCTAATCTAAGGTGAAGAACCCACTTGTTATTTAAGTGGCTTTAAGATGATTGCCCCTGGTATGCTTCCATGAAGAATGCTAAGTTTGGAGTAGTTAAGTGTCTCTTGAGTGTCTCAACAAAATTTCATTTTTGTTGCAACCTCTACCGCTAAACAAATGATGGCATGTATCTCTCTAATAGGTGGCAGCTAATAAAACTGACTATCTTAGTGAAAAAATATAGCTGGGGATTGATTACTCAGCAATGTTAATGAGAATTGAGTTTTACACTTATAACTAACCATTTTCTAGTAAAACAGGTTTAGGTTCTTCAACTTGATACTAATTGGACATGTTGCAAAATTGTGTCAAAGAGAAGGGTATAATTAGGATGCATCATTAGCCTCTGTGATGCCTATATTCACTGAACTGTATTTCCCTCCTTCTTTACAAATTATGGCCTTATTTATGGATGTGTCTTCTTGGGCTTTTCTCTGTGATGTGCTCACCACTCCCATCAGTTACAAAACACTTTGAATTTCTGTTGACTTTTCAGTCTTGAAAGCACTTGGAATCTCACAGGATACAGGCTCCAGAGCAAAGTATAAAAAAGATCTACTTTGTTGAGCTAGCTAAAGTTGAGCTAGCTGAAGCACAGCTGCCTGAAATCATTATTCCGTGGTTCAGTATAGCTCCAATTCTCCCTACAAATAGTGCCACATAATCCAGATACATGCTGGTCTTTGTGCCTCAACCAGCCCAACCTGCAATTCCACAGCAGATTTTGGACTGTTATTTCTAGCCAGTGGAGAGAAGGCAACAAAAGCAAATACAGATACCAAAAGGATTCACATTTCTTAGAATAAAACCTCTTGTCTGAAGTCAAGTGTCAAACTTCACAGGATTCACAGACTACTTTCTTAACAGTCTCTGGGCTTTAGGTTCCAAGAAATTCCAAGCAATCTCCAACTTTCAAAGGAGTAATGCAGCATTCTCCTGGTGGCAGATTTTTATTTTTCTTGCTGTAAGACCTGAAGAAAGGGATTTCTTTCATGCTGGAGACTTTTTGCAAATGTTACAAGGGACAGTCCTTTTCCCAGACAACTTAAATCCAGCCTTGACTTGGTTCCCTCTTATACTTTGATTCCTTTAGTTTACCTTAGGCAAATAAATCTAAATAATGTAGTCAATCAATATTTCTGAGGAAAAAGGCTGAGCTTGACTGAATCTTAGAGTATTGACTTCCACACCTGATTATGCTACTTAGCTGTAAACAACCTCTCTTTCATGATGGTAAGGCAGAACGTGTGAGTTTATTTGTCTGTAAGAGACAAACTCGAAACCATCTTTCAAGTATTAATGTAATAAACATCTTTGAAAATTACCATTATAAATAAAAATTGTATAAAAATGTATAATCATGAATATTCATGCAAGTATGTGTTCACGAAAAGAAACACAATGAGAAGAAAGTGTTTTGGGGTGGGGTTCTTTTTGCACGTGAATAGAGCCCCAAGGAAAGTAAAGTCATCTTTTAGTTCTACCTGGCATCATTTAACACCTCTCATTGTTCAGTCTGGGGCATTTTTGACATGAAAAGGAGACGACTGAAAGAGGCATGAACTACAGAAAGATTGCTGCAGTGAGGTAAAGATCAGTCTCCTTTTCGTATGTTTTAGATCAGACAAGAAACAGTGGGCTTTGGCCACACCGAGGGATGCAGGTTAGGCACTAGGCCTGGTGGGTTCCTCTGCAGGGTGGATGGTGAAGCACAGGCAACCATTTCCCTGGGAGGCTTCAGGGCTCCTGTCACTCAAGGCCTCTATCAACAGGTTACCCAAAGTCTGCCAGAAATACTGCTGCCCTAGAATGGACTTGCTGATCAGTTGAGATTCCTTGCACCTAGTTTTTCTTTCTTCCCTTTCCTTTATGCTTTTTCTCTTCATGCATGGCTGATCACTATTGCAGGCTACAACCTTACATCTGCCTTACAGCAGAAACAAACCTGCCAAAGCTGGAATGAAATTTTGGGATGTCACAGATTACAATTATCCCCTTCAGTATTTGGACATAAAAAAAAAAAAAAGAAAGTATTGAACTCTTTAAGTTTGTTCCAGAAACTTCATCTTTTTAAACAAGTCATAAACTGAAAATCTGGGGAGTATTCATTGCTTTTTCTCTGCAAAACAAAGGCTACATCCATTTCCCCAGTAGGATAGAGAATAAAAGTGACAGCATTGTTTAAGTGGTGCTAACTGGCTTGACATGAAGGAGGGACAGATCTTTCACAATGTGCAACAGCATTTATGAGACTTAGAAAGAGCCAGGAGATGTGAGGAGTGGGGGACAAGCAAGCAAAGAAACACAAGCCCAGAGATTCCTTAAAGAGGAAAGGATTGTTCACCTGACAGAGAGAGATGGAGGTGGCACTTTGTTGGAAATAAGAGAGGATGTGACGTGACGTAAGGTTTTACTTTTGGTGCTTTTTCAAGAGTTCTCCCAGTCTTCCTTCCTGCTGCAGCTTCTCTGCCTGTGCCAGTCTGTACTCCAGAAGGTCTTCCTGAGAAGTAATTTCTCAGTTAGTTGTGCAATCTCCTCCTCCCTCTTGAGTTTTCAACAAAACTCAGGGCATAATAGCCTGGACAAGACAAATGGGGAAACTTTGCAATAGAACAAGTGCCTACAAATAAGATTCATATAGGTTAAACATATATACTCTCTGTCATAAGAAGCAGCAAAACTCCACAATGTTTACATATTAGAAAAAGAAAAAGTCAAAACAGATGAAGCTCAGTGACAGAAGTAATGTGGGAGAGGGACTGTGAGAGGAACACTAGGACCAGTGGTGTCATATTTGATTTATGATTGCAGTAAACAGGCATAAAGAAAAAAAGACCCAAGAGGGAGGAGGACAGTGTGAGTCTAGAAAAAAAAGAATGAAGCTCAAAGGATAAAGAACATGCGAAAAAAAGTAGAGTTCATATATTCATTTTTTTGTCTGTTCATTACTTAGGCATATTCAAAATCCCAGCAGCCAGATCTAAGCTGGTCCTGCTCTGAGTGATGGGGTTGGACCACATGAGCTTCAGAGATTCCTTCCAACCTAAATCATTTCATGGTTATAATGAAACAACTGCAAAAGGTATTATCGATGTGTTAAGAACATACTGCTGCTCTCTTCTCATAGTTACTGGTTAGTGATCAGCAAGTCCATAAGGTTTACGTAGTAACTCTTCTTTTTCTTTCCTTGTTTAGGTAGCGTGTTTAGATGTACTTTCCATTCCCTGAAGCCTGCCACGTGTGTTAATGTCTGCAGAAGAGCTATGTTAACCATAACCTAACCTGATCTGGCCTTGTAAATAGAACTGATCCCAGCTTAGAGCACCAGGACACAAGACAGGTAGGTGCAGACACTATTTCTATGTCACTAAGGTGTGCCATGTACTCTTGCGTGCAGAGGGGAGTTTGGAGGGAATAGTTTTTGTTTCACCCTTCCACTGAATTTGAGCAATGTGGAACACCCTAATTTCTAGAAGTATGTTAAAACTCTCACCTAAATCTTTCTAAAAGTAAAGATTATGGAACTATAACCTGTGGCAAATATGGCAGGCATTGAAAACTAAAGAAATTGCCCATGTTCTTATTTCTTTTGTAGGAGCAGAATACAAGAAGTGTTTTAAAAAGGTTGTAAGTGCTTGTCAAGGGCACCCTGTGCTTAAAAAAATATTTCCTTTGTCTAATTTGAACAAAGCTGGTGGCTTGGTAGGATTAAAAACACATGGGTCACAACAACCCCTGTGCAAGGGGCTCACCTATTACCCTGAGGGGCACAGTATAAAGCTGCAGGTGCAATAAAATGCTGATACAAAGCTCCCATTTAAAGCAAGTAGCATTTGGTCACTAAGAAAGTAGTTAGCCTTGCACTGGATTTATTTTTCGGAAGTAAGAGAATTTTTATCATTTTCTGTTTCATCTCAGAAAGGGGGGTTAATGTTTCATGAAGAAGATAATGAAAACCACCTAGGGAGCCATCAGGCAAAGAAACTTCTAGAAGCTGCACTAAAAAAATGTCCATCTCTGCTTGCCTCTTGCACATGTGAATCACCTTTTTACCAACTCCTTTGGAGAAATGACAGATTTAATATGTGCTCGATTGAAGCAACAGAGTTGTGTGCAACAGAAAGATGTGGAGGGAGATTTCCTTGAAATAAAACTGCTCTGTAGAACAGAAAATATTTGAACATAAATTTCAAAGGCAGGTTTTGGCAGATAATGGTTTTGGGCTTTGAAGGCACAGCCTGCTAGTAACCAGTATTGTTAACTGACACAATATGATGCAGGTATATGGAACTGAAAATAGGTACATTTACAGTTCAGATACTGCTTTAGTTAAGGTATGCTAAGATTTTCCTTTATATCCTTCTGTTCTTTAAGTTGCATACATATTGTTTTAAACATTGGTAGAGCGTGAGAAATAGAAAAGTTTGTTTCCAAAGAATACTTAACTTTTTAGATAAAAAGCATAGTTTTACAAGGCAATCAAATGTTCTCCCACAGAAACTTGGAAAATCTAGCAAAATTTTAAATTCCCTAACGTCTTTAAATTCTAGTGTCTCTCAAAACCAATAAATCTTGAGCTTAAACTCTAATTTTCAGCCTCATAAACCATATTATTTCAAACTTCAGCTATACTTTTCAGGTTAAATATCTACCCTTGGCAAACAACCAGTAAATTCTTGATTTAATAAGAAAGACATTTAGCACTCCTGATGTTTCAGTTCCTAAAGCAAATATTTGGATTTAGATGCCTGAAATACACCTTATGTGAAATCCTGGGGAACTGAACAGTTGTGTTCAATGTCCCAGGTCTTTGTAAGGATGTACCTAGATTGCTATGATCGATCTGACTATGCTACTTCTACAGCAATCTCAATTTACCTTAAAACATTTCTAAAAAGCTTATGATCAGGTCAATATTTTCCAGTCCTTTGCTTGTTGAACCAATGGTAGCAACTGGGATCAATTTTTTTTTTTGAAAGATATTATCTAATAAATACGTTGATGAGAACAGTAGTTTTGCTGTTTTTGTCTTCTGACTGCTTTGCTCTTGGCTGATTTTCTACCACTTCTAATAACGTAAAAAGATGTCACATGCTACAGAAGTTGAGGCCAGAACAGTTTTCCCTGAAAGAAAAGTTAGGAAGCTGCAGGAGATGATAACACTTTTCACCTTGGAGAAATTCTGTTATCTAAATTAAGTTTTCAAACAGAAGTAGTTCAGTCACACAAATAACAGTATGCTCCTATTCACATCCTAAATGGTTGCTAATACAACTGTGTTCTATTGAGGAGCTTTTTTTTGTTCTTTTTCCACTAGAGAATATAAAATTTAAATGGCACACATAGCTAATCTACTTGGAATCAAATACTGTTTTTATTTGGTAGATTATCCAGCTACCTCAAAGAGCAAATCTCAAAAGGGAGGGAATGGTCACACTTCTTGTGAGGTCCAGGTTTCCTCCAGACCCTTGCATCTGCCATAGGGTCAGTGAGATTGTGGGAGTTCACAGTTAATGGTGTGGTGGCAAAAAGTCGTGTATTAGGGAAGTGGGTGCACCTCCTTTAGCTCCCCTGGGGAAGCTGTGTGTGTGCGATGACACTGTGTGTGTTGGTCACGCTCCTCTGCGTAAGAGAGGGAACAGTCAGGTGAACTCTCATGCTGAGTATGGCAGGAGAGGAAAACCTGTAGTCCCCAAAAAGTGGTAGCAGGGAGAGCAACAGCCTCAACACTGAGGAAACTTCCTGGGAAGTGGAGGGCACAGCAGACATTTCTCCAACCCAGCTGCTGAGCGAGAAAAAAACAAAACTGAAAGAAAGGAGCTCTCTTGCTCCAGTGTGCAAGAGAGGGGGTTATAAATTTTATTTATTTCTACTGTCTTTAGCCTCGCTGGCTTTTTTTCTCACCCATTTTAATTTTTCCCCTCACTTCATACTGTAATAAGACTTGGCTTTTGACCTTAAAAGCATTTTCTTTGGAGGACTTGCAGTGAGAAAATCTTAGGCAGATTCACCACAGAGTTACAGCCAGCTCAGAGGCTTGTCATATCTACATAACACAATACAGAGTTGGTTTTGAGCAGACATGAACAGTTTGGTGATTTTCAAACTTCAGGCGAGCACGTTGGACTTGTATGCAAATTTCTGTTCCTACTTAACAAAATTACACGGCTTTCATTGGGGTATACCAAAATGCTTCCAGCTTGGTGGATATAATGTGAACTTGTACATCTCTGCAGATGAAGTCCAGAAATAGTGCCTATTTTTAGGACATTAAGAAATCTTTTCCCTCTTAAATCTGCCAAAAACTTGTGCGTGAAAATGCACTCTTTTATCACAATGCCTGGAGTTATGAATCACATGAAGCCACCACATTGAACATTGATTGAAGTAGTTTATTTGACAGTCGTCTATAAGGGAAAACACTGGTCCAAATACTGTACTGTCAAAATCAAGGATTCTTGCATTGTGTTCATTTTTATAGCCATATATTTTCCCCTCCAATCAGCAATGACACCCTGAGGGAGCTCTCCTTGAGGAAAAAGTCACACTCTTTGGGTCTTATTATCTAGAATTAACTTTAAGTCGAAACAAGCCACCTGCAGCATGATTACTCTTGAAAGTTCTCTGTGTATTCATGTGGTACAGAATAAAACAGTTCATCAATTTGTCCTTCTTATTCCTCGTTAAGGCACTTCCCTTTATAACTGTAGCTGCAGAACTCTGTATTTCAAATTAACATTCAGAATTTTGAGCAGAGATCCCACAAAGCTTTGCTCAGATGTTAATCTGCATGTGTCTGGAGATGCATTCTTTTTCTTGCTGTACAGGTAGTCTCTGTGGAAAGCACTGAAATTTCAGAGTGTAATCATTTTTAAGCCTAATTCCTATAACTCTTTCCTCTTTACTGGAACATCCGTCTTGCTAATTTATGGTGCCATTTACACAGTGCCAACAAGTAGTGTAACGGAATTATCAGTCAGTGCTACAGTCTTTGCAATGCTTTGTCTAAACACATTCCTGCAAATATATCTCAAGTCATGGAGTGGACTGTGAAGGGTGTTCCTGGGCATGAGGATGGCTGCAGCCTAATCTAAGCAAATGTTCTTTCTTGGGTATCCTGGAGCGGCACAGTTTATAGACTGCTGTTTCGGGGCTCTACCAAGCAGCACTGAACAGAGGAGGCCAAAAATGCTGCAGGCCTGACGGGCTGAGTGCTTGACAGCATCGGTCTGGACATAAAGCCACTTTTCCTAGTCATCTCCTCAGATGTTTGCTCAGAGACCTACCCTGAGTAAGCAAACGCACACCGCCAGCTCTGTCCAGGAGACTGTGACCAACAATAACTACTAGCTGAACCACAGAATAGTTTAGGTTGGAGAGGACCTCTGGAAATCATCTAGTGCTTAAGCCAGGTCAGCTAGAGCAGGTTGCCCAGGACTGTTGGGTTTCCCCAGGTTTTGGGGAAATCCAGTTGACTTTCTGAATATCTCCAAGAATGGAGATTCCACAACCTGTCTGGGCAACCTGTTCCATTATTTGACTGCCTTCACAGTAAAAAAGTGGGGGTTTATATTCAGATGATATTTCCTGAGTTTATTTTTAAAAAAAAATGCATGCCCATTGCCTCTTGTCCTGTCAGTGGGCATCATTGAGAAGAGTCTGGCTCCCTCTTCTTCACTCCCAACCCTCAGATATTTGTACATGTTGATAAGATCCCTCAAGCCTGCTTTTCTCCAGGCTGAGGGAGCTCTCTCAGTCTTTCCTCAGGCAGAAGATGCTTCAGTCCTGTCATCATCTTTGTGTCCCTCTGCCAGACGTGCTCTGGTAGGCCCATGTCTCTCTTGTACTGAGGAGCCCAGAACTGGACCCTGCATTCTGCATGTGGCCTCACCAGTGCTCAGCAGAGAGGGAGAATCACCTCTCTCAACCTGCTAAAAACGTATTTCCTAATACAGCCCAAGATACTTCTGGCCTTCTTTTCTATGAGGATGAGACCCACTTTCCGGCTAATAGACCTAGTGTCATAAATGTGGTGGAGATGTGAGATTCCATAAAAGTGCTAATTTTCATAGTTATAAACATAGGCAAGACTGGCCAGATTAGAATACCAGAGTAGCTTCCATGAAAAGCCCACTGGCGGCTACCTTTTCCTGCCTCTTTCCCACATATCTCAGTCTTTCAGGTCCATCAGCATAAAGTGTAATGCACCTGTCATGTTGAAAACCCTTATCGATGGAATATTCCCATTTGTGGCATGTTACAATTGCCTTGAACTGGGCAGGATGGAGCAAAAATCCATTGGTTCTCACAGTTAGATAGGTTCTTAAGAAAATTTCAAGTCCATCCTCCTGCCCCAGAGCTATTATTCATAGCTGTGTCATTCCTGATGTGCTTTTCTGATCTTTTCATAAACACCAGAGATGGAGACAGGAGTATTTCCCCAGGAAATCTTTACTATTGGTGCTTCAAAAATATTACCGCTACCGAGGTCCAGCATCTAACGAGATTCTTCTTTGACACATCTTAGACCCATTATTGTCTGTTCTACCAATACCCCTTCCTTGATACCAGATATGTTAATGTATTTGTTTAATTGAAAAGCATAGATTTATGTTTTCTGATCTCTTCCTTGATACTTCATTTAAACTAAACAGTAGACAGGGTCCTAATTAGCTTTGAACTGATAGGCCCAGAGCTCCACCAAGTTCGTAGTACCCACTTAGGCAATAACATCTGTTTTAAAATAACATGCCATCTTATAGAGGTGTCAAACCATGTTACCATGTAAGATATGTAAAAGATAAACTGTCCTCAGTCTATGAAAAAGGAAACAAAGGAAAAAAGAATGCATGCAGTATTTCAAATCTGAATGAAGAGCTGATGTAAATCAGCTATGGACCCAAATATGAAGTGTTGTCTTTAAGAGTTGTATGTGAATTATGGAAATGAGAAATGGGGTGGAAGACGTGGAGTATCAGCTGAGCACCCCAAAGTGCTAGCAAGAACACGGGGGCTAGAGCCTCTGTACTACAAAAGCTGGGAAAAAGATCACAGGGTGGGAAGGAAGATGAGAGAGAAGGCTTTCTTAGCAAGCAAGAAATGATAACATCTTTGTCATAAGAGGGAATGGCAATAACGGAAGATCCCATGTTTTTAAATGGAATTTATTTCTAAAAGAAACAGTTGTGTGTAAAAAGAGACGGGGTTTGCTGAGCCTGTGAAGTGGGAGTCAAAGTCAACACTCATATCACTCAGGGTGCTTAAACTATCCTTTAGCTTAAGATGGAACCAAGCAATTAATGTAGGCAAATGTGTGAAAATTTGATAGAGATGATAAACCAAAAATTCCACTTTAGCTATTTACAAATACTGCACTTGCTCTAGGCTGAGCTATCTGTACATGAATGTATGCATACTTTTACAGCCAGGCTTCTAAATGGTAACTATTCCTGAAAGGAAAGATTGCCTTTCTGCAGAGTTGTCATTACTATGATGACTGTATTTTTATATACATATAAATATATATTTGTATGTTCTGTAGGATATATTATTTAGAAAATGGCCTTGTAGATTTACAAATGCGCCCAATTCTACTTCAATAGAAGTTATGCTGAAGTAAGGATTACAGTCTATTTCATGAGTGTTATTTTCAAAGACCAGACTAAAGTGTCAGATAATATTAATTCAAATACTCAAGAACTCTCAACCATATGGGAGGTTGTGTCTGTGGGATTCTACCTCAAGAGAAACAAGAAGAACAGATGTGTAGACTGAATGCAAATAGAGCACAAGTCTACAAAGGAAAAAAAAATCATCCCAAATTTTTGAACTAAGACAACCTTTAAATACTTCTAATTCCAAGAATAACTCTTATCCTATAGTTTGTTTTTCTATCTAGAAACCAGTGTTTTAAACAACATGAAGTACCTTTCTTAAAGGAAATATCACTTGTCCTATATCATACATAACAAAAGGGAAAGTTTTGATTCTAACAGAGAGGTGCAGAAGGGCACAACTAGGCAGTATGACAGTGGTGTTAACAGGGCAGACATTGCCTTTTGCGAACACCAATGCCAGCCATTACCATTGCCTCTGTTGATTTTGCACTTGACAGCAGAAGGACAGCACGCGATGAGCAAAACTGCTCCTGGCTTTTTGAAGCCTCTGTTGGAAAGCAGGGACATCACAAAAGAACTAGAACTGTTTCACATTATGCATACATGAATTCAAATAATGCAAGTAGAGCAATTACGAGACACAATCCAGCCAGCTGAAAAGCTGTATCTTAACTATGCAGTTCTAGCTGAGGTATTCCAGTCAACAAGCATTTAGCTAGAGGCAACTGTGCCTCAAAACAGAACATTTTCCAAAATTAGTTTTGAAAAATAGGCCCTGGGGAGTTACTTTTTTAGATACTTCTTGATTTAAATCAGGCAGCTTGTAAAAGAACATCTATTGCCCCAAGATTTGCCTATACTCACAAAAGACAGAGCTGCTCTATTTCAGAAACTGGAGCCTTTGGCATATTATATGAGTTATACATAATTTAAACTTTTAACAGCATATTTTAGATCATCCACATAAAAATATAAGTACAGTCATTGCAGCACAACCACATTACATCTACAATCATCTTTAGACCTGTTTCTCTTTTATCCTGTTTTCTGTAGACACTAATCTTAATTTAAAATTGTTACAAAAAACCTATTTGAAATCCATTTTAAGATTGTTTTCACCGAATCATTAAACCTTTCCTACTAATTTGGGGTTTGGGATAAGATGGAGAGGTCTCCATCTCATTTCTTATACATCTACCAGAGACCTGAGTAGAGAGGATGGAAGACAGACACAAAGAGAAGAAAATAAAGCTTCCATGAAATGTTGACTTTGTAAATTTTTATACCTAGTTAAATGCTGAGAGTACAGACCATCCTGTACTTATTCTGTCTCTGTAGATCATAATCTGGTTTATATGTTCTAATACTGACAGTTTGGTGGGATTTTTTTCTTAAAGCTGGTTCTTGTATGCTACAGGATGTGTTCATATTAACATTTTAGCTCCGATCAGGAGCTTACTTTTGAAACCAATTTACCAACTGCTCCTGCTTGCTCTGCTTTGCTACTGTATGTGCTGTATTCCTTTAAGAGGTGACTAAACCAGAAGATGCACACTTAATGCACTCCAACTATTAAGACTAGTCTAATTCAACACCACACTAGAGTTACTCTAAAATAAAATCCTTTGACATGCATATGAAGTGGATGTCTGCATCAGCTGCATTGTTCTACAGAACTGCTCGAGTTGGGCTACAATGTACAGACCATATGGCTAATGCAGATATAACAAATAAATAATCTAAATAAATAATCCCTTCTCAGGGAATATTTCTACCTCTGGGTACTTAACATTTATATCAGTATGAAATCTTTACTAGTTCTGAAAATGATTTCCTTAATAGGGAGATAAAAAAACTCTTCTCTATGAAAGATGGACTGCAAGCACAGGGAACACAATTTTGCTCTTAAAGAAGCTTTAAACACAAAATAAAAGTACATTAATCTGTACTGGGCATAGATGTGGGAGCTGAAACTACTCTGAATTATGTTTACTGAAGATGCAAGTAATAGAACTGAGTTTACTTCTCGAAATTCAAATATGTTTTCAAAGGAAAGAATTTTAAGGAACAAGAAATCTAAAACTGCCCGTCACTTGTTGATGGATTCCATATAATAATTTTTTATGTACCTCACAACTCTCTGGTTTCATTGGGTATGCAAACTCTGTATATGTTTCCATGATTCTGCCCTGCATATCAGTGGATGGAAATATTTGAGGTTCCCTAGAAAACAGTCAACTCATCAGCAAAAACTTTTGGAATTCATTACATGAAATAGTACTTGACTTAAGAGAGGAAGTGGATTAGGAATAAATTTGCAGAAGTCAGTCTCTGCCTTAGTCATGACATAATCACTGATGCATCTTGTATGATACCGTCTGAGTTAACCTAACTTTATATGTTGTTTGCTCTTCCAGACCAAATATGAGAATTGATTAGTTAATACCTTTTGGAACCTTGAAAAATTACATGGGACATATTTGGTACCTTGCATTATTAGAAATTCCAGCTATTGATGATTATTTGTGTGATTTGGTCAGCTTTGTCGGTATCTGATGAACTTGAAGGACTTAATTCTCATTATTACTTTGTCATACCTTCAAATCTACCAGCAATATCGGATGTTAGTCACATCTCAGACATACGAAAAGATCTTTCCTAAAGCTGTAAAGAAATGATAGTTAATGCATGAATCTTCCTCAGAGATCCTGTTCATTGTCTTTGCTCTCTGATATCCTCTGCATTGACTAAGCTTCTCTGACTGCTCCAGCTGCCAGCAACTGCTCCCCTCATTTGATGCTGCGGTCTGGATGTTTACTGAAGCAGGAATGACCAGCTTTAGAGAAATCTTCATTGTTGAAGGGAAGCTTCTCCACCTCTCCCCAGCAAGTCATGATAAAACATGGTCAGAAGGAAGTTGGAGTACCTGACAGAATGAACTCAAGAATTTTGGATATAGAACAAAACTGCAAAGCGCTGGGTGGCTTTCAGGGTAAAGTTGACCCAGATATGTTACAATTAAAGAAAGGACTGAAATCAATCATATGGCATGAGCTATGAACCATAATGGCCACGTGAGAGATGTTTACAGTTTTAGTTAACACAAAAGGTAGAAAAACATTAAAAAGCAGGATTTCGGAAGAGCTTTTCGCCTGGTTATGGTCCATTTCAGTACTGTTGGATTATGGGATAAATCTCATCTGCACACCCACAAAGGAGCAGACAGACAATGGCGGGAAGGGACCCCAAATAATCCCCTGCTGGGCTACTCCCAGGCACATCACAGGGGCCATCAGCACAGCAAAGGCCCAGCTGCACAAGCCCAGAAAAGCACAGGGATGCACAACAGGGGAACCCAAATGAAGGACTCCTGATGAATGACCACCTTGTCCAGGCACCTCCCAGGGCTACCCCAGGAGAGACACCAGCTCCAGCATCCAGGTGTGAAACCCATCCCTATGAGTCATGGGGAGCAGATGTCCAGTCACCTTTTGGACTACGGGTGTCACTGTCTGTGCGTGTGTGTGTCTATATGCGCACATAAATATATATATTTTTTTATATATTTTCTCACTAGTGGACCTCCATCCTGCCTAGCCACAGATGGGACCAGGGTGAGGCCATTGGTGTTGTCTATGTCCATGTGGGTATGCTGAGTTTCTCTCTACAGCCACGTCTACAGGTATATACGTAGTGTACATGTGTGATTTTGTGTGTGTGCCTCCTGGGAAGATGTCTCCAGTATCAATACTTGTAGTCCTAGGGACATGGAGCAGCAGTGGCCGTACTCCTCTTGGGCTGTTGGATCCAGCATGATATATTTACCTCTAAGAAACACTTTTTTTTCTTTCTGCTGGTAGCAATACAGAAATTAGATCATTAATAGAGTTAGACTGCACTCCTAGGTATTATTCATGCAAAATATTTGTTACAACTTAAAACCTGATATCTTTGTTTAATATTAGATAATTTCTGATCTTGTAAAAGATAATAAAAATCCCCACCTTGATCATTAGCCTTCACGAGACAAGGCAAGGAAACAGAAAAGAGGTATGGCTCCCTAGTTAGAGCTCGTAGTTAGATTTGACATGCAGGAGTAAAGCTGCTCCTACTTTGGACAACAAGATTTCTCTGGAAAAAAAAACAAAAACAAATTCAGAAAAGTATATTGTTGAAGGGTAGTTCCTGAAAATATCCAACATGGTCAACTTAGGTCTTAATGAAAGATGTAGAAAAAATCAGGCTGATTTCAAAGTTTAGGCAGGAGTGATATCCCAGAGAAGATAGCTGAAGGATGTGATTAGTGACAGTTACCTTGACTTACTGTGTTACACTGTTTCCTTCCAGTTATGCTGAGGAATGGAACCCAAATGTTTTCAGCAATCAGATTTGTAGTGCTTTTCTAATACCCAAATGGCTGTGAGGATGTGAAACATGAGGAGATATATAATGTAACTCCCACCCTTACGTCCACTAAATATGTTAAAACTCCCTTAAGTAGTTCAGTATGTAACAGGTATTCTTTAAACATAAAAATGTTTTTTTTAAACTGCCTAATATCAATTTTATTACATAACCTATATACTACACTAGTAGAATCACCTTTCTATCGTAGACAATGAGAGCTTGTAAGGAAATAACACATCTATGGTAAATGAAGTTTACATTTTTTTTAGTCTTATTGTTAGCAGACAAGGTAAAATAGGGAGAGATGGCAGCATGAGTTGGTTAAGAAGACAGCCATTGATATTTGGAAACTTATAAAGCTTAAACTTTATTGACAAAGTCACTTCTCAAGCTTCTCTGGTTTTATTTTAATTAACAAAGAACAACCTTTGCACTCAAAGAAATTAAGGATAGTTTTGTGGTAAAGGTTAAACAAGCGTGTAAGTGTTTTCAGGATAGGTGTCCAAGTCACTTCTGAACACCTCAGTATGGATTCACCACTTACAGCGGTATGTAATAAAATGATGCTAAAGCGTCTGTAGTATTTGAAATCAGATGAGGAAACGGCGGCCTAGAGCGTGGTGTTTTGTCAGCGCTGCAGGAGACAGCTCCCTCTCTTCAAGCTGCCGGTTACTTGTAGCTACCACTATGCATACTAAGAGATTTTTAGTTTTGTAAAAAGTGCAAGCAGGGAAAAACAGACCCTGAGGATTTCACCTTGACTGAAGTACATAATGTCGGGGCATTTGATCTACAATAGCTATGTCTTAATAGTGACCTCGGACCTTCTCGTGGGAAGAGAAAACGTGATAGCAGCTGGAAACTGTATACTAACGTTGTTTCAAAACCATTTTTTTGAGAATGAACAGTTAGGTTAAGCTGTAATAAAAATGTAACTGTCATAGTTTTAACTAAAATGAAATTAGTAATACGGTTGGTGTAAAAGATGATGGTAATCTAAAAGCATGCACAATTATATATTATCAAATATAGTTAATAAAATACATGGAAAATGAATGAGTGAAAGAGGAAAATATATTTAAGAGTAATTCTCTAAAATTACTTTTCCCAGGTTGGTGGTCACTAGGTCTACTCATTGTGTTCTGCCAAACCAAAGCAGTACACAGGTTGGGAAAGTGGAAATTAATAAAAACCACTGGCTGATTTGGTACAGTGTCCTGCTCTTTTCTCCAGTGCCGTTACTAGGAGAATGTTAAGCCATGTTTGGCTTGACAGTTTTCTCCTAGTTATTTCTAATGAAACTCATGTGGTCCATGCGGCTAGAAAGAAAGGGATAATAATATGACCATAAAAAATAGATGTGTAAAATACAAGGGAAATTAATACCACGATAAAGTGGCCTGGAGATGGAAGAACAGAAGAGATTCTACTAGTAGTCCTCAAATGGTTTGAGCAACATCTTTATATTATGTACCACTACTCATCTATAGTTTTACCCGTTTCCCATGTATGGTTTCAAATTCTTGCTACGTCTTATGTGTTTGCCTCCCAATTCCTATCATAAATGACATGATAAGGGAGTGATAAGGACCTGGATTTTGATAGAAGAGGGAGCTATTATTAACTTGAAGTTTAAGGAGCAAATGAAGAGAGAAGGAATAGATGGTAGGCTTGAAACTTGAAAAGGGGATCAGAACTGAAGGATTAAGGTTTTCCAGGCAGTTGCTCTTACATGTTGTGGAACAGAGCATTTTACGTTTCATATTGTACCTGGTCTCAACATCACAATTTGCAGTAAGGTCAGAATCACTCTATTGTTTCATGAATGAAATTTACCTTACGTCCCCCCTAATGCAAACGAGTCAAAACATGGAAAACGGGAATGTATTCTCATGCCAGATCTTAGAAATATTTTTCCCACTCTCAGTTGCTATGGAAAGCTACAAATTAACAGGCTGGCACCAAAAGTATTGAGAGGGGAGAGGAGTTGCAGGCCACTGGGCTTATTTCCACATAACACATTTGGATATCAGTGAGCAGAGAGCACTCATGAGCTGCAGACCTGTGAACTGAGAGAAGGGAAGGAAGTTCCCAGTTCACTGTCTCTTGTCACTGTTCTGCTGCTCAACCACTATTTGCAGCAACCCTCTTTTGTGTAAAGTGTACTGTGAAATTAAAAAAAAAAAAAAAGAGCTAGTAAAACTTATATTTCTAATCTCTCAAGGACCGCTAACCTCTATCCTTTAGGCATTATTAGGTGTGAGTGCTATAAAAGAACAGTTACCCTTCAAACTTAGCCCTGAAGTAATATATTAATTATACAAAGAAATCTGGAGTATCATTGCTGGACAAACAGTGAAGTAAAGAGAAAAGCCTGCACGTGATTTTAATGAAACATATAAGAAACCATAAAATTCCTGCCTAAACATAGTGAGTGAGAGACCAGAATAGAAATTTTTCTATCAACAGATACTGTAATTTTTGGCCACCTTGTTTTGCAATGTTTCTTAGCTGTTCTTATGTAAGTATGGAAGAACAGTAATTAGACTTAGCTAAGGGAACAGGCTGAAGGAGCTCCATTTGAAGCTCTTTTTCGAGGTGAGATCAAGTTATAGTAATTCTAGCTAAAAATCAATGACATTATACTGTGTGATACAGTAGTTTATGTCATCATCTATTTATGAACATCTATTAATACTTGAATTGGATGACTTGTGCCCATCTTACAATAATTTTGGACAGCTGAGGTCTACAGACAAATCTCATTAACTTTCCAGGTGTTGTCAGGAATCTTGCATGTTATAAGAAAATCTCATGATTCTGTCATCTCCTGTGTCATTTTGTGCTCTGGTGGTGGTTATTCCTAGGAGCTTGCCCTCCAGAAATGACATGGTATCAACATAATTGTTTTTATTGTTTATTCTGTAATGTTTACATTTCTAAATATGTTTATTGGTATTGCTTACATATGTCCTTATATCCCTAGGAACATTTCATGTTGAAGGGTTATTCCATATGAATTACTTTACCTTGTGGCCAGAATCCGTCTTATGCCTGATATATTTTTAGTGGTATAACCAATGCCCTTTTTTTTTTTTGGCCAATACTGGAAAAAAAGAAATCAGAAAGGATGCATGTTATTATAATGCCTTCAAGAGGCTGACCAGACTCCCTTGTGTTAAAACAATTTGGCCCATTTCTTATGTCATGCACAGTTATATAAATATATATTTGGTTCCATGGAGAGTATTATCACACTTCAGTGCATTAAGCTATAATTTTTGAACCTTGTTCAGAACCAGCCTAGGAATCTGAGAAGATTTTTAATGGATGTGCGTTATTAAGATCCTAATAAAAGTCTGTATCTTCTTGTTTAAAAGTGCTTAATTACACTACTACTTTAAAGGAGTGAATTTTTCAATAATTTTTTCTTGCCAGAAATACTGCATAATTTCATGCATTACCTCTGTGTGTTGTAGGCACTGCATTTTTTTTTTACTGTGTATAAATGAAAGCGCAACACTTTCTTTTAATCTGTGTTTTCTCCAAATACTTTAATCTGCAAATATCCCTTCAGATCTGCAGAAGCTCATGCACCTGTCACATCAAATGATTTTGGTCTGTTTTTTTTGAAAAACATGAATCCCCCTGACACACGCGTTGCAAAATTGAATGCAGGCAGGGCTATTCTTCTGGTTTTATTCAACAATTCCATTCCTACCTCCCAGGGTGATAAAGTACTTTGATATCAAACTTTAATTCTTTTTTTTTTTTTCTCCAGCAAATGCTTTCATATTACTGAAGCTGATATGTTTGTACTTTGGGACACCAAAAGACTTGCTAATCCTGTTGATGCTTTATTTCTTGGGATTTGAAAGGCCTCTACATGCCTCCTGCAAAAATATAGTATTATCTTGTTTATTTGATTTAAATTTGTGTAGGTAAAATAGTTTTTAATGATGTGATTTAATAATGGACAAGCACTAAATGATTTGGTTCAATTTGCATAAGCCCCTAAAAGCTTTTGGACACTTTTTCAAGTTTAAATTCTATCATTATGAAACGGGAGGCTCTAACAAGAAAAGATGTTGGCACATGCTTGAAGCCATTCTTCTTTAAGCTAAACTGCTTCCAGCAAGAAGCAGACTCCAATGGGTATTTCTGTTGCTGAAACAAGACCCTGTAACATTCTATTTTTTCCTGAGTGGTACAGGATTACCACTTTCGTAGGAATTGGGGTCTAAATTGCCAGCACAAATTTGGAAAGACAGAATTGTGAAGGGACATAATCGTGAACAAATTTACCAAAATTTACCATTTTCTAAAATGCCTGAAGTGGTAGGTAGGAATTTCCTCCTCTGGCAGCTGAACTACATAAAAGCTGTTAGCCTAGATCTTATTTCTTTAATCTTAGCTAAATCTGATTTTGCCTATTACTTTCTAAATGCATATATATGACGTAAATGAATGGATAAATTTGAGGGGATGTATTTTTTTAAGCTAGGACAACAATTAAAAACAGTTCTTTATGTTTTTAATTAATAAGGCTATAAGAGATTTTCTGTGTATTCAAGTTCTGTTCATTCGTCTTTGTCCTTCGCTATGTCTGAAGTTTCCTTGTGGGATGTACCCATGTATCTTTAAATAATTCCCAAATCTTCTTCCAAATCTCTTGGCTCTTGCCTTTATATTGGTGATACATTGCATCAATCCCTCTGCCCAGACAGAGAGAACCTCAAGCAGGGAATGATGTCAATCGTCCCTTCACATAAATGATGGAATTTATGTGGTCCCTTTTTGACATATCATTAGGGCAGTAAAACAGTTCCTTGATTGATAAAAAATGAAGTAATAGGAAAGCTACAGATACCACATCAAAATATTATAATACATAAAGACATAGGACTCCCCAAATCCCCCCAGACTAGAAGATCAGGCAGTTTTTCTCTGCTATAAAGACTTCATCTACTCATGCAGTTTATGCACATTTTTTTAATGAGTCTTCTGAGTTTGGGAAGTGAGATTCTCCTCACTTGTTCATTTGGAAGTGACTGTGTCCAGCTACTAAACACAGTGAAAATTTCATAAGTTTGCCTAAAGATCCTAAGTTTAAATGATTCACATCATTTCATCTTTATTTTATTGAACTTCCTACTAGATTTGCTGCTCCTGGGAGTTTAGTGCAGACCAAGTGCAGATCAGGAGCTGCTGTGTTTAATTGCTCTTTGATGGCCTCTGCTGTCCAGGTGTAGAAGTAGGCAACTTAGAAGTGATGTTAGTGAGTGAGCCAGCACAGGGTTGTGTGGTATGTGTGTGTGGTGTGTATGTCTACTCTGCTGCAGAGTAGAGGAGATATTTAGTAAACCACCAGCAGTAATATCATAATAATGGAGGGAAAAATTTGTTCGAGTTAAGCCCGCCAACCTGCCGGGCTGGGCTGGATCAGATCCGAATGTGGATGCAGGGTTTATGCAAAACCAAACCAACCTCCTGATATTCAAAGTTTTAATTCTCCCTGTAAGCCAATTGTCTCACTTTCCATCAGCAATAAAAGTTACAGAGAGGATTATAGCCATTCCCAGGAGCATTGCTGTTGCATAGATTTTTGTTTGATAATATACTGATGCAGTTTGTTTGCGTGTAATATCCATGAGCACTGAGAAGCGCACTGAAGTTAAAAGGCTGCTCATACACCTCGTGTGGCCTCCTGGACTGGGCTCCTTTCCTTTCTGGCTTGCTACTCATAACATCACATTCAACTTCATTCAAAGTGTGTTGCTCTTGCTTGGCCTTTACCTGCTCTCCAAGCTCTTTCCTTCAGTTTGGAAACAAAAGAGGGATAAGAACAACTCTGATATAAATTTTCCAACATCTAGACTTCTAGTGCCCTGTAATGACTTAACGTGTTCTACCTCAGGTGTGAGAAAAACACTAATTCAGTTCTAGGTCTTTAAAACACACAAATAGAAAGCGTGTGCATTCACAAAGCCTTTAATATTAAGATGGGAGACAAACTGGGTTTTTTGCAAGTCTAGCGGTTGCCTGCATCTTTATAGCTCAGCTAGGAGACTCTTAATGAATGGATTAATCAGACACTCAAAGATATTATCTGTTCACTGAAGTGCCCCATTGAAATTGTTTATAGTCCAATTCCTTTGCTTGAAGGGGTAATGTTGGTCTCCACAGTATAGTTTAAAAGAATATTTTACATTAAAATATCAGCTTTGCACTTCAAATTTTTTTAATTTTTTTTTTTTTTGGTGACTGAAGGACCCAGAGCAACTCTTGCTTTAATAAATATATTTCAGCTAACATTTAATGGTTGGTCTGTGTGGAAACTGACCTTAATTAAAAAAAAAAATAAAGGGGAAAAAAGGAAAGCTATGCAAAGAGCAAACCAAACGTTGTTATCATGCACCCTCTGTCCTTGATTGACTCTGCTGATTGACTCTGTCATTAAAATGCTCCCTCTGTTCATGATTGAGTCTGTTCTTGCAGTCCTTGCTCACACTGATATTGTCATTTGTTCATTTAAGGAACAGCAATGCACTCAGGATTACTTGTGTGTTTGCTCTCAGGAGAAGCATCTCATCTGAGGAAGCACTTACTTTTCAATCTTTCATTCACTGAGAATTGAATTTTTTTAAGTTTAATGATTTTGATTGGATTAGCAGTTTAGGTGTTAAGATCAATGGCTTAAAAGAAGTCCATTTTTCAGAAAGTGCTGAAAATGTGAAGTCTGGAAATTGAGGATTTTTTTCAAGGGCACAGCAAATGGGTTGCAAAAATTATGGAAAGTGGAATTGCTGCTTACTTGTTTATTTAAAAAAAAAAAACAAAAACAAATTTTTGGCCAGCAGCCTCTGTCAGGTGCATAGGAGAACCCAGGAGAAAGAAACATCCTAGTGAGGGAGCTGTGCTTTTTGTTTGTATGTGTTTATCCAACATAATCGCCTCAAATTTCAACAGATTACAAACTAATGCTGCTAGAAGTATGTTTAATTCTGTTATTGTTTTCCAACTCAATGGTGTTTGCAACAACATTAGACTGTTAGGAGAGAGTCAAATCATCTGCAGAACTGTTAGTTTTATTTTGTTCCACATGAGCTTCCTGGGTTTCTTATTCCTATTAAAAAATGTTTACAAAAATCTGTTAAACATAGTACAGACCTGCAAATTTTGAAAGAAAAGGATTTTGGGGGGTTGGATATGATCAAGTCCAAGTCCTTTTTCACCCTCTGGTATATTAAAAATGTTAATCTTGCCAGCTCTTTTAACTCTTCCCTGCCTCAGTTTGAAAGATGCTGTTTCCACATTATGAATAATTTCTCCCCTGATCAGTCATATATATTTTCAGCTCATCCAAGTTGCTTTATGAGCTTAATAAATGCATTGTTCATTTTATATTCTCCACAAAAGGAACTAGTCATGATGCCTGTAAGCTTGAATCCCTCAAAGGGACCTTCATTCATTATTCCTAGTTAATTAAGAGATCTAGTAGTCTTGACAAGTTTCACTCATTTGGCAGGAGAAGCTTTTATTTTGCATGAATTTGAAGTTGTTTCTTAAACATCTTACTTTTCTGTGTCCCTGAGACATTTTTCCACACTCCTGTTTCTTTGAAATCTCTCATTCAAACCGTCATTGCTTGACAGCCCTGGATCCTTTACTATGTCTCATCCACAAGCACAAATAACTGTCCCCCCACTAAGAAGGAAGCTTATTTTTACTTTCATTATTTAAAAAAAAAAAAAAAAAACAAACAAACCACAACCCAGACTGATCATTTGAATTTAAGATATATTTCATTTACCAAAGTTATATGATAATAAAAATGTTTAGCAGCGGAGGCTTTTAATTTAGCTACCTTGGTATAAATGAGCAGTAATTTCACTGAAACTAGTGTTATTTCTGATATAACCCTGATGGCGCTCTGATATAACTCTGCTGCAGCACTGCCTTTTTGTTTGAACAGACCGCTAATAATGCACAGTATAACAGTGAATCGAGTTCCTTACTAAATACATTTGGATAAATTCTTTGTTGCACCAATGTACTCTGCCTGTTGTTCTCTAGCATGTTGTTTTGTGAGGAGAAACCCTGGTACTGTATGGACCATGACAAAAATTGTATTGGTAAAGTATTTCTAGATCTGGACCAGAAACAGTTTAGTTAGCCTAGACGCAATTATCTCTTTATTACCCATACTGTGTCACCTATATGCTTCACATAATTTGAAGCTGTCTTTATTATTAGGATTACTAAAAAAAATCCTCCAAAAGGCTTTGGGACTAGACGTGAACAATTATTTGCTAATATTCACATCTCCATGGTTTCGCTGTGGTGGATGTTCCTATCATCACTGGAGTGATGGAAACGTGAAGGGTATCTACACAATATGCTTGCAGGGCCATCTGCAAACTGGATATTATAAAGAGATTTGCTTACTGATCTCACAACACTGCAAAAGATGTAAAGCCCTCAAGCTGATGTCCTTCAAGAGAATCACTCTGAGTGTAGGGCCAGTAAGAAAATATTGCTGATCTGTCTCGTTTGCCTAAAGGTTGCTATATTCCATAATGCTGATCCATCTTGTTTGCTTAACGGTTGCTGTATTCTCAGTGAAAAATATCAAGTGGCTGTGGATTGTGCTGAACTTGGCTTAAATATATCCTACCCTGCATCTGTGTTCACTCTGGGTCAGTGCTGCAATGTCAGTCCTTATGTGGGGAGGCTGGAGCAGAAAGAATGTATACACAAACATACATACTGCTTCTTAAAATTCAGGTATATTTATAACACTATCAAGACTCCACAATAAGCTTGAAGATACCTTGCTTCTTGATGGTTTAATTTATATATGATCAGTTTTATGACGAGCACTTTTCTGGGGGACTACTGGATTTACCTAGTCTCTATGATAAAGAATTGATTTTGCTTTGTGTATTCCTATGGTCTGGCCACATTCATTCCCCAAAAGTCCACATTCTGGAAATTACTAGCATGCTAGGAACATGACAGTTTTGTCACAGAAGGAGATTAATTCTTATGCCAATGTACCCCAGAAATTCTAAAATTTTTTTCTTCTTTTATTTATTTTTTTTTAAATCAAGAGAGAGGTAATACATTTTGGGAGGTTGCTTTGTAATCCTTTAATAACATTGTGCTGTTTTATTAACAATTGCCGAGGTATGTCTGTAGTCAAGTTAGCATCATGAATTGTAGCATTGTTTCAGAAATGTTTTAATGTGTGTTGACATTTTTAGAGCAATTTCCATTGTAAAGATAAGTTGATACAGTAATGGCTGGGTTTATTCTGGATTACGGAAAGAGATGCTCAGAACAATACCCACATTAATTTCTCACGTTGTTACCTTCCCCAATGAGTTAATAAGATTTAAATTTACATCATTAAATAGTTCTCCACGCTCAATACATGACTATAATATGCAATTCTTGAATCCTCTTGCATCTGAGAAATAATGTTTGTTTATGAATGTAGCACTTTCATATTTGACTCCTTCATAAAGTACTTCACTTCATAAAACACTAGTGATTTGCTTCATAAAGCATTTCTTCACAGTTCATGTGAAAGCAGTCTAGTTTCGTCTACATTATGAGCTGAGGGAGACCTTGAAAATAGTTTTATGATTTTTCAAGGCCCATCACATGTATACTTTCTGTACAGCTGTTCACCCACTGTATTATGTACTCAAAAAAGACAGTAATTTCTTTTTGTTATTGAAAAATAAGGTCCAATTTGAAATAAGAATATTAATATAAGCAAAACTAAAATATTTTTACGGAAGTCTGTTTGAATTTTAAACTCTATTGAAATTTAAAAATATTATTATTGTGATGGTACTGTTACCGATTTCTATAAGTACAGCTTCAATCAACTAGGATGCTTTAAATGACATGACCAGACTTAAAAGGTTAATTAAGGTTAAAACACCCTTATCTATCTGTGCATTTACTTTTGCAACTTACATAAACCATATACCTTGTAATATTTCATACTCTCTTAAAAAATATTTATCAAGATTTTCTGCCAAATCTTCTTTACTGAGAGATCTGTAACAATAAATACACCAGAGGGGCATCAAGTCAGTTTTCATATGGTCTCTCATACCAAAAATAGAAGAAAACTAAAAGCGTTCAAAATGATATTTGAGGGAGTACTACATGTAGATGGAGGTCATTGCATAGTTACACATAAAAGGTAGCAGAAGCAGATATGTAACTTGTCAGAAAATCTTTTAGCCTGTATGACCTAAGAAAATCTCGAAGGGATGAAAAGGAGAGGTACCTTTTACATGTACATTGAATACACAGTGTGGTGGGCAAGAGCAGAGAAAGGTCTGAGCAGCCCTTAAGGTATTGACAGTAATAGTCAGTCAGTCTCAGGTACAGAAGTATCTTATCACGCACGTCTCTTCAGGCACCCCATGCTTCAGGAAAGGTTATGCTTGTGCTCCACTGAAAGGAGTATTGTGAGAATATAGTGCATCCTTCCTCTGGAAAGGTTTTAATAAAAGATGTTTCCAGGTTTGGAATGGAAAGGAAAGAAAGGACTAAAGTAAAATTGAGCAAAATAGATGCATGCAAACTTCTTCTACATGTCCCAGAAGAAACAGTATGACAGCAGACAACTTGCTAGCTGTACAACTTTTAAATGAAAAAGTTCTTTAATGAGTCTGGGATTCAGTTTTATATTATATCAGTGAGAGTTTTCCCAGTACTTTCAATGTGAACAGGATTTGAGTCATTTCCTTGCTAAATAGCAATGATGAAAATTAAGCTAATAGATCTCATAATCTCCTATTTGCCAGTATTTGAATACCTAATTGATTCAGATTCTGAATACATAATTGCAAGCTTGTGGAACCTAAAGTCAATGTGACCAGTAGCTTCTGGATCATTAAGGCCAGATGTGCTCTATACTTGTAACTGATCATGTTTCTCTGTTTGCAGTGTGACACACTAATTGTGTGTCATATGTGAATTCAGATACAAGCAAATATGGGAGGATTGAAAAGGACAATTTATGGCTAACTTCAGGAAAGACATTTTTCGCTTTATGTTCTTACATGAATGTGTCTTCTTATGCTTCAGCTGGTTATTGCTCAAGTTCTGACCTTTGTTGCATGGATACAGCTCAGTCAAAATAAATTAGCTAGGACTACTGTCACCTGTATGTGGTATGTGTTACAGTATTGTAATATATCACGTACAGCCTTGCATCCTTCTGTTTCTAGTGTGGCAGGAATAGTTCCATACTTAAGTGATATGATTCAAGAACATATTCTTGTCAAGGATACCCTCTCCACAGAGAATAGTTAATGCTCTTGATTTGTGTTGCATTTTAGAAGGAAATTGTAGGTATTCAGCATTTTTCATGGAATCATAGAATACCAGGTTGGAAAGGACTTCGAGGATCATCTGGTCCAACCTTTCTTGGCAAAAGCATGGTCTACACAACATGGCCCAACACCCTGTCCAGCTGAATCTTAAAAGCATCCAATGCTGGGGAATCCACCACTTCCCTGGGGAGATTGTTCCAATGACCAGTTGTTCTCATTGTGAACAATTCTCCTCTTGTGTCCGATCGGAATCTCCCCAGGGGTAACCTGTACCCATTACCCCTCATCTTTTCCATGTGACTCCTTGTGAAAAGGGAGTCGCCATCTTCTTTGTAGCCACCCTTTAAACATGCAACATGGTGATAAGTTCTCCCCCAAGCCTTCTTTTCTCAAGGCTGAACAAACCCAGTTCTCTCAGCGTTTCCTCATATGGCAGGCTTCCCGGTCCTTTGATCATCTTGGTGACCCCTCTCTGGACTCTCTCCAGCCTGTCCACATCTTTTTGATATAGCGGGGACCAAAACTGAACACAGTATTCCAGTGTGGCCTGAGAGGCACTGAGTAGAGTGGGATAACAACTTTTATCTCTGCTGGTGATGCCCTTGTTGATGCAACCCAGCATCCTTTTGGCCTTCTTTGCCACAGCAGCACACTGTTCACTCATATTGAGTTTGTGATCCACCAGGACCCCCAGGTCCCTTTCCACAGAGCTGCTTCCCAGCCAGGTATATCCCAGCCCGTGCGGCACTCCTGGATTGTTTTTCAAGGTGCAAGACCTTACACTTGTCCTTGCTGAACTTCATAAACTTCTTGTTAGCCCATTCTTCCAGCCTATCCAGGTCTTCCTGCAGAGTGGCTCTCCATTCCAATGTGTCCAGTTCCCCACTCGCTTTGGTATGATCAGCAAAATTTGTCAGGGTGCACTTGATTCTATCATCCAGATTACTTATGAAGATATTAAACAGGGTTGCGCCCAGTATCTACCCCTGCAGGACCCTGTTCGTGACAGGCTGCCAGTTAGAAAAAGAGCTATTTGCCACCACCCTCTGGGTGCAGCATGTCAGCCAGTTCCCTACTCACCACACAGACCACTTCTCTTTAAAAAATGGGCTTTTTTCAGGCACCCAGATGTTAATATAAGCATCTAACTAAAGTTAGTGCGTCTTGCACCTTTGGGTCTTGGCACATTGCTATTGCTATGGTAACAGAGGGTTCCTCCCTGAAGACCTAAAATTCTGAGGTACTGAGCAGCACTCACTGAACACTTTATAGTGTTAGGGATATAAATTAAAGCATACAAAAAAAAGCTGCCTATGTGTGGTACCACAGCTTAGAAGAAATAATCTCAGCAAAAGGGTATGAAACAATGGTAGATAAATTTTGTTAACCAAGAAATACAGCCACATGTGGAAAATCCAATAATGATGAATTCTGGTCTGTTTTAGCCTCAAGGAAAAAAGATTTTTCATAACTGTTATTATGTTTCTGTGTTCCCCACCATGCACACAGAAACCAATATAATATTTTCCTTCTGTCTGTTTTTCTCACTTATAGTTTCTGGTAAGCATTTTCCCACTCTGGTCATTGAAGAGTAATGGTGCCACATGAAGGTATGACTCTGTAAATGTGAATACTGAGTACTATGTGTATGAATTTCATCTAGCAACATTTTGTCTGAGTAAGAACTGATTGTTTTCCTGTGTTTTTCCATTTGTTCACAAAAAAAATGATTGCCATGATTTTTTTACTTAGTCAGCTTATGATTTTTCATCCTAGACACAATCGTCGACTCCATCCTTCACAAAAAAATCCAAACAGAACATAACCTAATCCATGATATAAATTTTAGATCAGTGCTGCTGGAGAGCTCAGGCTCGCATTTAAATAAATTTTATTTTTTTTAATGGTACTGTACATGAGATGAAAAGATTTTGATCTGACAATATCAAAGAAGCCTTAGATTTCCAGCAAAGCCCCGGAGGCTCACAATAAAAGATACTGGGTTTGGGGAGGGTTTTTTGCTTTTTTTTCCCCTCACAAAATAGGCATATCCTTCATACTAATTATATTTTAAAATGTCCAGTAGATCAACAGCTGCTAGTACACAGAGACTTATGAAATAGGCAGGACTGGGGCAGTTTTAAAAGGATAGATTTTTACCTTCTAAGTGGCTTGTGAAAAACTTCAGTTGTCCTCAATTTATACTCAATGAAAAAAAAATAAATCAATGATCGATTGAATATTCTGTCTGGTCTTAAAAAAAGAGTCTTGGGAGACTTTGTAGCAGTGAATTTAGAGAGTCATTAAACTTCATTCTGTTCTCTTAAAGAGGGAAGAAACTGCCTGGAGTAGATTCTGACCTAAGGCAACCTCACCAAGGCTCAGGATACTTAGGAATGGTAAGGAACCTAATGAAGAGAAATGCATTATAGATCACAAAGTGATGATTTTTTTTTTTTTCCCCAAGTCTTCCTAGTCTGGGTGTCTGTTCAACTTCAAAGACTGTCTGTCTTTGAGACAAGAAACCAGGAATTTACAATTGAAACTTGGGGACTGGTATTTTTGTCCCTAGGAATCCTGGAAAAAGAAACTCGGGATGCTTCTGAGGGTCAAGCTGCAAGACTTAATTGCTGAGAAAGAATACCAGACAGTGCTTAAAACAAGGGAGGATCCTAGCATGGAAATGAAAGTAAAAAATAATGACACCCTACTGGGCCCAAGATGAAGACAACGAACACACAGGCCAAGGGTGGCCCAGGAGCCATGTACTCCATGTTCTGGTCCTGTCTGGTCACTGTGGACTGATAAACATCAAAGAAACAAACTTTATAGTATCTACTTTATAGTACCTGTCCTCTTTAATATGTTTCTTTGTTTGCTTATTTCTCTTTCTTAAGCATAAATAGAGATGAAGAAGATTTCTTTCCGTTAAAACTGAGCACTTTTCCTCCAGCTTTCAGACCATGTCATGATACAAAAATACCAGCAATGAATTCCTATTCCACCTGAAAGCAGTTGCTAACAAAGGCCCACATTCTAGCTGGGAATCTCACAGTGTTTTTCAAACACTGCTGAGTTTAGCAGTGAACAATATATGGGCAGTTTTATGTAGAAAGGTAGTGGGGAAAAGAAAGCCCTTTTCCATCCCCATGACTTTCAAAAACCTGTAAAGATTAGTTCAAAGCCTGGAAGAGGTGTCAGATCCACCTATGTGCCTTCCATTACAGTTTCTAATGATAAGGTAGCAGAGAGGACTATGTTCAGGAGTCTAGAGCCTCCTACCCCCAAGACACTAGATTGAGTTGAGACTAGTGACTAGCACCTGTTAGAACATGATATTATGCTATATTAGCAATGGCTTCTGAAAGATGCAGGAAATCTTCACTCATTTGCTGTGTATTTATTCGGCATCCCTCTGTTTCAAAATGACCTGAGAAGCAAACCAAACTTTGATTAAATCAAATTAGGTCTTACTGAGTTCTTGCTGGAGGCTCCCTGAAAGGGGATTAGTTGCCATGTGCAAGGTCCAAATACTTGCTCTGTAGGACTTCAGTTTTGTGTACCCTGATATATAGTCGTAGTTGGGATGTTTTTTTTTTTTATTTATTTTGAATACTATAGGAATTTCTTATGAAATTCATGTAAGTCAGTTAAATTCTTACAACTCATGAATATTAGGTATCAGTATACAGACTTAAAATGAAGTGCTTAGAGACCAAGCTTTAGAGTGTAAAATTAGAATTTCCATTACATATAATATTAATGCTCCAACTTTTTGCTGTCACTATTTGTTAACACAAAAAGCAGTTTTTCCCTTCTGTAAGGCGATACACTTTTTCTAGGTAAGTCACTATTCTCATTGAACATTCAAGTTATCATGCAAGTGTTACTCTTCATTTATTGGGCCCCTTTAATATGGGTAACTTTCACCATGTAAAGAGGCTTCACAGTGGTACTATACACAGTTTGTAAATATACAGCAATTATTCACTGGCTAAATACACAGAGCGGGTAGGTAGGAATAACTAGACTAAGCATGAGTACGCTCAGCATCTGCAGTACAGGCATCTGCTGAGTCTCCGCTGCCCAGACAATCATTATTCTGTGAAAGTGTCAGACCCTCCTTGGTCCTTGGAATAAGCTAGTTCTTGATCTTTTTAAATTGTCGGGTTTTGACTCTTGATGCTTTTTTCCAGCATTTCACACCTTTTCATACCAGTATTTGTCTCTGAGTCCCTGAGTTGCTACTAGCATTTCAACAATTTCACTTCTGTCTTCGTTTTTATGTTTCTGAAGAAGAAAATCTTGGCTTTAGCCTATATCTTCTCTCACAGCCCAACAATTTTTCAGTGAAGCTGAGCCAAGGCCACATAACCGTGCCATGCAAAACTGGGACACGGGCTACAGACAGCTAAACCCCTACGCCACAGATTGCATAGAGTGCAAACACAGTTCTACTGGAAAAGTTATGACTTAAGGCTGAGGAGACAGGCATTGCACACACTTCTGAGATAATCTTAAGGTCACTTATGTCGAGGGTAAAGATTTATATTTACCTACATACTTTGGCTTTTACTTGATGTAATGAAGTGTGGAGACAATCTATGGGTGCTTAAGTGCAATACATACATAGATCAGAGGGTAGATGTCATCATTAAGGTCTCCAGGATGGACAGTTTGTTTATCTGAGAAGTTATCATTTCTCTTAACTTTTTTTTTTTTTTTGTATTCTAGTGGCTGCCCAATACTGGAAAAAAATCTCTGATATTCTTGGCAAGTGGTACGTGAAGCATCAAATATATATTTGTGTCCTGGTTTGAGGTAAAACAGGACCAATTTTGTTCAGTAACTTTGCTTCTCAGCTGGGCCTCTTCTAACTACTGAAACTAACAGCATATTGCGCAGGCAATGTTCGCTCTCTCAGAGTGGTAAGACCAATGTTTATAGCTGATGCCCAGGCGTGGTATGCGGAGAGGCTCTTGTTTATACTTATTGCTATAATAGCCAAGGCCAACCAGCTTTTTTATTTGCCCCATTGGAGGGTTGGAAGAGGAAAAGCGCAGTGGAGTCCCACCTGTGGGGAGGAGCGGACAGGAAAGGTGACCCAAAACTATCCAAAAGGGTATTCCATCCCATCTGCATCCTGCTCAGGATAAAAGCTGAGGGATCAAAGGGTCAGCTCTCTCTTTCTTCAATGGCCGACATCTGAGGAGGACTCTGTTTGTCTGCCTTTGGTCCCGATCCTGAATGCAGATCCGGAATCCAGTTCCCATCCATCACTGAGTCCAGCCTGGGACTGCCCCAGTGCCAGCCGGTGTCATGATTGTCATCCTGGGAGCTTGATACGGTTTTGTATATTTCATTATTTCCTTTTTATTTTATTATTAATATTTCATTAAAGTAGCTTAGTTCCTTCTAAACTCATAAGTCTCTTTTTTCCTCCTCTGCCTCTCTTTGAAGGGGGGTAGAGGGGAGCATCTGTCAGTCCCATCTGGGGTGCCCCACGTCCCCAGTGGCTGATTTGGCCTAAACCACGACAATTTGACAAATGAACACAATGTTATTGCAAGATTATTAATGTAAAATTATTTTATGTCTATGTAGAGAATTATATGTGTGGAACTGTTTGAACAAAATCTTTTTTCAAGAAGATTTAAGGTAACAGTTTCTGAAGATATACCTCCTTAAAGTTTAAGCCCAGTTACTTATACACCCATTCAAATAGTCTTTTAACAGCTGTTTAAAAGTGTTTCTGAAGGACTTTTCCAGAATATGAAGTTAGATGACAGTTAGATTTGCTGGTTTAATCTGAGAGTTTAGATTATACAATACTGTTTGTTTTGGACATCCATAGTTACCGTTGCATAACCTGAAATATTAGATCCAAATTAGATTCAATTAGATTCAAATCTAGCTTTCTCCCAAAATCTGAGAACAGTTCTGCATCTTCTGCATCAGCCATGAATAGCCTTACTCTACCCAGTTTATATTAAAAATATTTACAAAATAATTACGTTGGGAGCTGGGGCTGTCATCCTCTGTCTACATTCAGCAATGAAAGGCCCATAAGTAGCTAAATTCTATTTGCCTGGTATTTGTGACTCTAATTCTCTTTTATTACTGAATTCAGAGTGCCCCAGAACCTGTAACAATAGTTTTTGCCTTTCTTTGGAATAGTCTTCTACATTAAATAGCCTCCCTTCTCTAATTTTGCATGTCCTGGTTGAAATAAGATGTTCTTTCACTGTCCTCAGGAAAAGGAAAGAGGTAGCCTTTGTGACTATGTGCTAAAAAAGAGTGGGAAAGCATTTAGTTCACAGCTTGCAAATGTAAAGATCAATTTATTTTTTTTTCTGTGCTCTGCTTTTTATTTTGTCATATCGCCAGCATAATTCTTGAGTAACAGCAACAAGACAAAGTAGCTAAAGCTGTTCTCCTCTTTTCTGTTAGTGTTTAATGTTCTCAATTTTGTTTGTGACCATCACAGACAGAATCTCCACTGAACTGTTGAAATACATATCACACACAGTTGTGTGGAGAGAAAATAAAAATATTGTGATAGTGATTTGACAAGAATTTTAACATTAGACCAATCAATTTTGCGGTGCAAGTGAGTACAGGATAACCTGAATGGCTGTTGCTTTAGGAAAGAGGGTGATATGTTTTCATTATATGCGTAACTTCAGATCATCCGTGTTTTCCCCAACTGCTCCTGGATGGTCACTGAAGAGACCACTTTCCTGCACCTGCTTGAATGGACATGATACACTCAGGGCAGTCTGCTGAGAGTCTCTCTCAGTGATTCCTCTTCCCTTTTATCACTAAAAGTTTCCAGGATGTAAAGCTATTTGCCAAGTTCTCACATGATTGACATTTACACTTGTCCTTAAAATTGCATGGGTTATTATTATTTTTTTCTGAGGGAAGACATGAATGTCACATTATGAGGAGATGCTTATACCACATGCAGGAAAGGGTGTTGCAGACACTGACATTTTTTAGTAAACAGGCAAAGGGCTCATCTGCCGGGAAAAGATAGAATAGAAAATATTGCATGTCAAATTCAGTTCACTGCTCTGTGATTTTAACACTGACACATCCTAGGGACCTTGGGATCAATACTATTCATAATCTGATTTCCCAGAATAATTTTTTCTCATATGCAAACATCACCAAATCGGTTGTCATTTACAATTCAGCACTTTTGCATAATGCCAGAGAAGCTGAGCCATAATTAAACAAACTTCCTCTCTCCTCATTTTTGACCTTGAGAACTGATATGAGAGAATCTGGAATGGTGGATCTCTGTTGTGTGTTCCTTTTTAGCAGCAAGAGAGCAAATTGATCTCTGATCTAAGGCTGTTAGTGTCTGTTCAAAGACGTTATCATTATTGGATCTGGACAACATCAGTGCAGGAGCAAATCTTGTTCTGGGGACATCACAAAATCTGAAAGATGATGCAGAAAAAACTTCCGAGAAAAATTCAGGCTGATTAAAATCCCCACAGGACTAAATCTTAGCACCTTTTTCTGCCAAGAATACCTGCATTTTATTAGCTTGTAAAGTTGAGATTTTCTTCTTCAGGGTAATAACTGCATTTCAGACAAGATCAAGATGGTAATGTTGATCTGTCTAGGCATAAGATGTGCTGTAATACAAAATCAAATTTATATGTTGGCTAAAATGAACCTCATACATGTGTAGACACTCTAACCTCTCCTTTGATTTGACATTATTATTTAGTTAATAATGTCATCCAAAGCACTTTCCATATTTCTGAGAAAATGAGACTTTTCCAGACTTTTAGAGACTTTTTTTTTCCCTGTTCTCAGGGATATCCTATCTAGGAAAACTATTTAGTACTCAAGACCTAGCTGGACTGCTTATTTAGAGTTAACTTGACTTTTCAGAGCAGTAGCTTTTTTTCCAAGATAATGAAGTAGTGTTTTATGAAGATTGTTGCTACCACAGGTAAAGCTACTGTAAGCACAAAAGCCAGCTGCTCTGGTACATTACATGGAATTTGCTTAACTTCTCATTATAACGTAGCTGATTTTATCTTGTTTTCTTCTGTCTGAGAGCCTGTTCCTGAATGTCTTGCTTCTTAGAAAAGCTTTCTAAGATTTCTAAAACTCAGAAATGACATTTTAAAAAAAAAAAAAATACACACACATGAAAACCACAACACTTGTGATATAAAAAGTTCTTTTTTTTTTTTAATTTTGGTCTTAAAACTCTTATGTACCAATTAAAACACTTAAATTTAAAATACAGTCATGGCTGAGGGACAAATGCTCCTTGGCTTGATAAAGCTGAATTTATTTTTTTTAAATAGTGGCGTGTCAAATAATGAATTGTTACCCTGTCAAAAGGCAAGAAAGAGGGAAAGTGCTGCTCATTCAGTAATGTCTTGAGGTATTGCTAAGACATTCAGCAATGTCTTGAGGCACAAAATACAAGTTACTTTAACAAGCATTGGGTTCGCTATTTCATAGCATCCTGCCCTCAAGAAAATGAATCACTGTGGCATATAATTGTTACCTTAGTCTGACTTCAGGTTGCAGAAAAGGGTATTTTGTATGACAGTGGGAAATTTCAGCACATTCAAAAGGAAAATACATTTTCTCTTACTAGGGTTTTAATTTGGAAATTAAAACCAAGCCAGTAGAACCACTTTGAGACTCAGTTTTTCAAAGTGATGACCCTTCTTGAAGGACAAATACTGTTTCTCTTTAGAATATCTGCCTGTGTGGATCCTAACTATAGACCAGTGAAATTTTGAATGCTTTCACTAGTCATTTCTTTTGAGGTAGCATGTGCATTCAGTCTGTCTGCTCTTCCCCTCCCAAGAAGCATAAATCAGAGAATAATCCCTGTTGCTAATCAATTCATTTTTGTTGCTTCTGACAACTTGAGGAATAACCCAGAGTCCATTAAGAACTAGGTTTTATATGTACTTTTTCTCACTGTTCTTTTTCATTTGGTACTTTGATTTCACCCTGTTTATGTTGACGTTTCTTTTCTTTTTTTTTTTTTCTCTCCATGACAATGGTGTATAAAATTATTTTTCTCTTGGCAACTAAAGTTAAGTAGTAAACCAGTAAGACTATTGCTGCCATGGAATCAAGGTTTGTAGGGTGCATCTTATTTCAGAAGATTAGTAAGGAGTAAGGAAACAATAAAAGAGCCCTCAGAAGATAGTTTTTACTGGTTGAGCATACCTACAAAAGCAGATTCTATACAGTTTTATTTCAACAACTGATTAGTGACTGATTAATTCAGAAGAAGTTGTCACAGCTTTTGGGCAATGCAGCCAGTTGCCAACTGTTTTCCTCAGCTGTTTTCTAAGGAACAACATTAATAAATCTGGTCTTACTCCATCTCAGTCAGTGGAATTAATAGGAGTTTATTCTAGGCTCACAGGTGGCTAAAGCCACAGGAAAATTGTTTCATATCCTCTTTCAGCTGAGAACAGTGCTTCAGAACTTATCTTTGGTCATTGGTCAAACTGAGCCTCAGGTTATTTGGACATTTGGTTCACAGATTTTTCTCGACACTATTTATCCAAGAAGTCTGTAACCTGTTTACAAGCCCAGCTGGCAGAGCATGAGCCTTAGAGTGAGCTTTGGCATGTATATTTCTCTCTCTTCAGTGGTGCACAGGTTTGTGAAATGCATGCCAAATAGTTCTTTTTTCTATCCCAGTGTCTGGTGCTTCAAAGATCTAGTAGCTGGAGTGAGTATGTGTGAAGTAAGCTCCTCTGGATCACGATTAGATATGTACCTAATGATTTCTGCTGGATGCTGAAAAATTGCAGAAAAGAGATATAGAACAGAAGTGCAGTAGGAAACCAATATTTAACATAAACTTTCAGGGAGGAATAAAATCAGGCCATTTTGTCAAGAACTGCAGTCATGACAATGTAGCTGACAGTGATAGTCAAAGAATCAGTGGACTGGCTAGGCAGAAAGTTGTCATCATTCTCATTATCTCATCTATGACCTCTAAAGAACAGTGTTGTCAGAAGTGGAAAGTTCCCAGCGACTCCCATTGCATCTGG
Source organism: Ibidorhyncha struthersii (assembly GCA_013398815.1). NCBI lineage: Eukaryota > Metazoa > Chordata > Aves > Charadriiformes > Charadriidae > Ibidorhyncha > Ibidorhyncha struthersii. Next base: position 97,694 of record VZSZ01003086.1, on the reverse strand, counting down.
TAAAAGCTAGCAGAATCAAGGATGCTCTGAAGGAGGCACCAGAGATGCAGTTTACGTAGTCATATAGTCACATTTAGCTGACATGTATTTTCCCATTGTTTCTACCAGTTCCAAGTCCAAAGAATACACCATACACTTCCACACCTAAAAGTGGGAGCTTATCAGCCAAGTCTTTCAGCTGAGGCACTTGATAGCAGCTAGCTCATGTAAAAGAGGCTTAGTCATTACTGTAGTGCAACATCTAAGAAGAGTGCTTACTAATTCTGCGAAATCCATGCATCTGCATCTGCATTAATTCCTCTTAGAAGGGGAATCTCTTTGTAATAAGCTAAGGATCACAAACAACTTTGCATATAAAACCAGAACTGGCTCTTTCCTAGAAGTATTTCTTTGATTATGCTACATTAATTACATAGTGTGTAGCAACTAGGCATAAATTAAACTATCAGTGTCATTGAAATTAGACTCCATTAGTCTCGTCTCACTCTTCTGGAACACAGTCCTCGCTGAGTTGGGACACAAAAGCAAAGAAAACTCAGCTCCTCCTGTCAGTACTGGCAGTGTGATAGTTTAGCAGTGTAAGGTTTTTCATAATCACTTTTAAAGTTGGTCTGAGCTTCAGGGTATATAGGTCAGACATCTTCAGAGAGGCTTTCTAGTATGATAGAATGAGCCCTGTGAAACTTCAGAAGGACCGTGTAATCTAAGGGAGGCAACAGGCGAAGAACCTAGAGTTTGTCCAGCTCAGCAGCAAGAAAGACATCAACTTTTAGATTCTTCCAGAAGACTTGAGACCAACAGATGCCCTGGAGAAAGAGCAGAAGGCTGGACAGATGGTTTTTTTTTTAAATAGGAGGAAGGAGCAAGGGACTTATTTCCAACCCTCCACTCAAACGTTCAAAAAATGCCAAAAGAAACTAACAGCAAAGTCAGTGGTGGACGAGGTACTCATTTGCTCACACTTTAACCTGTATAAGTGTGTACTTTATCTTGGAGAGGAACTTACCCCCTCTGTTTTTCCCTGATATAAACTGAGCTGCCTGAGATATTTCAGGTAATTTCCTAAAACAACTTTCAGTCACCTTGTGCTTTATATCTACAGACACAAAAGATTATACATCACTTCCTTCTTCCATAGGCATCAGACACACTGCAGATTAAAGTTAGTATTTCTGTAGGCAAAAATACCCCTACATGCAACATAATAAGTTTTGGCAGAGTTGCAGTTCAGTATCTGCATCTGACTGGATCCCTGGAGTATCTGAACTGCCTTTTGAAAGAAACAGGCTCATCAGTTCTGGAAGCACAGGATGAAAGTAATTGTCTGTTTAACAGCACAGAGAATACCCTCAGCTGAGTGCTACACCCTGAGAGCTGTCCTTTGGGGAAATTAGATAGTTATTTCATCCAGAACTAAAAAGCCCCACTGGCAAGAATGAAAACTCTTACCTTTACAATCAACTGAAATATCAGTGGGAAAATTAATGAGAAAAGTCTTACACCTGACAATACAAAGCTTTTATCTACAACCTTATCATGACTCACAAAATATATTTGTGTCTACTTGGGAAAAGGAAGTGTATTGGATTTGCATGCCAATGTGTGGGTAACGGAGAACTGTAGGAAAGGCCTCAATAAGAAGCAGCCGGGGCTGCCCTGTGCCCGACACTCCTGGTTCCAGCCAGGTCTGATGGCCCCACCACAGGGCATGGCTGAGCCCCTCAGCCACGGACAGGCACCGAGGGGAAAGCATCCCTCAGAAAGAGCAGAGAATTTTGTACAGACAGAATAGGAGACATCAAAAAGTGTAAGAAAGAGCAGAGGGAACACCAAGGTCAGAGGAGGAGGAGGAGGATGAGGTGCTCCGTGCTGGAGAAGATGTACACGTTGCAGCCCATGGAGGACCCCACGCTGCAGCAGGTGGACATGCGCTGAAGGAAGCTACAGCCTATGGAAAGCCCACACTGGAGCAGGGGAAAAGGGTGAGGAGGAAGCAGTGGCAAGGACGAACTGTCATCTGCTGACTGCAACCCCCAATTCCCCATTGCCTCTGTGATGCTGGGCAGGGTGCAGGGAGGGAGAGGAATCATGAATGAAAGAATAAATTCGAGCCTGGGAAAAAAGGGGATAGAAGAAATGTCTTATCTCTGTTTCTCACCATCTATATATATTTTAATTGGCAATAAATTAAATTAATTTTCCCCAAGCCAAGTCTGGTTTGCTCACAACAGTAACTGGTTAAGCAATCTTCCCTATCTTTATCTTCGCCCATGAGCCTTTTCATGTTATTTTCTCCTCCTGCCCTGTTTGGGGAAGACAAGTGTGTGAGAGGCTGGGTAAGCGTCTGGCTGCTAGCCAAGGTCAACCTGGCACAGGAGGGTTGACAGACACTCCTGCAAACATCTTTGACGGAAGATAAAGCTTATGTCTTCCTAGGAACATCGCTAATATGAACAGAATTATTTCTTCCACTTGCTATATGAAACAGAGTGGAAAAGTTTTCTGTGATCTTTTGCTGCCTAGAGCCATCCTACTTAACTTTAAGCACTTAACTGAGGCATCTAAGTTAGAAGCTTAGTCACCCTAGTCAATAAAAAGGAACAGGTGTCTTCAGAAGATGATTCAAATCTTTAATTAGACCAAATTTCACTCTGGAGGTGTTGGGCTCTCACCATTGATTATAAAAGAAGCCACAGACAAGTGCATTCCTAACAAGGCGTTTCAGTTAAGTGCCTTAAGTTAAGCAGGATGAACCAGGGTGTCTGTGGCTGAGGACTTGCAGCACTTGATCTTTCTTCTACAAAAGGAGAACCTGGTACTAACACTTTATAATCTGCTTTTAATGTATTGCTTGCACTAGATATGCAGTTTGTTCTAGCCTTTCATACGCAATTGAAATGTTCCTTTCTCCTTAGTATATGAGACTATTTTAACATTTGATGTTTTTGGACTCATGGTTTAAGGTAGATACCCGTTTTATGGATGCAGTTCTTTTTTACACATGTACTGTGTTTTCCAAGCAATATTCCTTGCAGATGAAAGCATTACCAAAATGAACTAAACATCATTAAAAACGGACAGAAGATTAGGAGAGAATTAAGTGCAGGTGTGCAATTTTAAAATCCAAATGACACAGTTTGAGCACTGAGAAAGTATTATGTAACACCTAAAATCATCACTCTCAAATTTAACTTTTGGGTAAAAAAATAATTTCACTTGTTTTCATGCTAATTCTAGCAATCATCACATAACACTAATCCAAAATGGGAAGTTGATGGCAGACAGACAAATTTTTTGTTGAAATGATGTTAGTCAAACTGCGGCCTTAACTATTTGAGTTAAATAATGCCTCCTTTCAACAGTTTTCCTTCTTTCCTCCTAAATTGGCTGTTGTTGAGATGATGCTCTCCTTCTTGAGTGTACAACAAAGAAACACAATCAGTTCCTGTTAACTGAAACTTTTCTTTTGGGTGATTTTTAGTGACTTGGTAATAAGCAGCAGCTCTGATCAAGCTTAGTCATCATGCTTGTTAGAGTCACTTCATAAATACAGCAATTGACATGATTGATAAGAAGAACCTGGGCAGCTAGGAGAAAAAAAAAAAGGCTATACTTCCCCAATGAATTTGTAATGACATTGTTATAATTTTGAGGGTTTTTTCTTTTCCAACTATGTTCTTCATAATCATTATCATCTTCCTGTCCATCTGCCTCCCATTAGAAACTTCATTTGTTCATTCCTTGTTGAATTTCTCAAGCTTTGTATTTGCCTTTATTCCTGTCTTCCATGCACTTTCTCAATTTTTGCCACCTAGAGGGTGTTGCTGCAGGGTGCTGCACTTTTTTTAGCAACAATACCTATTTTGAATTTTCTTCTTGCTATTGCAGGGTGGCAGGTTGCTTTTCCTGTTTAAATCTCCACATACAATCAATTTCTGCAGCAAATTGTCTTGTGGGTTTTGGTTTTGTTTTAAATGATGAAAACTACACAAAAGTGGGTTAGAGGAAATAGTTCAGTCCTTTGCGGTAGCTTGGCTTCTCTCCAATGCATGCTTTCTGTGGCCTTGCTTCTAATTCATCTGGTTTGTTTTCAGGTCTTCTTTAGCCAAAATATTGCAACAGGAGATCTGTGGTGGCTATGCAAAAGTTGGACTTCTTTCAAAAAGCGTAGAATCCTCCTCTGACCCGTCCTCCAGGATAAAAAGAAGTAAGGCTTGGTTATCTGCTGGTAACTTTGTCAGTATCTTCAACATAATAAAAGTTGTACATGCAGCAAAGGCAACAAAAAAAAAAACTTATATTCAGTACTGTATTTCAAATTAAATCTTACCTGAAGCAATCTTTGTGCTTGCATATCAAGTGAAGAAAATTATGAACTCAAAGGCAATCTGTAGTTATGGCTGAAGATAAACATATCAATACGAGATGTACTAAGTAAGATACATACAGTCATACCAGAAGTACTCAGTTATTGTGGTAATTTCTAACTACGCTGATTGTGAGATTTACTGCTATTTTGGCAACTGGAGAAAAAAATGGTGCTCACGAGCAGTCTTATTTTAATAGACTTAAAGTGAGGGATAAGCTGGTAACTATTACTGCATTTTGTTTTACAGTCTCACCAGCCACTCACTTTGGACTGCGGACTTTTGAAAATACTTGCTGTTCTACTGCCTGGGTTTAGCTTTAATCAATATAAAGGGGCGAGTGGAAGTGTGTTTATGAAGAAAGACATCATTACCTGTTAGCAACATGAAAATGTATATATTTGGTTTGTAAAACATCGGTTGTCTGTTTTGAGTAGCATAATCTTTTTAATACCATTAAGGAATACAAAATCTGGAGGCTTGTTGTCTTATAGGTCTTTATGGAATTAAGCTTTTTACCTAATGCTTTAAGACTTATTTCTTTTGGCATTTTTACTGAATTGAGCTTCCCTGACTCTGATTCCATCATTGATTAGTTGATAACTTGCAAAATGGCCATGGTTATATGTTAAAGACAGGAGCCACAACTTGAAAAGAGCCGCTTTATTCAGGTTTTGCTCCAGTTGTGTATGCTAAGAAGGTAATTTTCAATATGTATGATATTAAAATGAGTCAAATCAGCCTTCTGAATCTGACAAATCAATGCGTTGTTGAGAGCTGGTTGTGCCTCCAAAATTAGGTGCTAATCAGTTTTTCAGCAAATGCGGAAATGACTGTGGAATTCTGAGGCCATTGAACAAACTCTTGATAATGAAACAGCAGTACAAACAACTTCTATAGAAGTTGAGTACTCATTTTTATTGAGGATTTCATCTAAGATATAAATACTTAACTGTCATGGTCTGGCCACTGAAATGAACGATGGATGCTCTCCCCCACCTCTCTGTCAAAGGAGAGGAGGGAGAGAAAGAGACTTAAGTTTAGAAAAAAATCTAAACTACTTTAATGAAATATTGATAATAAAATAATAAAAAGGAAATAATGAAATATATACAATACATACAAAACCAGTATCAGGCTCCTGGGATGATGGTCACATCACTGGCAGACACTGGGAAAGTCCCAGACTGAACTCAGCAATGGATGAAAACTGGGTTCCGGATCTGGATTCAGGAATGCAGGGACTGGGATCAAAGGTGGACAAACAGGCAGAGTCCTCCTCAGATGCTGGCCATTGAAGAAAGATAGCTGACCCTTTGATCCCTCAGCATTTATCCTGAGCATGAGGCAGATGGGATGGAATACCCTGTTGGTCAGTTTTGGGTCACCTGTCCTGTCCGCTCCTCCCCGCAGGTGGGACCCCACTGCGCTTTTCCGCTTCCAACCCTCCAGTGGGGCAAATAACCAGGTTATCTGCCCTTGGGTGTTAATAGCAATAAGTATAAGCAAGAGCCTCTCTGCAAACCATTCCTTGGCATCAACTATAAACATTGGTTTTATCACCTATTTTACAGGCCGCCCAGAGAGGTTGTGGAGTCTCCCACTCTGGAGACATTCAAAACCTGCCTGGACACCATCCTGTGCAACCTGCTGTAGGTGACCCTGCTCTGGCGGGGGGGTTGGACTAGATGATCTCCAGAGGTCCCTTCCAACCCTGACCATTCTGTGATTCTGTGATCACTCTGAGAGCAAACAGTGTCTGCAAAATATGCTGTTAATTTCAGAGTTCAGTTAGTTAGAAGAAGTTTAACTGCAAAGTAAAATTACTGAACAGAAAATTGGTTCTGTTTTACCAATCAGGGTATTATCCAATGGTATAATGTATAAATAGATACCCTAAAAAGTATCAGGAAAGAGATAAGGGGTATTCTAATGAAGGAGGATGTGACCTGTCCCTCTTTTGTCAGTGCTATCACAGGGGTCACAGCCTGCTTAATGACCACATGCACAGAGCCATAGGACCTTGTTGTAGGTGCTTACACAATCTTGTATGATGTTATTTTGGAGTCCCCTTGTTTGACTTGGAATCATGATTCTGCTGAAGTTCCAATAGTCCTAAATCTCACTAGTTGATAAAAAAAGTCCAAATCATCAAAAGCTTTAATCATGTCATGCTGAGACATTTTTGTACAAATTTCCTTTTGGTCCATGGGTACAAGAAGATATTTATAATAATGGAGTGTGATCAGGCACACTTTGAAAATGTTGCAAGTTGCTTGAAAAATGTCAGGGCCTTTTTCCCCATGATTTTTCTGCGGTAGCTGTCTTGCATCAGGCAGCAACACTATATTTTCATTCTGTAGCCCACCTCTCAATGAGGCTAATCAGTCACACATACTCTTCTTGCTGGCTGAAAGTCATTTCCTTCACCATGTAGTTGGCTTATGCTGTCTAGACTTAAAAATTGCTTCTCTGACACTCCTAAAAGAAGAAGCAAAACTGGAACAAGCAAATTAAGCAGGAACAAGTTGTACCAGTACTAAAACCTTATTGTAATATAATGAAATTCTATCATCAGGCAAAGAAAAACACAGAACTGATATGAAAAGCAGTTTAAAACTCTTGTATCATCACTGCCCTTCTTTAAGTGATTACAACATGAAAAGAGGTGCAAGAATAAATTTGCATTGTTTTTTGTGTTCGTGGAACAGAAATTGGTTATATGAATGGTTTCTTGGGGAACTAATTGACTTGGGGAGCTTAAGAAGCAAAATTTCTCTGGTGCAGCTGCTGTCTCACTTTTAGATAAGATAAGGATTAAGAATACAAATTGCATAATAAAGAGGAAAATTTTTTCTCTTAAATTTGTTTTATTCCCTCCTCTCACAAGGGAGGCTGAACATGCTTACTTTCCTATTAAGAACAAAAATCTTAACTAACTTGAAACACGTTCCTGTGCCAGAAAAAGAGCATGTGGTTTTCAACTTCTTGTTGCATGGCACTAAGCATGACCATGTTTTACAGTTCCTACAAGATGAGACCAACGGCTTATCTATATCAGTACATTTCCATTAACAGTGATGAGAAGGAGATATCTGGGGGCAAGTTTAATAGTTTAACATTCAGGCCTTCCCCAATGTAACATATTTCTAGCTTCTATGATGCATCAATATGAGCGCCTCCGAATTGGAGAACACTGCTGGATCATTGCGTTTAAAAACATCAGTAACTTTAAATATAATTTTTCCAGCCTCCCTCTTTGAACCCTTTTTTATGTTTTCCCTCTAAAACATTCTGTGGCACTGAGTTCCACAGTACAAGCGGTATGAAAATATATATCCCTTTGCCATTACATGCATGCCTTAAACCTGATAAGCAGGTCATGTGCTTCCAACTTCTCGTACTATGAGTAATAGTGAGTTATGATATCACAGCCAATCCCTGAGTCCATCATGATTTTACATACCTGTATCATATTCCTTCTCAGTTCATTTATTTCCAGAAAGAGAAATCACAATGTTTACTTTCTCCTCATATAAACTTCATTATGGGGGTCATAGTTGGTCCCCTTCTACGTTTCTTTTCTAGTTCTATTTGATAGTTGGAGCAGCTATCTGAAGTCTGTAACCAACTAATTCCATAGCTGAACAGAAGCTGCCAAAAGGAAGGCCCATTCAGATCTGAGATTTACTGTCGTTTTCTGTTTACTTGAATAAAACTATTGTAAGAAGCAGCTACCAGCAATGCCACTTCATCTTAAAGTACTAAAAAGTGTAATTATTTAAAAAGATAAACTATTGTTTTTCAAGCTAGTTCAATACCCCAAAAATTATTTGCTACAGGAGTGACAATGGAAGAACTTTATTGTTGTGCTTTTGAGAGCTGGGTATGTGCTGCAAGATGTTTGCTTTAAATATTCAGTAGTAGTTTGAAAGAAATTAACCTCGGTTCCATTTAGCCTCCTGTTGCTTCTTTGATAGTCATTTATCACAGATATGTTAGCAAATGTCTTTTTTTCCTATTATGTTCATTAAAAAAGCCTGTGCCTAAGAAGAAATTGTGAAGTTTCAGAATTAAAATTTTGAATTCATAGTTATAAGATTTCACAACAGGAAACTTCATGGAATATTGTCTATCTACTGAAGTGTGGGATCATTTATGAGGTTAGCTGAATTTACCTACTTCAGGTCTTCGGCAGGAATAAAGGAAGAAATCTTTTAATATTGATGTCTCACACCTGTTGCTCAAAGGTGACATTGGACTTTTTTCCTGATGCTCGTATTCCGTTAATGGCTCTTAAAAACATATGAAATCAGACTTCTTATTCAACAAAGAGATTGCTATGAACTATATTGGTGTCATGCTATGTCTCTTCTTCTAAAATGAAATTATGGCATTTCATTAGAAGTATCAAAAATGTAAGGGTTGGGCATCAATTTACACTTGGTTTGGCACATCAGCTACAACAAATGCAAAATGGTATGAAATGCTTTCATTTAGTGGTCACAGAGGAAATAAATACCAACATTCAGAAAGTTTTAATGTCCAAATGTGAAGTACAGAGAGACAGAATGGACCTTGCAGAATGTCCTTTTGCAGGGGACAGGGTGCTGATACTAACACTCTTGCCACAGAAGGTTTTCTTTTGCCTCCCATCTGTTCCTTTTACTAAAAATCCTGTAAGAAAATATTGCAAAAGCCATCCAGAAAGTGGCTATTGAGGACACACTGATCATCATGCAAGATCGATTGTAGGATGCATCAGACTTGCTTCTCAGGTACAACTGATGTGCTTTTGAATCCCTGCCTGTTTTTTTTCTAGATGTCTGAACAATGCCTAGGCAAACCCTTTTCAAAAAATAAGTAAAAAAGCTACTGAAATAGATAGCTTAAATGCCACTGAAATCTGTTGGAAAGCAGATACATTTGATCCCTTTGTGTAAGAGTCCTGCTCTTTTGTTTCTTCCATATCTCTTCAGTTCTTTCACCATTTGTTCAAGTAAAAAAATGAAGGAAAATGAAGTTCGCTTCAGGGTATGTAAATGAAGCAACAGATGAAAACCTTCATAAAAAACAAGTAATGTTCTAAAAAAGATGCCAAAATTGGCTTTGTCCTGGCATAGAATAGATCTGAAAAGGGTGCAACATGAACCATGACATATAATAAAATATTGGTGTTCTGTTGTGTCTTTTTATGTGCCTAAGACTAGCACATCCAATGCGACCTAAAGCACTGTGGATATATGTGTCTCTCAGGAAAGCATAAATCAGCGTTCAAGGGAAACACAGCATTTGCCTTCCAGTCAGTTGGATAGTTTTAAGGATCAGGCAGTCGTGAATCCAGAAGCTTGAAAACAAGGAATAGCCATAAGGCTGCCTCAGAGCAGATTGTGGAAATACTCAGACTCTCTTGAAATAATGTCTGAGAAAGGAGTCCTAAGTTAAAGATTTTCTTATCAGAGCTTCAACTCTTGAAAAAAGTCAAAATGGTAAAAGTTTTTTTGGTTTGTTGGGACATGTTGGTTTTGGGGTTGTATTTTTTTTCATGTTTAGAGTGAGACATAAGCAAATACAGCATAGAGTATGGTTGGGTTTGTTTATCTTCATTGGATGGAGTGCAAAAAGATATTTAGGAGGCTAAGATGCATCCCTAATTAAAAAATAGAAGTCCTATTAATGTTTTTAGGTCTAATGCCCTGTTTTCAATTGTTATAGAGGAAAGGCATTAAAAGAACAAATTATTCCTTTAGGGACCTCAGGAAGATTTATTATTTTAGGAAAAGCGGAATTGTCTATCTTGTGATGCTTTAATAGCACTATACTGGCTCCAGCTTCCTTGTAAGATCTGGGTTATAAATTTCCACAGTCATTTTACCAAAGATTTCTTCTTTGGAAAGCAGTTTTCATTCATTTTCCTGTAACCTCTCCTCCATTTTTACCTCACGTTCATCATAGAATGGTTAGAGCTGGAAGCGACATTAAAGATCATCTAGTTCCAAACCCCCTGCCATGGCCAGGGACATCTTCCACTTGACTCAAAGCCCCATCCAATGTGGCCTTGAACACCTCCAGGGATGGGGCTTCCACAGCTTCTCTGGGCAACCTGGTCCAGTGCCTCACCACCCTCACAGTAAAGAATTTCTTCCTAATATCTAACCTAAATCTGCCCTCTTTCAGTTTGAAATGGCAACCCCTCATCCTATCGCTACACTCCCTGATAAGGAGTCCCTCTCCACCTTTTCTGTAGGCCTCCTTTATTTATAAATGTATTTATTCTTTACCTGCCTTTATAAAACTTCTGCAGATTTCAAGAAAGACTGAGGCCTATCTTAACTGAATCAGAGGTCTATATACGAAGTGTGATTGAAACACTTTCTGTAGTTTGAGGGTAGATAAAATTCTGGTCATAATTTGGCAAGACGTAGCTCATCAAACCAATGAACACACAATTCATAAGGTGGAGTGGCTGAAAAACAGTTTGCCATGGACCAGACACCAAGAGAAGGAGTGTGTTAATTGAAAGCCTCTAAGTTGCTTCTTCATACGAAATGAGGACTTAGGTGCAGAACAATATATTTGGAGAAATTAAAGCTCAAGAGCATCTCACGGCCTTTCTAAGAGCAAAAACCCCTTTGTAAAAGAAAGAGTAAAAGAAAAAGAATTGCCATTTAAAAATCTATAGCTTATATATAAAGAAGGCCAACAGGATGCTGGGTTGCATCAACAAGGGCATCACCAGCAGAGATAAAAGAAGTTGTTATCCCACTCTACTCAGTGCCTCTCAGGCCACACCTGGAATACTGCGTTCAGTTTTGGTCCCCGCTCTACCAAAAAGATGTGGACAGGCTGGAGAGAGTCCAGAGAGGGGTCACCAAGATGATCAAAGGACCGGGAAGCCTGCCATATGAGGAAACGCTGAGAGAACTGGGTTTGAGAAAAGAAGGCTTGGGGGAGAACTTATCACCATGTTGCATGTTTAAAGGGTGGCTACAAAGAAGATGGCGACTCCCTTTTCACAAGGAGTCACATGGAAAAGATGAGGGGTAATGGGTACAGGTTACCCCTGGGGAGATTCCAATCGGACACAAGAGGAGAATTGTTCACAATGAGAACAACTGGTCATTGGAACAATCTCCCCAGGGAAGTGGTGGATTCCCCAGCATTGGATGCTTTTAAGATTCAGCTGGACAGGGTGTTGGGCCATGTTGTGTAGACCATGCTTTTGCCAAGAAAGGTTGGACCAGATGATCCTCGAAGTCCTTTCCAACCTGGTATTCTATGATTCTATCATATATTTCAATTGCAAATTAAGAAAAAAATTGTAATTTCTGTTTCAATATATACTACATTCACATCTCTTTCTAAAGTGTGGAGCTTGTGAGCAAATAAAGGACAAGAAAAGGCTGAAACTTCATTTACCTAGGTTAGTGTATATGGTCACTCAAGTCAGATGGAGTAGGGGTGTATTTGCAGATACATTTATAAAATGCTTCAAAATCAACTACAGTAGCAATATACAGTTTCAAAATGGCTTTTACCGAGGGTTCAAACACCACGTGTACTTTGTCAGAACTGCCCTGTTTTTTAGTCCCTCCTGTTATTGGGTTACTAGTTTAAAAACTGTCAAAGACATAAAATCTGGAAGAGCTGTCAAATTTCAGAAAAATGCCTTGAGCTGCATTCTTTGTTTATCTGAAATACCTTGGCATAAAGAATAAGAACAGCCAAAGAACTGCCAGCATTTAAATGAAATCAAGGTCTCAGCAGAAATAAATCTGTTATCAATAAGATTTTCATACTAAAAACACAGGATGTGTTTCCAAACAGTGTCACTTTAGATATTTGTAAATAAAAGGTAGGTTTCTTTCCTGAAGAAAGTTGCCTGTTGTGACTCATTTTGTTGTTATAAACTTATTGATGTGCAGTCCTTTCATTGTAGTTCTTGTCAGAAAGTTCAGCATCTTGCTGTTACTCTGGGCTTGCCTGGCACTGGTGAAAATTTCCACAGCTGCCTCAAAGTTCAGTTAGCAGCAGTAAACTCAGCATCTTCAACCCTAAACAAAAGGTTTCTGTCTCTGCAGCCAATGAAGAATTGCAGTCCTGTGCAAAGACATCAGTTTAGTTTGTCCCAGACTCTTCGTTTAACAATAAGACTAAAAAAGTCATGCAAATGACAAGTCTTACAGTTAGGTAGTAATAGAATTGAGATTATTAAAGCAATACAGATTTGTGTCCTTATACACGTGCAATAAGAAGCTGTCTTTAATTGCATGATAGGCTCAACCTTCACCTCATTCTGAGGGTGCCTTCACTGGGGTCCTACTACAGCTTTCTCAGTCAGTCTTTCCTCTTATTTTCCATTTCTAGGCATATGTTTTCAATGTCTAATATTCTAATAAATGTTGCTTTTGCAGTTAGATCAGGGACTTCTTCCTCATTGCCCCTCAAGCCAGCAGGGGAAAAACAGATTGAAAGAGGTGCCTGATATGCCCATGGCCAGACTCCGGATCTACAAGAAACTCTAAACTCTGGCACTTTGAACCATGAGGCAAAAGCTTCCATGAAGATGGAGTCGAATAGATTACTAATCTAGGCTCATGCTGGGGGTTGCATAAACAGACCATCATAAACATTAACCTGTCAGAGGGTAGACTAAAAGTGTGCCAAAGCAGACCTAATCTAATAATGAAGTCAAGCAGACTGATAAGGTTCTGTAAGCACAAAATTCGTTATAACTAAGTGTTTTCGTAGAATGGTTAGAGTTGGAAAGGACATTAAAGATCATCTAGTTCCAAACTGCCTGCCGTGGCCAGGGACATCTCCCACTAGATCAGGTTGCTCAAAGCCCCATCCAACGTGGCCTTGAACACCTGCAGGGGTGGGGCATCCACAATGTCTCTGGACAACCTGGTCCAGTGTCTCACCACCCTCACAGTAAAGAGTTTCTTCCTAAGATTTAAACTAAATCTACCTTCTTTTAGTTTAGAACCATTACCCTTGTCCTATCACTACATACCCTTGTAAAAAGTCCCTTTCCAGCTTTCTTGTAGGCCTCCTTCAGACACTGGAAGGCTGTTATAAGGTGTTCCCAGAGTCTCCTCTTCTCTGGGCTGAATGACCCCAACTCTCTCAGCCCATCTTCACAGGAGAGGTGCTGCAGCCCTCTGATCATCTTTGTGGCCCTCCTATGAACTCCCTCCAACAGGTCCACGTCCCTCTTATGTTGGGGGCTCCAGAGCTGGACACAGTACTCCAGGTGGGGTCTCACCACAGCAGAGTAGAGGGGCAGAATCATCTCCCTCAATCTGCTGGCCACGCTCCTTTTGATGCAGCCCAGGATGCAGTTGGCTTTCTGGGCTGCAAGTGCACATTGCTGGCTCATGTGGAGCTTCTCATCAACTCACACCTCCACATCCTTTTCCTCAGGGCTGCGCTCAATCCATTCTCTGCCCAGCCTATATTTGTGCTTTGATTGTCCTGACCCACATGTAGAACCTTGCACTTGGCCTTGTTGAACTTCATGAGGTTTGCACAGGCCCACCTCTCAAGCCTGTCTACATCCCTCTGGATGGCATCCTTTCCCTCCAGCGTGTCAACCACACCACACAGCTTGGTGTCATCGGCAAACTTGCTGAGGGTGCACTCAATCCCACTGCCCATTTTGCCAACAAAGATGTTATACAGCACCAGTTCCAGTACTGACCCCTGAAGAATGCCACTTGAACATAGAGCCATTGACCACAGTTCTTTGAGTGTGGCCATCCAGACAATTCCATATCCACCAAGTGGTCCATCTGTCAAATCCACGTCTCCAATTGAGAGACAAGGATGGCATGCGGGACAGTGTCAAATTCTTTGCAGAAGTCCAGGTAAATGATGTCAGTTGCTCTTCCCTTATCCACCAATGCTGTAATGCCATCATGGAAGGCTTTGTGAGGCACAATTTGCCTTTAGTGAAGCCCTGTTCGCTGTCACCTATCACCTCCTTATTTTCCATGTGCCTTAACATAGTTTCCAGAAGGATTTGCTCCATGATCTTGCTGGGCACAGAGGTGAGATTGAATGGCCTCTAGTCCCCTGGGTCTTCCTTATTTCCTTTTTTAAAAATGGAGGTTATGTTTCCCCTTTTCCAGTTATCAGGAACTTCACTGGACTGCCATGACTTCTCAAATATGATGGACAGTGGTTTAGCAACTCCATGACATTAGAATAAGGTCTAGCGTGGCACCTCTCCTCGTTGGCTCCTTTATCTCTTTGAGAAGGACGTTATCATTGATGCATTTCAGGAACCTCCTGGATTGCTTATCCCCTGCTGTGTTGTCCTTCCAACAGATATTGGGGCGGTTGAAGTCCCCCCTAGGACCAGAGCTTGTGAACATGAGGCTGCTCCTATCTGTCTATAGAAGGCCTCATCCACTTGGTCTGTCATGCATCGCCAGGTGGAGCTCCATGCACTCCTGTTGGTCATTGACATAGAGGGCAGCACTCCCTCCTCATCTCCCCTGCCTGTCCTTCTTGAAGAGATATGCTTCCATTCCAACACTCCAGTCATAGGAGCGGTCCCACCACATCTCCATGATGCCGATGAGATCGTAGCCTTGCAGGCATGTGCACATCTCTAACTCCTCCTGTTTGTTCCCCATGCTATGTGCATTTACATAGACACATTTAAGTTGAGACACCAATGAGTCTGACTTACTGGATGGAGTGGCTGGAATTCCTTTGTGCTGTTTTCCTTTGAAATACTTGCTTCCATGTTCATGCATTAAAATGTATGAATCATTAAAAAAAAAAAAAGAAAAAAAAGAAGGTGGTTATAGGATTGTATTTATCCAGAAGGTTATATTCAATCTCATAGTCCTCAAAGGTGGCATTGTGTCCCCACCCACATATGCACACAAAAAATAAAAAAATACGTAGAATAATCTGATCATCGCCTCAGACTTTTTTTGCCAAATTATTCTTTCAACATGTATACATCATTCCCAAGTTTAGAACATGAAAATAATTTCTGGAAATGCTTTGACCTGCAGTACATAGTTTTGATTAAAAAAACAGATATTTTAGCAATTTCACTAACCATGTAAATGAAAAGTATTTCAGCTGCAGAGTGGATGGGGGTTGTTTGCCTTTTGGAGGGTTGGATTTTTTATTTTTTTTTTGCATAATGCATGTTATGAAGTCATAATGGTTTTAATACGACTTTTTTGAAGGTTACATGTATTTTTTCTCAATTCTGAATAAATATTTTTTCTCTAGGTGTTATGCTCAGGGAAGTTTTGGAAGTTTACTGTACACGAGGTGCTCTTAAGAGAAAGTAACTCGTTTCAGACTTATTTAAAATGTATTGAATAAGATGATTGCTTATCAACTGGAAATATTATGATTTCACTTCTACGGCAAAATATTTCTGTTAGGCCTGTCTGCCTGTCAACACTATACATTCTGAGTACCACTTTCATTTTCTTTATAAGCATAACCATCACTATCGAGTACTGTGACAGAACCATTTAAAGAAAAGTGGGCATAAAGAGCCTGTCTTAAAACCAGTATTTGCTGCCACTCCAAAAAAAAACCTCAGGAAAATCTAACTACTATCCTTCTTTAACTTTGTACTAGCAAGTTAGTACTTGGTACAAAAACAATAGTGATTTTTACATCTCGAAATTTTTTCACTGTAAGACCTTCAAAAACATCCAGTATTTGAAATATAGTTTAATGTTAGCTAGACCCTTTCTGCTTTTTGCCAGTGGTTGTTACTAACCAAAGAGGAAAGGAGAAGTGGAAGTATGGTGGTATACTCTCAAAGATTAAATTTTCTGAATCTTCATCAGTCTTTAAACATTGAACAGCATGTGCCATTTGTTCTTTCTGGTGTCTGTAATGGAAATTAATGGCTTGAGAATAAAAAAAGAAAACTTCATGGAAATGGACAGTTGTGGAAAAGTGGCATAAAAGGGAATAAAACCTTAAATCTGTAATCTTGTGGAAAATGTTGTATAACTTATGGATAAGTTTTGCTAGTAGTGCTACCTGTAATAAAATTCACCTAGACTTTCCATCTTTCCTTTCATGGCAGTCCTTTGTTTCATTTTCCTCCACTATTACTTATTCATCACATCAAATGAACCACTGATTAATAGGAGGGATATTGTTTTCCATTTACTTTTTCTGGTCAGGACACTATGTTGATCTGTCTGTCCTATCAGTACAATTTTAATCCAGAAAAAAAAAAAACAGATATATCCCAAATGAGAAAACTAGTTACAATTCGTACAATAAATGAAAATTGTTTTGCTCACTTCCGGGATATTCAGAAGCTGCATGGTTCTTTTAGGCCACAAAGGGCTCCATTTCATTTTTTTTAAATCGCATAGTCATGGCCCTGTCACAAGAGTATGTGGTGTTACCAGTAAAGAGGAAACTGAAGAGTTCTTCAGAAAGTGTATTGAGCTCCACACTTCCTTGTCCTTTCGAATAAACACAATTGTGGCCTAAACCCTGTACTAGGCATGCTACACTGCAACAAAATGAATCTTTTGTGCCAGTTTCTTTAGCACTCTTTTAATTCTAGTGTTACAGCCTTGTTTGCAACTATCCATATGTCTATTATATCTATTTATATATATACATATGTGCATATATATGTAGGTGTGCATATATATACACACATATATATAGTATGTGTAGGGCTTCAAACAAGAGGGCAGCAGGCTGAGGTTCGCTGTATTTTATTTCACTCTATTTCTTATTCAAACGTCTCCTGTTTTCATAGTATTACAGATTTTCCTTAGCAACGCATAACACCAGTACAAAAGGTATTGAGAGGCAGAGTTTGAGAACAATAGGGTTGTTCATTATATCTGTGTATACAAAAATTAATTTGGGAAGGACAGAGATACTAGTAGATAGAAAACAGTGCATTATATTTGAATACTACTGTAACTAGTTAAAAATAGAGACATCTAAACTGCCACCAATGTAGCTGCAGAGTTAACCACTTCTTGAGATGAATGGCTTCTTTCTGGATGAAAATGTCATCATTTATACCCAGTTCTTATTTTTAAGGTTATCTATGCCATCTAAGCAGTAAGAACATTTTTGCTTCAGTGAAAGGACACACTTAATACGATAATATTTTTTTGCTGGAGATTAAGGGGATAGAAATGCACTACCACTTAGGTTTACAAGTGGTAATTTAAATAAGAGTAATGTAACTGTGTATACATGCAAAATTGTAATTTAAGTCACTTTCCCTCAGGATATCTTTTTAGCAAATATTTTCCATGTATGCAATAGCGATTCCATTTAAGGGCAAATGTTTCTTTATTATACAAAACAGTTTATATCATGTTGATGTCACTATAGGAGAAAATAGCAGTTTCAAAGTTTGGTATTATTGTCTGTGACAGATATCTGTCCAAACCACTGCTAAGATTCTGGGTTTATATACATACATAGCTAGTATGTTGTTAGCTCATTGTTTTAACTTGATGCTAATCCTTATATGAATATTCATTAACAGATACGTAAGATATAGTCACAACTAAGAGAAATTCAAATTATCTCCTTAGAATTTTTGAATTTGAAATTCTCAGACTTTTTTCTGTATTACTTAACAGAGATGGTTTTGAGCTAGGACACTTACCTTTTTTTTAATGTATCATTTCTTTTTGAATATATCTCTTTTCTCTAGTTAGTTCTTTTCAAAACTTGTTAACTGGAAGGTTTGTGCTGTTCATGTCTATTTGTCATATTAGATTCCCAGAATCTCATCAGAACCATGTCAAATTACATCAATCCAAACTGTGTCCTGGGCTTCTGATAAGAGTGCTATAGGAAGAGCATGGCTTGAAGGTTGTTGGAAGACAAATGGCTTTATCATTATCACAGAAATAATATTAGAGATGCAATAATTTATTGAATGTTCACACAATATGATTTTTTGTTGTACCATAGTAATCTGAAATTTTCAGTAACCTACGCTTTACAAAAAATGTACAGAACACTGGGCTTAATTTTATAGGGGTATTTGTAACCCCCGCTAGGGAAAGGATTCTCTTTCTCCAAAGGAAGGCAGTAATGAGGTAGAGACAGCTTTAATTCTGGTGTCAGAAAAGAGCCAAATACTGGAACAGGAAATTAAAAAACACTCCCTGAAGTTAAATATGTTACAAGATATTGCTGCCCTAGCTATAAGGCTAGGAATGTAGCAAAACTGCATCCTCTGGCTGCGCGAGCTCTACCAGCAAATCTCCTGGCATAGATGCAGATAAACCAGGCAAAGTGCCTTTCCACTTCTGCATTATGTAGTATATGACAAAAGGCAGTCTATCAGGAAAATGTACATTATCATATGCTACTGCTGCTACCGTTACACTCAGGCGCCTCTGGAGTTTGGACAAGCCCGGGCACACAGAGAATGAACCTTTCTCATTTCATCTCTGGACTAGTGAAGCGCAGAGACTAAGTCTGTCAGAACCAAAGACGAATTGGCCTGTTTCTTGAAGTGTGCTACTGCTTTCACTGGCAAAGTTCATATCTTTCAGAGAAGACTGCTTAATTCCTTTTTTTTTTTTTTTAGTGTTTTGTGAATGATTGAAAAGATCTGGCAGGAGATTTCATACACTGCCCTAAATTTTCTCATTAGGAAGCNCCGGCTAGTTACTGTTGCACCAGGCTTAACTTGCATAAATCCCTTAAATCGTTCAATATCCTTTTGGGACTGAGATTAGAAAATTTTTCAGGCTGCAATTACCAGCTCATTGAGGGAGGAAAAAACCCCAAGATACGTTCCTGAAAGTTCTTCTGCAGTGAAGGGCAGAAATGTCATGTCAGCCAGTAGTTCCTATTTGCTGAAGTGATTCACTCGGGGAGAATGACACCTTGTCCAATGTGTATGATCTTACTATTCCTTTCCTGTACGTCTTGTCACAATGAGCCTGCTAGCCAGTGGCACACAGTGTAATACTTTGCCTTTTTCATATTGAGTTTTTCTTGATGCTCTAGAGTAAATTATATTTAACTGCTGTTGCAAAGCTGATGCTGGGAACAAGTTTGAAAGACAGTATAAGGGATTCCCTAGCAGTGGCTCCATCTAACTCTGAGAGCCAGAAGATTGCCTCCACTGTATTCAGTAATAACAAAGAACTAAATTTCCTACAGGTCAGTCCAAAATACTGGCCACCTGTACACCAAAGCTCTTTCTATTCCTTTGAGTCATTCTCATTGGGGATTTCCTATGCAATTGTTAATTGTTAATTTTATTGTGAGTCTTACAAATATTGTTGGTTTTTAGCCCTCATAGGCAGAAGAAAAAGTTTAGACATATTCAAAACACCAAAAGCAAAGGAATATCCAGTATTTATTGATTTTTAAAAAATCATATAACTTTTCTTCCAGTTCTGACTTTAGTGGGACAGACTAATAGATTCTGAAAAAGTAAATAACAACAACATTGGATTCCCTACAATGAACCCAATACACACCTCCCTTGTATCAAAGGGAGTCTCTTTGGCTTCTGTGGTGTTTGGCTTAGACTCAGGAAGCCCATCAAAGGAGTGAGACATAGCAATTTCATATCATTACTGCTTTGGGGCTCTGTCAGGTACAATGTAGGCTTAACATATCAGTGTTTCCTACGTACTGCTTCTCTAGTGCCACCACTGCTGTAAAATGTGACAGTAAGGTCCAACATAGGGAGGACTTCTCACTTCTCAAAATATGTCTCCAAGGTTATGTCTTTTCTTCCAAGTTAGCTTACATTAAGGTAATCTAGTCTGAATGGCTTCACCACAGCAAAATAATACTCGAACTACAACGTCCAAAGTAGTGTCACTAGTTCACTTACAGCTCTAAGACCTTTTACTGACACATCTCCTCATTTTTATTGCTGCAATAATATGATCTACATTAGAAATTCATTTGTGATAATATGGCAAAGAAATTTTTCCGTCCTGTTGGATCCACATGGGAGTTGTGTGAAGGCATTGGAAGTCTAATAGGATTTGATAACTTTTATTTACATTAACACAGCACTGTGGTCCTTTTAAACTATGACAAGATCAAAATTCAGCTTGTATCCCTGGACAGGCCAGTAGACTGAGTAAAACATCCACAATACATTCACATTTTAAAGGGTTCATGGACTCTAGCTGGGACCAACCCCCAAACTGTAACTTGAGTCATCTTTAAAGCAAAGATGAGACTTGGAACTGGTCAGGTTGGGTGGATAGATCAAGCTATTTATATTGTTAGACTCCCAAAGTTTGCAAGCTATTTCTGGCTTGCTGTGTGTTATACAACGTTGCCATCAAATAGATTGCATGGACAAGGAAAGAAAGAAGTAGTTTGAGAAACAGGCATGGGCATTTGGCTAATTCTGTGGAAACCCCAGATCTTTAGTGCACACAGTGGGCTTTTTATCAGTCGGTTATTTTTTTGATTGCAAACTGAAATCATGAGGGACAGACTACAGTGAAATTACTATCTCCGAGCTGGGTGAGAGATAGCTGGAAACCCTCAGCCAGGGAATAGAATTCTCCTTCTCCGGTATGAATTTCCACAGTTTGCTAAATAAATTATGAGCTACATTGGCCCACAGTTTCCAGACTCTTGTGCAGCTCAGTCTAATACTAGGAAATTCATGAATAATTAGGACCTAGTGTTCCTCCGACTGTATGTTGGTGCCAGATTTCCTATTTATTTTGCTGGGAACAGGAGAAGGTCTTTTTCACTCAACCTTGCTTGCTCGTAAGGAAAATCAAATGTCTTCTAAGGCCAAAACTGCGCTAACAAACAGCTGCCTATTTTTATGGGAACAACAGCAAATAAATTTAATGTTGCAGTTCCTCAGTTTTGCCAAATTGTCATCTAAAGCAACAATAGGAATATGAGTCCAGTTTGTTCTGCCAATTTCTGAAGGTATCATAGAGGTTAAATAATAAATACCTAATGTTTCTACTTTGGATGGTGTTATAAAGGAAATTGGATAAACACTGGAACATAAATCAGGAAAAGGTGCTAGAAAATGATGCCATCAGTTAGAAAAATGTGCCATACTAATACCTGATCTCTCCTCTTACTTGCTGAAAGTAGAAAAGAGAAAAGCATTTAGTATCTTGAGTAGTCCAGGCACTGATTGATTGCATCCCATAATGCTTTCTAATGTATCTTCTAGAATACCTTATAAATCATATGTGGGCTTTTTCTCTTTAAATGTTACTTTATCAATTTTCAATTGCTCAACTTGCAAAATAAAGAAAGAAAATGAAGGTCTGAGCAGTTGGGGTTTCTTTCCCTACTGAGGGCCTTGATTCAGTTCAGTATTTCGACGCATTTATAGCCTGAAGCGGGTGTGCAGTCCCATTAAAGACATGTGCTTAAGCACCTCTGTGAATGAAGACCATTTTTGGTCTGTCAAAACACTGTGACATTTGGTGCATGTCAGAAAATCGTCCTACAGGGAAAAGGTCACACAAAGAAACAAGGAAAGCGGTTCTTTTCATGAATACAATTATGAGCTTGAGTTTCAAATCCGCGATACAGTAGGTTTTACACGGCTCCACAGTCCGGGGTGTGTGTCTGTGTTTTACACTTGTTTCTGTATGCAAGTTGACTAGAGAGTTGTAACTGCCCTAATGAGCCCCAAATCATGAGAAAGCTGTGAAGCTCTTCTGCTGTGAAAATTGTGCATAGCACAAACTAGGCAAGGCAGTTCTGCTTGTTCCACCCTGCTCTTTGCAAAACTTTTGATTGGCAAAAGGAGATGGGGAGATCTTGAGAGGTTTGGAATATAAATGGAGTGTTGAGGAGCACCTGGATCTCATGACAACCAGTGTCTCCACAGAATCTTTAATCTCTCTGATCTCAGTAATCCTGCTGAAAATTTTTCATCTTAGCACATAAATCTAGGAGTAGTTCAGTACAAATCAGATTTTCCCATCAAGCAAGAAAAAAAAAGAGCGAGAGAAGATGACAAAAAGTAGGTCAAAGGGGTAGAAAGAGGGAGCACATTTACAAAGAGAGGAAAAGTAACTAATAGGGCCTTGGCCACTCAAGCATTATCTACACTTCTATGATGTTCATTCTGATTTATTTCAGGCTGCTGGGCACTGCCATCTCCTTCTCCCGAGCTGCAGTTGATTTCAGCCCTGTGTTTTCAAACTTGAAAAACTGTTCAAGCTTGAGTCTATTTGCAACTTCTTGTGGGGAACATCTTGCAAAGCTTTCTTTAGGCAAGAGCTACACCTTGGATTTCTTCAAGCATAGATGCACCTAGGGTTTTGAAACAGATTTGGAAATATATGGTGATGGTGGAGAATGGCGTAACTCCGGTAGAAAGCATGGTTCAGGAAAATGTTGGTAATTTGGGGGTTTTACAGCAGCTGTCAATAGTCTTGAATAGAGATGAAATAACTTTTATTACTCACTCCTTTAGCCCATTTTTTAAAAGGGTGTAGGAAATAGGGGTATGTAAAATAGCAATAGAGCAAGTCTGTATCTGAGCCAGGAAACCAAGTTCAGGGTGCCTTCTACTGTTACCTCCACTCCCCCCTGCTGCTGAAAGAAGGCAGAGCACTACTCCTCAGTATTTGGATCTGTTTTAAATTGCGACCAACTGGTAAGCTCTCCTTCTGAAATAGACTAGTAGACATTTCTTCTGAAAATACTCTAATGTTACATTTCATATGCGATTATTATAATATAAAATTATATTCTGTTTTTCTGTACAGGCATCTTTTGATGTTCTACTTATTTTTCCATCAAAAAAAAATGTTATTCATGGAATAAGAAGTCATAAATGGAAAACAGCCTATTAGATTACTCAGTCCATCTCCCAGCAAGGAGAAAGGCTAATAAACACAAGCCAACTTTTTTATAAATAGTCAGCAAGAATGATGCAGAAAATTGTAACCAAAGCAAGTCCAAGTGTCACACACAAAAGTCACTTTCCTAATTATAATGACAGGGAATTTCAGAGATTTGTATGATCCCTGTCTTAAAAATCTGCCCTCATTTTCTAGATAATGTGTGCATGGTTTTCCAGCTTCTGATAGAAATCATCTCTCCTTCAGATATGATATGATTTTCCTGCCAGACTTATTTTTGAGGCTTTGAAGACCAACACAAAATGGATTTGAAAGTATTTCCAGAATCTGACTTCAAACTGAATGATCTACCCTTCGGTATGTGACCAAATTGAGCTGAAACCTGTTTATTACCTAGTTCATGGTGCTTGTCATGCTTGCAGAGCAGAACTGCGATAGTTGAGTTCTTCGTGGGGTTTACGCACATGGGAGCAGCCCACCACACTGTGGTTACAGTTACTGGTACCTGTGCCAGTGACACACAATCCATCCAAGGCTGTCAGTTATTTCCCCTGATGAAAAGCCTTGGTCGTCTTGGCAGTTTTAGTCACCATGGTGCAAAACCAATTTCCCTAGAATAAACAAGATCGTTACAGTGGGAAGGAGAAGGGCAAAGAAGGAAATCGGATTGTTCAGCATAGTTCAAGAATAAAGTGCAGCTTTTTAAAGCACATCTGTCCAAAGTAAACTTCCCTGTGAAGTAATACTGCTTTCCTGCTAAGTTATTGTTGAAAGGATTTACATTTAATGGGAACGATGAATAATCCTCCTCGTTCTTCACTCATCCTGTCAATGAGCTCATGTACTATGCAGAACTTAAGGCTTATCACAAAATGCTAGAGGATCAGGGGACTGCAGGGATAAAGTGACTGTCAAGTTCTGCTGAAATTAGAAAACACGGAGCTGTGTTGAGTTGCCAGACCTGCTCAGATTATCAAGACTGAAGGCTGGTACTGCTCCTCATAGAAAGACTGACTGCCTCACTTAGTATGCTGTGTTCAGGAGTGAGATCGAAGTCTGAAAGTGAGGTTGGAGAGTGAGGAGCTCATTCCTTTCCATATTGAACTGGCATAGATAAACATTAGTGCTTTATAAATCACTGGATTAACAACAACATAAAATAGATGAGACAAAAAAAAAAAAGAGACCATTGCTTATTTTCAGTTAAGCCACACTTCTATGCTCTAACTCTCTACCTCTGAAATATGTACTTATTTGAGAAGGTGAGGATTATTGGATGCATGTGATGAAAGCTTTCTCCAAGGTCAGATCTGATAACAGATGCATTGTATGAACATGAGCAAGGTTTCACCTTCTAAAAACTGTCAGATTAGCACCATATGACAGAAAGAAACACATGAAAATGTTAAGTAACAAAGAAAGTACCCTTTTTAGATGCTTCATGATACAAATTAGTATATTATTTATGTCAGGTACTGTAAACATACTTTTTGCTCCAGTAATTTGTGTCACATGCAGGGATGGTCAAAAGGACAGATTTCACTATTTTGCTAAACATTGGTTCAAGGACCGTGCACCAGACTGCAAGTAGTTCCATCCACACTGTTCTTCTGACCACGTGGAACTGGAATTTAGTTATATTTTCAAAGCCACTTTTTTTTTTTTTCCTCGAGGACATTATGGTCAATTATTTTTGCTATCTGTATCTGGCCACAGTGGTACGAATCTGTGACACTAGCCACACACAACTGGATGCACAAAGGTCTGTTGGCATCCTGGTAGATAACCTGCCTTCTTTAAGGTCTCTGTCTCAACTCTCCCCAGTTGGATAACATCTGACACATCTTTGATGCTCTTGATGTTCTCTGAGAAGTTCCTTGCAGACATATATCCTTCTCATAACTGGCATGTTTAACAGAGAGACAAAGGATTTCAACAGCAGCACAGAGCTGAACTTCTGCCCCTTTTTCTTCTATATCTGACATATTCTGCAAACACTAATTTCCACTTAAAAATCAAAACAAAATGAAGTGGTCTTTCCAAGCAAATCCTTCCGGCGTGGGAAGGTACCCACTGATCAAGGCAGAAGAGAGCCCTGTGACAGCAGTAGCCCCCAGGGCTTCCCAGGGCTTACAGCATCATCACTCCCCTGCCCCACATTGCAGTCAGCCTCTCTCCTGCTGATCATCAACACTGCAAGTGAAACATTGAACACAGCAGAAATAAAGGAAGAATTCAGGGAAACTAAAAATGAGGAGGGAGGGCAAGAGAAATGTCAATATTCTAAGCAACAAAAGATGAAGAAGAATAACAATTAACTATAAAAGATAAGCCACTCTGGAAGGAAAGTAAAGATGTTGTGAACTACTGCACCAAAATATCAGATCTTTGATATAAAAGTGATAACTTTTATGAAGAAAAATGCTTTTTAAAAAGATATTTAGGTTTCTGTAAACAGAAGAGCCTGAAAATCCCCTCCATGGCAAATGGAAATTATACGATGATACTTGCACTTATTTATTAAATTCCCTCATGAATTTAATCCTCTTTTTGCATATTTTCTGTACAGATTTTTTCTTTAAATTATAAATGCATTCATTTATAATTTCGTAAGCACTGGAAGATATTTTATGTGTTTCTCCTAAAATATTCACAATATGCTCAGTTTGAAAAATTTGGGTTCCTGTGCTCATATGTTCAATCACAAGATCCACATTTAAAAATGTCCTCAAGGGTATGAAAAATGTTGCTAGGTTGAAGGAAATATTCTTCACAGAGTGTAGAGAATTTGTTCAGACAAGCATCTGACAGAAAGCAAGACTACAACTCAAGAGTGCTGTGATTTAGAAAATCAATAGAAAAAAAACAGGTAAAAGACACACAGTATTACAAAGCGATAAACAACAGATTGAAAATATGGGGGACATCTCAGAAAAAAATCAAACCTTTAGTAACCTGAGCAAGTACACAACTACAGAAGGTACAGAAATCTTAACCACAAAGAGTTAATCTCTGGATTAATATTTTTTATGGAATGTGCCTCATAAGAAAATTTATCCATCTCAAATAGGAAGCACAGTTACCTGTTATGAGTATTAGAAAAAAATATCCTGAGGGAGAATGTAAGTGCTGAGAAAAAGTGAAGTGTGAGTTGTTACATCAGCAGAAAACATAAACTAAAATATTGCATGAATTCATGCTGGTTTGAAATGGGAAAGTATCTGAATTTAGTTATTTTATTTTCCAGTTATTCTGAAAGACAGAATGAACCCCACAGTACAAGGCAAAAGCGATGGTATAAGGCATGTAAGTGTGTAGGTTGTTTAAAGTAGTAAACAGACATTGTTTGCAATAGTAAGCATCTTCAGGTTTTTGCAGATAATGGTCTAAAAGTTTGAGTCAGCAAGGTACCACTCATTGTGCAGGATGAGGAGCAACACAGAGTTTCCTCTGTTAAAATTTTACTTTAACCTGAGAAGCTGTAGTGCTGAGACAGAGGACTTACAAATAGCTTTGGAGAAGCCAAGCTGCCACAGCCTCTGCAGTCATTGGAGGCAGTGCTCATCATCACCGATCAAAGGCTGGATGCAGGAGGCTAATTACTGAAGCTGTCAAGATGATATGGGAGACCTGGAGACCCCGAGGGTTCAGCAGAACACACAAACATCTGTTACCCAAACACCTCCAGGGAAAGAGTCACATCCAGAGTCCTCCAATCTCAGCTGAGGAATGCCAAGCAAGCTTATACTGCTAAACACCAAGCAAAACAAGGTTTAATTTGAAAGTTTCCATTAGCTGGTGTTTCAGTTTAGGAAAATTTTGGAAAGTCATCTGTTGGTTGTAGCATTGAATACCTCCTAATATGTTAATGGCCTCTTCATAAAGCAACTTTTCAAGACTTCTGCATCTTATAAACTTGTGCTTAAATTGACATAATCCCCTGTCAGTATCAGGACACAGAAGTAAATTTTACTTTGTTGGTGTGTAGTTGTGCATGCATGGAAGCAAGATCAAAACCCTAGAGAGTGTGTAATTATCCCAATTCAAGGAAAGGGGCTGCACTATCTTATACTTCCTCAGAAACTTTCCTACAATCATATTGGTTATAGACGTTTGAAACTATACCTGGCCATAGGTTTTAGGTCCACCACCTTTCTGGCAATCCATTGTATATAAATAATTTTGTCATCTTTAACATTTGATGACTTGTTATAACAAGGAGGAAATGCAGTGATTTCTGTTACTACATTTGTTACACATTTCATGCAGGTTATGCCTATGAGTTATTTATACATTTTATCTCCACTAATTGCTATGCATGGTGTGATCCTCTAAATCTGATAGTTTATTTCTGCTCCTATTATGGAGACTGAAATGTTTTAAACAAGAGCACAACAAATATTGAATGACAAATATCAGACAATGAAATACCCTTCTTCAACACCAACTTCAATAGATGAACAATTATTTGTTCTATTATTCTTGAAACATGCTGGATTTAGCAAGGCAAATTCACTGCCTGTTGTTTGCAACATCTTTTGGAATCATTTTTTTAAAAAAACATTGAATAGCTCTCATTTCAAATATAATGTCTTCTGTTGTACAGCTTATATAAATCAATGTTGCTGACTGAGGGTATCTATATAAGTGGAAGCACTTACATGACTATTCAGATCTGGTAAACTCAGGCTTCATTTTATTTTAATCACATTTCATTCTTTAAAACTACTCATTTTTTTCACATCAAAGGATACGATGAACGAACTCTTTGACATGCCTATACCTGTTCTTAGTATAAGCACTATAATTGCTTGGTCTCTATCTATAATTATATCATTTAACTGATGTTATAAAAAGGGGCAGTTTTGATCTGTGTGTTATTCCATTTGACGTTGTTCAACCCAAAGAGGAAAGAAGCAACGGGGATGAGACATGGATTTCAGTTTCTGCAGGTGCGCAGGGCAAATCCTCAAGTAGGGAAGCTCAGAAAGATCCAGTGGGAGGAATCAGTAGGAGGTGCACACGACGGGGTTATAGTTCTACTGGCATGCACTCCTAGGAGGACCCATTCTCTTGAGTTCAGAGAATCAAAGATGAGGAAATTTGTTTCTTCTGTTCATGTCACAAGTGCCAAAGAGTAAGGCATTGGAAAGAATATTGCTTTGATAGAGCAACATCTCTCCAAGACTCTGCTTTGCCACTAGGTCATGACATGGTTTGGCAAACACACTTGCTTGGAAGGAGAACCTGTTCATCACTTTATATGCTGTAGACAAATAAGACATTATGTGATATAATCTTATCATATAAGGAAAGAGAGACTCATGGAATGAAGATACTGAAACCCAACATTCTCAGCAGATGAAAATGATGTGACAGTTGCTCTCAGGAGGGAATTTGCCTCCACAGTCCTAGCCAATATGTAAGTTTGTCCCTGTGATAGCTGAAGTTGCTGTATTGGCAGCTCCTTAACCTCTCAGAGATGGCTGAATCTCAATGCTGATGGAAGTGAATCCAGTTTGTAAAGTGCTATGAGATCATTTGGGTTGAAAGACACTATATAAATATTATTCTTTAAAATAAATGTACTGTAAATTATGGGACAGCTTTGATTTACAACTTCTTAAGGGCTTTTAAATGTTATGTTTCATACAGTCACTTTGACAATTTGGATGCTACAAGACTTAGTAGTCTCAGAGCAATACAAAGCCAGAGGGAGAGAAAATTAAAGGCCTATGATTTTTCTTTCTTTCTGTTTGAGGACATGGTTCACCAAAACTCACATTTAAAACAAAATGGCTTTTTCATTGGTCAGCCATTTGAGGAAATAAAAGCAATTAAATGGCACATTGATTTTAAATTTCCTTCTTCCACACTTCAAGTGCACCTTCTCTGGGAACTAACAATGAAATATTGTTTTTTTACATTCGCTTGTAGCTATGGCGCAGTACTTCACAAGCTATGCTTGCACAGTGTTATGCAAGGTGGAGCCCAGCAAATTAAGCTGACCTCATATTCCGCTTAAGCAAATAAAGTAGTAAAGGGTGAGATGCTATTTTAGGAGCGATTATGTTTGGGTTAGGTTAGGGACAGGCAGTTCAGGTAGCTTAAATGTTGTGTTGAAAAACCTGTTGGAACAGATCTAAACGATGCTGAGCACTTGACTTTTCTCTCCTGTAGCAAAGGAAGTACCTATATGGACACTGCCTGGATTAACCACAGGGCCCAAAGAACAGTTAAATCCAGTCCAGTCAAAGATCCCTGTCACCCAGCAGGCTGCCTCTGACTGCACCCAAGATCAGAAAGTTAGGGAAGGTTAGGTAACCTACCTGCTGATATTCTCCCAGTCTCCAAAAAATTTGCAGCTCATATTTGAGGCAAAGGTGGTATTTCTATATTTAATAGAGCCTTGGTGGATTTTTTCATGAATTTGATCACTCATTTCGAAATCATATAAATATTACTACCCACAGTATCCTGCAGTAAGCAGATTAGGTAGCTAGTTCATACACTAAACCTGTGGAAAAAAATTACTTTTAATGTGAATTTTCACGTCATGCAAATAAAATTAAATGTCTTATAAAGAAGGTTAAGTTTCATTAATAAGCACAAAAGGTACTTCAAAATATAATCCCTTTCATTATCTTTTCTCAAATCAGTTTGGACCATAGGAAGAAGATGGTAAACTGTGTATACATCACAAAGCACCAATGTAATATATTGTTCAGCACAAACTAACTAACGGGGATACTTGATTTCAGATAAGGGATCCCTTTGTTGTGAATCAAAGAAATTATTCTCCTTTTTTTGTGTGTTTTATTGGGGGGATCGGCTTACAGCCAAGGAATACAATGTTGAATTTTAGATAGACAATAACTATAAAAAAGTTATCAGATTCTTTTTAATTAAGTTGATGGTTTTGTGAAACTCCTTTTCCTTTAAAGTGCTATTTGGGGTGCTTCTTTAAAACAAATTGATCTAAAAATATTCTGTCTTTTGTTCTTTTTGCAATGAACAATATTTAGCTTTCCTTAGAATTAAGTAAACTATGATCTTCAGGTTATAAAAAACAGCTTCCAATTCATTTGCTTCTCATGTAGATGTACCCCTGAAATCAGTTCAGTTGAAATACTGGAGTGCAGTCATAATTTACATACTTGTGATGAAGACATGTCTCTCTGCATTTTCAACTTCAAAGGTTGCTCTGTTATCAGGTATGATACCAGCTGCACTCTTGACAACCTACTTTGGGGTATTTGCTACCACTGCAGGTAGACAGCTCAGATGATTAAAGAAAAGTTACTGTGTGCCAGCTATCAGTAATCAAATCCTCCATATGCCCTTAGTGAAGAAAAATAGATTTTTAAATTCGAAGTTAGATAGGAGGGAATGAAAAAGGAGCAAAGAAATCTCCCATCTCTAGTCAGAAACTCAAGCTTGGAATTGTTATTTTTTGTTTCCTCTCCCATAAGAGAGAAGGAAAACATAGTTATCATCAATGAACACAATAGTAAATCCAAGGAATTATACAGTACTCTTCATCTCAAGACCCTGAGCAGTTTATAATCACTAATTAATTAAGCCTTGCAGCATTTCTGGAAGGGATATGCAACTTGAATAATGCATTTCTCAGGGGACCTAAATTGTAGGCTTTTTTGTGACCCACAGGTTAACTGGAAAATTCTAGGCCCAGTATATCTCAAGACCTAAGACGGTAATGTATTTTTAAACTGTTTCATCTCCAGTGAAATAGCCCCACTGTGACACCTGTGAATGCCCCACAGAGGCAGAGAAAACAAAGCAAAAATGGGGAGAGGGGGAGGACAACTTAAAACTGATTGCACTTTACTCCACATGCTCAGAATTTCACTTAAGGTTTGTTTGCCAGGTATGTTCTTCCAGAGAATTTATCATGCAAAGTAGGCCTCTAAAATATTGTGCAATTATTATACGTGTCCCACCTTCATTAATGCCTTCCATAGATATATAGCACAGCTACTTTATACATAAGGGCCACAAGTACTTTTACAGACAGCATGTTTGCTGTATCAAAACCCCAGACTGGTGTAGAGTCTGCTGTCACTTATACGATCATCAATCTAGAACAACTTTGGTAAAGTCATTAAGTGAGTTCAGATCAGCACTTACGAGGTCTAGTCCAAATGTAAACAGACACTATGAAATAATAATGGATTCTGAGAGAGAGAAAGGCAGAAAAAAATATGAATATTTGTGGCCTAAGTACCAATGAGGTCTTTCAGTAAAGCACTTTCTGATGCCCACTCAACAACTGGATTTTTTCCTTTCAGATGTATCCAAAGCACAAATATGCCTCTAAGGTTCCTCAGATCTTTCCATAAACCCAAATTCTGCTGCTGATTTCTGAAATACTGTCATATAATTTAAAGTAGTTAAAGGACTTCAGATCCAAACTGTACAGAGAGATTCTCTGAGCTGCTGTCACAGTAAAAGTAGAAGTTTCTTTTACTTAAAATATTAATTATCTGATCTATTGTCAGACTGAATTAGAGTGTTAAATGATATCCTGATGATCAGTTTGTAGTACTGATTTATAAAAACTTGAACCACCTTCTCAGTGGCTGACAGAAGGGAAGATTTCTGTTAAACTCCTGCTGCTCTAGTATAATGTGTGCTATTAGAAACAGACCAGTGATGAGTGGTGTTCCTCAGGGGTCAGTACTGGAACTGGTGCTGTATAACATCTTTGTTGGCAAAATGGGCAGTGGGATTGAGTGCACCCTCAGCAAGTTTGCCGATGACACCAAGCTGTGTGGTGTGGTTGACACGCTGGAGGGAAAGGATGCCATCCAGAGGGATGTAGACAGGCTTGAGAGGTGGGCCTGTGCAAACCTCATGAAGTTCAACAAGGCCAAGTGCAAGGTTCTACATGCGGGTCAGGACAATCAAAGCACAAATATAGGCTGGGCAGAGAATGGATTGAGCGCAGCCCTGAGGAAAAGAATGTGGAGGTGTGAGTTGATGAGAAGCTCCACATGAGCCAGCAATGTGCACTTGCAGCCCAGAAAGCCAACTGCATCCTGGGCTGCATCAAAAGGAGCGTGGCCAGCAGATTGAGGGAGATGATTCTGCCCCTCTACTCTGCTGTGGTGAGACCCCACCTGGAGTACTGTGTCCAGCTCTGGAGCCCCCAACATAAGAGGGACGTGGACCTGTTGGAGGGAGTCCATAGGAGGGCCACAAAGATGATCAGAGGGCTGCAGCACCTCTCCTGTGAAGATGGGCTGAGAGAGTTGGGGTCATTCAGCCCGGAGAAGAGGAGACTGTGGGGACACCTTATAGCGGCCATTCAGTACCTAAAGGGGGCCTACAGGAAAGATGTGAACTCTTTATCAGGAAACATAGCGATAGGATGAAGACTAATGATATTAAACTGAAAGAAGGTAGATTTAGGTTAGATTTTTGGAAGAAACTCTTTACTGTGAGGGTGGTGAGACGCTGGCCAGGTTGCCCAGAGAAGTTGTGGAGGCCTCATCTCTGGAGGTGTTCAAGGCCAAGCTGGATGGGGCTTTGAGCAACCTGATCTAGTGGGAGATGTCACTGGCCACAGTAGGGGGGTTGGAACGAGATAGTCTTTAATGTCCTTTCCGACTCAAACCATTCTATGATTCTATGACACATGACACACACATGCTATGACACATTCTATGACAATACACATTTTAAACAGTGCACTGATTGATAAAGTACAGATGACAAAGGGGAAAAATAAAGAAAACTGGGAAACTAAAGGAGTGATTTCGATTCTTCTCAATTTAGAAACAAGACACTTGAATGGGATTTTCTCCACCTTAGGAGAAGGAAAGCATCCTTCTCTGTTTTAACATTTGGTCCTCACCAAAAGTGATTAACCTAAGGAAAGCACTCACATCCTGAGGAAGTGGTCAAAAGTTCCAAGGTAATTCAAAGTGAAAATATAAAAACCAAAACAAAATAAAACAAAACAAACAAGGATTTTGGCTGTCAATTAGTTTATTATTTAACAGCCCACCAGTACAAAAGTAGGTGAGATAGATAGTTGTGTTTGTTCTGTTCAATATATATCCATTTTGCATGAATCTAACTATGATCTGTAGATCTCTTGGATTCATAGTTGTGTTTGTTCTGTTCAATATATATCCATTTTGCATGAATCTAACTATGATCTGTAGATCTCTTGGATTCATCCTGTGATAAACCTAGGATTTGAGGGTTTTCTTTAATACATGTGCTAGCTACATGCATGGTTACATGAGTATGTTTTCTGGAAACATCTCCTTGAAACGGTCCTAATGTTAGCATATTTTCATATTAAGTCATTGGTATAGAATTACTGCATGCAGTCTAGTCAATCTATTTGATAATCCAAACGTCATCCTAATTTTATTATTCTCAAATCTGGATACCTTCTCTGCATATCCAAAATGATACAAGCCTCTTGGCAAGTGTTTAGTATGCTCCTGTCCTCCTCCCCCAGTTTTAAACTAAGACCAGACAAAGAAAACCACAGACGTATACTTTGAAAAGGTCAAGTTCTGCTCTCAGCGACAGCAGTGTACCTGAATATAGATTTAGGCCCTAATGGCTGCTGTCTGTCAGACTATCTGATGACTGAAAAATGACAATAATTCCTCCCTTTCAGTAGTTACTGAGTTATAAAAAATAACATTAGAACAAGAAAAGTGCTGCTGATGAGTGAAGTTTTCATTGTAAGGATATAAATATGTTCTCATTGATCTAAATACAAAAGTAGTAGAAAAATAGTCATAGTGAGGATATCAACTCAGATGAAGTTTTGTGGCATGCATAGCGTATCTTCTGCATGTATATCCTATAGCACTTTTGCATAAATAGAAACAAAAACGTGTCATTGTAGCTTCAATTTAGTCTGAAGTAGACCGCTTAAGGGCACCACATCATGATATGGCTGTGACTCAGTTAAATCACCATCACCACAAACCTGTGTAGAAGACATTTAATCGCTCGCTTTATGCAAATCTATTAAGTGACTTGGTTTCATAAATATTTTTGTTATTGCTATTGTTGGTAGTTTGCAAATTTGAATATGATTTATTTATTTACCTCTCCTTAGCTGGTTGTCATCTTGCAATACTGAGACAGATTTAGGTTTTCTTTATGTCTGTGTTCTGTAGAAGTTTTTGTTCTAAACCAGTACGTTTCCAAAGGCCTCAGAGGACCACCCAGGCAAGAGATAGCCACGCCCTCTGCTAAAATGAAATAATACAATTTGTCAGTACTTTTGCAATTAAACTCAAAATAAGCAAAAACCAAAACTTTTTAAATCCTTGTTTATTTTCACTGGGTCTGGCATTTATGCATACAAACCTTACAAAATGTCAGCTAGGGAAAAATGTTGTGAATACTGAAAAAAATCAATGCCTATTTTCTGGTAATGTCAACCAAAATAATATGTGAAACGCAACTTCTGGAAGTGACTCACAACAGGTGAAAAAGGAACTTTAAATTCAGTGAAAGAATCAGACATAATCTGAAACTTGGGGCTGTGAGATGAAACCAAGTGGAAAGAAGGGATGCACAGGTCTGATTCTTGATGGGGGTAAATTAATGAAACTTCTTTGTAAATGAAGCTTACCAAAGGAGAGCAACGAGGAATGTAATGACATGATGACATATGGGGTTTGCTATATGAGTTCTTGCTATGCAATATTTTTCTATGGAATTTCTCTATCACTATGTTTTCTTCTATATTCTTCAAAAGAAATATTTAAAAAAATGGTCATGCTACTATTTTGTTACTGTTATTTATATCATTGTTCATGTTATGTACTACCAGCAAGCTCCATCTGGGCTGGGACATCACTACTTTCAGGCACTTCAGGTTTCATAAACTTGAACTGACTTTTTTCTTTCAGATAAGAACTGTATTGCATTTTGGGAAAGGTATTTAAGACATGAACAGAGTGAAAAACATGGTGTTCTGCAAGTCTAACTCAAATATTATTCTTGATAGTTTTTTACTTTTAGCTGAGACCAGAGGAGCAAGGGCAATGAAGAGTAAGTGGCTTCAGCTAAGGAAAAGAGACCTTGAAGGAGAGAATTGGAACAAGACTGTTGACAGAACAAAGAATACCAAGAGTAAAATCTATGTCTTGGCAACAGAACATGGATGCTTCTCTGCTCATCCAGTCCTTGCTATTGCTATGCAGTGTCTACTCACTTCTTCATAATATTCTGACTAGAAGCTTCTAGACTTTTTTACTGGGCATGTCATCACATTATTCTTGAGGTAGGCTGTCGGGAAAAGCAGATTGCACAGTTTGAAAGGGGCTTCTTGGATTTTATTTCTTTCACAGAGAACAGTACCACCGGTAGTATCGGAGTTGTGAATATAGATTCCTGATGACCACTTGTTTATGATTAATGTTTTCTATTTACCTCCAGTTGATGCACCTGAAAGTTTCAAAGTGCATTGCAGCTAGAATGCAGGAGTAGCTCAATCTGCAGGTAGCAGGAGCAAGCAGACTCAGTAGAGCTTCCTGGGTGCTCCGGTGCTCCTGTGCTCCTGTGCTGCTGTGCCTCTACCCAGCCTGCACACACACGAGTGCACGGTACTTGTCTGTGTACTGTGGCAAGACTCCAAGGCCTTGCTTGGCAATGGGGGTCACAAAATGCTTTAAAAAGGTTTTTTGAGGGCCTTCAAAAAGTAAAAAAAGAGAAGTCTTCCACTCATGGAATCTTTCTTTCCCAGTCTCAATGGGTTGTTGATGCAGAAATCTCAGAGAAAGAGGGTGAATCCTGCTGCTTGAAATTGTGTATGATTTGGGGATTACATGCTCAAGGAAAAAAGGTAGTCACAACCTTTATAGCTCGTGTGCACATCCTGGCATAGTTTTAGGTACTTCCAGTAAGTCCACAGTTCTGTTCAGATTCTCCTGTGTGTTCACCAACAACAATATTCTTTTGTTTCTGTTTTCATCAAACCTAGGTGAGCTTCTGTAGGGATGTCCGCAGACCCTGAATGACCACAGGACTTCCTATGTTTCAGGCTTTGGACTTTCCACCTGATGGCTCCACTATATACTGGTGCTGGAAAATTAAGATTAATGTAACCCCAATACTTAAAAGACTTGGTGTTGCGCACACACTGTCTGCAAGTCAGGGAAGAATGGAAACACACTCAATATCCCCAATATTGAAAAACTGAGGATTTGTTCAGAAAAATAGACTGATATTCCTGAAATTGCCAGAACCACATTTTCTCACCCCTACGTGCGGGAAAAACAGAACAGGTTTTGATCAAAATTTGCTGGGGCTGAGAACAGATAAAGATCAAAATTGAAGAAATAAAATTAAGCAGGTATGCTCTGATAAAGTTACAAGCAACTGAAAGAAGGGTAATAATAGAAAGTGTTGGCCTCTTAACACATCCGTTCCTACTAGCTTCAGACATACCCTACAAAAAAAAAACAGATAAACAGCTGAAGCCACTCAGACAGCTTTGGTGTCCATCTGGGCTTCCTCCAAGTTCTCTGAGCTCTAATTGAGACAACAAAGAATTGTGTTAGTTTCCAATGTGTCGCTTATCTGAAGTCACAAAAACATTATCTTTACTCAGCAAAATGTACTTTGCTTTTGAAAATCAGTTCATTGAACCAGACGACCTGCTGCTGGCAAGACTAGATGGAAAAGGATTTGATGTGCACAGTATCTAGTTCTTCAAAAATACAGATAAGCTCACTTATTTCTATTGCTTAAACAGATCCAAATATTTCCCAGTCACAATAATGTTTGAAATGTGGATTAGAAAACATAAAGCTTCAGCTTTTACCAGTTTTCACAATTTGACATAAACCCCTGTATTGCTTTCCTAACTAAAAAGAGAAAATACTGAAATGATGTGCATTACAGCATCATGGATTTGTCAACAAGCCATGAAATCTTTCATTGACTTAAACAAAGGCAGATTATTTGGTATGGGTATTCTTTAGGCACAGTACTATTTGCCTAAAATTGCATAGAGCCTGAAAAGCAATTCCATAGCAGCATAAATAATCATAATTATGAAGGCATGCCTCAGAAGATGATCAGTCCTCAAAGTGAGTTGCAAATTGGAAAAAAGCAAATACACAAAAGGTGTATTTGTTGGTTATTTATTCATTTCAGATTGTGTATTGTCTTACACAAAATTGTTCCTTAAAGTATCTGACAGTAGGAGGTCAAAGTTTTTGTGGTTTCTTTTATAAACTATACTTGTGATAAAGCCTTGCCACAGCTGATAAGAAGGAACATTGATAGGACCTTAGTACCTAGTAATATGTATGACCCTGTTGCACGGAGTAGCATATTTCATGTGGGAGAAATAGTAATCTATTTTTAGTTCAGCTTTACTCCTAAGAAATGCACCTTTCCTCCCACAGTAAGAACTTACTGTTCTTTCATACCTCAGTGGACTGTTAGTAAAACATTTCAAGCATGAAATCCAGTAAGATTCAGTCAAGTGTATTACAGACTTGCAAGTCACTCACTGAAAATTGCAAATGCTCTGTATGAGTTAGTTAAGTCCAGTTCCTCCCTGGTTAGTACAAATACTTCAGCTCTTCCTTCTCATTCTTTGGTCAAATTCCTTATATGCAGTATAAATCCCTTGTCAGTTTGTTTGCTTGCTTGTGTTTTGTCTTATGATATTAAAAAAGTCATTGATTCAAATTCTGCTTATTAAGCAAGTTAAGTTTCCAACGGCATTCTGTAGATAATATGTAGCTCAAGCTAAGCTTTCAAAAATCATGTTATATCTGGTGAGTTTTATACAGAAGTTTCACCACTGTTAGAAATAATATTCTGTCCACAGGATAAATTAGGCAGTTAATCTTACCATTGGAAAAAAAAACAGTAACATGTCAAACACTTTTCATCATATAACTTCTTTCTGAATTGCTTATAATGTGCATAGTAACTATCTGAAATGAGAACTTGACATGGTTGCACCAGATTGGGTTTTGGGTTCTGTTAATTATTTTATTGAAAGTAGTTTGTCAATTGTGAAGTACACAGCAATACAGTACTGTCAAAATTTAAGATACCCTTAGCCGTTTCCTTGAAGAAGAAAAGCAACTCCACACTTCGGAAGATGTGTTTTTGAAGCCAGCACAAGCATAATCCTATAGAGACTGGTACGATAATCAAACAAGATTTGATCAGGCTGCACTTCTAGGAAAAACATCCATTTGCACAAGTTCAGTACTTGGCAACATGTCCTTGCT
Organism: Ibidorhyncha struthersii; assembly: GCA_013398815.1. NCBI lineage: Eukaryota > Metazoa > Chordata > Aves > Charadriiformes > Charadriidae > Ibidorhyncha > Ibidorhyncha struthersii. The sequence goes on along the minus strand of VZSZ01003086.1, from coordinate 59,237 downwards.
AAAGTTTTCTTCAGGTTTACCCAAAAGACAATCTGAATGATCCCATCAATAATAAAAATTAAAATAGCATCAGATTACATCTGAGCACCAGCATGCTGTGTCCGCTGATAACTCACACTCTTCCAACCAATTCCTACAAATTTAGAGAGTTTAGCAGAGGTCAGGGGTGAGTGGCAGATACATAGAAAAGATGGTGCTACTCTGGCATGCTTCTCTGGCCTGATCCCCCAGCCGTATCTTAGAAGACCTTGCCTGATATTGCAGTCCCAATTGTGGGAGCTCTGGAGATGCCCTCATTATTTTCCATGGCCAAGCAGACAGGGAGGAGGTATGCTTAAAGGAGAGCCTCTCGTCCTCCTGGGGGCCCTCTGCTGGGCTTGCTCCAGGAAGTCACTGCCTGGCATGCACTGACCGGGGAGCCCAAACTGGATACGGTCATCCCAGCAAGGTCTCACATGGGCCAAAGAGAGGGGAGGAATCAGCTCCCTCAGGTTGCTGGCTACACTCTAGAGTCACCCACTGTGTGAGTATCCTCCATCATCATAGAGGTACATTGTTAAATTGTGGTCAGCTCTTTCTCCACCAGGACCCAAAGGTGTCCTCCGTTGTTTTTTTTTTTTCATTTGTGTTATGAGACAAAGGAACAGAATTTTCTAATTTCTAATGCTTTTCTTACATAATGTGCTTTTATCATGACTCTTTCTGCAGTTTCTTCAGTGATCAGTCCTAATTGCCCAGTTTCTTTTCATATACAAGCACTTCTAGTCCACTGGTCATACTTTTTAATATTCTAATAAGTAACCTAAGTTCTGCAATGTCCCTTTTGGGATAGGTGAACAGCACTGCACGCTCCAAATGAGGAGTAACTCATTAACTATAAAAAGGTATTTTATGTCAATGGTAATTACCCTATTAGTCTTCATGTAACCTAACTTCTTGTTGGACTCCCAGCTACCGCTGCATATCAAGCAACCTAGAGCAATTTCCAGGTCTGCCGTAGGAGTTGCTTCCATAAATTTAGAGTCCTCTGAGATGTCGGAGAAGTGTGAACTTTCCTTTTCAATGTGAAATTAAACATTTAGTATGTTGAAGAGTAAACTACTTGAATTAGGCCTCTCCAAAGTTTCTTTCAACCTACATGACCTTTCCTGATGTAAATGGCTTAGTGATATCTGCACACTTTAATAAGTAGAATCGTTACTGTCCTACAGTTCTTTTGAAACGATAGACATTGGACAATAAAAGTTTGAGCGTAGTAAAGTGCTTGCTGGTTTTGGTTAGTTGGTATGGTTTGGTTTGGTTTTTAACTGGTCATTTAATTGTGCTCTTTGATCTTTTCTTCATGAAAATGTTGCCACTTCTCTCCAGATTATTTTGTTTCATGGAATCATAGAATATCTCGAGTTGGAGGGGACCCATAAGGATCATTGAGTCCAACTCCCTGCTACTCGCAGGACTACCTAAAACTAAACTATATGGCTAAGAGTGTCGTCCAGACACTTCTTGAACTCTAACAGGCTTGGTGCCATGACCACTTCCCTGGGCAGCCTGTTCCAGTGAGCAACTACCTTTTCAGTGAAAAACCTTTTCCTAATGTTCAATCTGAACTTCCCCTGAGGCACCTTCATTCCATTTCCTCATGTCCTGTTGCTGGTCACCAGAGACAGGAGATCAGTAGTGCCCCTCTGCTGCCCTCCTTGAGAAGAGTATAGACTGCAATGAGGTCACCCCTCAGCCTTCTCTTCTCCAAGCTGAACAAGCCAAGTGACTTCAGCCACACCTTGTAAGTTTTCCCTTGACGCCTTTCGCCATCTTGGTTGCCCTCCTGTGCTCACACTCCTTTTTGATGTCCTTCTGATAATGAGGTGCCCAAAACTGCACACAGTACTCAAGGTGGGACCACACCAGTGCAGTGTAGAGTGGGTCAGTCACCTCCCTTGACCAGCTAGCTATGCACTCCAGGACACGGTTGGCCCTATTGGCTTTATTTTTCTATAGAATCTTATTCAGACCCATGTCAAAAGTTCTTCAGTAGTTTTATTAAATTATGTGAACCAGTTTTGCTTCATCTCTCCCTTTATAGGTATGTTCAAAGAACTGAAAAAAAAAAATTATTAAACAGGATTTTCCTTTGCAGAAACCATGCTGGTTTTATTCTACTTCATGATATCCCAGAAACTTTATTTTTCTCCCTTGGTAAGTGTACTTTCAACTAATCTGCTAGGTAAAGACTTAGGCTTTAATTCTCTAAATATTTTGAAGAGCTTTTTAAAGAGTAAAATTCTTACTATGAGCTGGATGAGGTGGCTAATCTAGGAATTCTACTGAAAATAGCTCTACCAATATAACAAAATTGAGGTATTCCTGAAGAGTAGTATTGATGTTACGGCTTTAATTCACAACAGAAGGCTAGTTAGCTTAGAGGGGGCATCGTGCTAGTAAGTTCACCAACTCAGGTCTTATCCTTGCTTGGAGTAGTTGTACCCTGAAATTTCCACTACTTAAAATCTTGTTTGAAGAAGAAAACACGGACAACCAAATTATTTTCTTGAAAACTGTCAATACCTTTTTCCTAATATAAGAATTGATCACACCAAAGGTCTATTGAGCCTAACAGCTATGACCACAGTCAATAGAAGATATCTAAGATAAAGTATAAGAACAGGACAAGTAAACAGTGATATTTCTCAAAAATACTCTGCAGCTTTCAGAAATTTGTACTTAGGGATTTCTTCAGCTAGACAGCGTAACTGTTTAATAACCCTCAGTGGAATTATCGATGGTATTGTTCAATCACTCTAAACTTCCGTAAATTTTTAGCATCCACATCATCTTTACTAGCTGGAGATTAGGTGCTGAACAAAATGGTCAACTCTGTACTTTTTAATGCAACCCTTCAGTGAATCTCAACAAAAGTGAATTGTTTTATGGTTTTACAGAAGGTGTTCAAACCACTTTACTGATGTTAGAAATGGTTTAGTAAAAGAAGTATAGCTATTTTCCAGCACAGAAAAGACCTCAGGATTTACAGTGGAATTCTGTCCTGTAGGACGGGTTGCTTCTGCTGCTGTTAATGACTATTTTGCACTCGGCATCAGGGCAGAATCTGTCCATTAGGCAACAAGGCGTCTGCAGAATAAATGATATTATAAAAATCCATGATTTCACCATTAGAGCCAATGTATACACAGAGGTGCTTATACTCTTTTTAGCATCAACTTGCATATATTCCTCCTGTCTGGTATAGTTCCAGAGGTGATTAATCTTCAATACAGGCCCTGAGTAGCAATTTTAGCAAAGAAGGCAGAGATACCTCTTTCACATTCACAAAGCAACCCTTGTATGAATGGAGAAAGAGTGGAAGAGCTCAAAGCTGAATGTCATACTGTAATAACCTCCTGTGTAATTTCACTACAAAGAAATTTTCCAGTTGTAGGGTCATGTTGCCCTCAATTAGTATGTGCAACTTTTGTTGGCACTTTCAGTGGTGTTAAGATTGTCACCTTTGAGGTATCAAGAAACATTTTTCAGTTGTGTAATGACAGCTTTCCTTGGCATCAAAGTTTTGTTAACCAGAATCTCTCCTGCCCTTGCCTCACAAGTAGACAATCAAATAAGACAGTTCTAGGCTTTCTGGAACTAACCGAGATACATGGATTTCTGCTTGCTTGAACACAAGAACTTCAGGATAAAGTATGATATAAAAGAAGTCATACTTTAACCAAATGTTTCTAAGATTTGTCCTGATTCTTGATGGAAGCAGTATCAAACAAAACCAAACATTTAGTTTGAAGTAGACGATCCTGACATGCTCTAGAGATGTGCTACCAACATGATGGCAAATCATTTCACTCCTTTTTCCTTCTAGTTTGAAACCTACAAATTGGCAAAGCTGCTGCTTAAGACATCTTTCAATGTAAATTGCTTTAAGGTAGCTACATGGAAAGATTCACAGAAAGAGTAAATAGTAATTATCATTGCAGACAGTTCAAGCTGAAGAGAACTCTCTACTTCACAGCAGCAATTAAAGAAAGCAGACTTGGTAGGATGGATAATGAACAGGATATAAAGCACACAAGTATCACATTGGAAATCAATGGAACACTCTCTTCAGACTCGATTCAGTAAAGGATGAATAAATAGAGAGTGTTCAGAACCAAAGTGTCAGAATTATTAGCTGTATGGCTTACAGAAAACTCTTTTATGAGACATTAGGAGATCAAGATTGAGTAATTTGGGAAGCTGATTCATACAAGCTACCCATTTAAACCTATATAGTAGAGAATCACAGAATAATTTAGGTTGAATGGACCTTTGGAAATCATCAGTCAAGTCCCCTACTCAAGCAGGGTCAGCTAGAGCAAGTTTCCCAGGATGATGTCCAGTTAGGTTTTAAGTATCTCCACAGACAGACTTCACAACCTCTCCAGGTAACCTGGTCCAGTGTCTGACAACCCTCATTGTAAAAAGACAGGGGAGGAGGGGAGGTATATCTATAGAAAGAGATAGATATAGGTAGACAGATATAGATGTTGGGGGGTGGGGGGGGGGGCAGAGAGAGATGGATACAGCTATATGGATACACCTTTTTTACCTTCATCATGCAATCCCATGTGAGTAGGAGTGGTGTGTGTGCAGGTAAGATGAAAAGAAATTTGTGTAAGAATTCCTACTTACTGAATCTTTGTTTCTTCCTGCCATTTTATATGTGATATCAGGCAAAGAGGTTATTGGAGGCTGTGGGTTTGCTCCTAATGTATTTTCAAGTTCCAGTACCTAGAAAGAGATATGAATTGTCTGAGGTGTGCATTAACTATGTGAAAATATGATTGCTTGTTTAACTTGTTCTCAAAAGATAACTGAGGTCAGAAACTTAGTAGGATACTAAGTAAAGTCTTTGCTGTGTTATTCTCATTTTAAAAGTACATTTAAATTAATAAAATAATATGTCTTTCAGAATCAGTTTTAGAACGTTATTCTTTTAAGCTTGAAGATATGTTGGAGAAATACTTCCAAAGATAGGAATATTTAACCTTAAAGCATGTTTCTCTCTATCGTGGTTTAGGCTGGGCTGGTCACTAAATGAATGACACTGATTACTGAAGGATTTCAGAGTCTTCTTTTAAAATATCAGCTACGCTTTAGTACCAGAGATTTGTCACTGGGTTGTGAAAATGCTATCTCTGCTTTGTTGTAGTCATTCCTGGGTAAGCACAAACATTTTCCAGGATTTTTCCTGAAAAATGTTTTCCAGTATTTTACCATTTCTCTTCATTTCTCTCTGTAAATAGTCAAAAGTGTAACTGTAAATTTTGCATAATGTAAGCAGTATCCCATGGCCACCTAACAGCATGTTTTCTCACTAAATGATGTAGAATGGTTTACCAAAAAATAAAATGAAATTATACTTTTTTCCAGACTATTCAAAAAGCAAATTTTACAAATCCTTTTCCTGTCTTGATTTAGGTTTCTTATGTATCTAAATTTATCTGGCCCAAATTAATCTCTGCGGTCTATTCTGATCCCAGATACATGAACGTTTCCCAAAAAACAAATGCCTTGTTTGCACTGCAGAAAAAGAAGAAAGTATCCTGGGGCATTTCTTGTATATTAATTATAGCTCTGGTTGATTTCCAGGAACAACTGTTTTAGGAAACTGTCTGTGGAAAGTGACACTAATGAAAGAATTTGTATTGAAAATACTGCTTATTAAAAAAAAAATCAGACTGATTAGTTTCAGATAGAAAATAGAATAGTGTGTGGAGGGATTTAGACATAATAGTCATGAAGAAAAAAGAAGGAAATAAGCAAGCCAAACACTTGAGACCCCTTTAATGACCCAGCAGGAGACATATAGATATAAAACATGTATACATAGACACAGAAACACACACACATATGCATGCATACACACACACACATATCCTTCCACTTGTTTTATTCTCTGGGTTTTGCTTATTATCTTGTCAAACATTATCTGCAGAAATAATACAATATATTGTGTACTAACCTACCCTCTGGTCCAGAACTGTGCCATGTAACTTAGTTACATACTAAAATTTTTCCAAACCAGCCTCCAGTTTTACATCTGTCTTAGACTTTCGGTGTGCCGTTTGAGTCTGCTTTCAAACAACCTGAATAATCTTATCCATAGTTGGAGATAAAAAAAGCTGCAGAATCCTACAGATAGATGGGAAGTAGACTTTTACTGGGGATCAAACACAGGCTGAGAAGAGAAGAGCTTCTTGTCACATATTTAAAGAGGGCATGCAAAAACCACGGAATTGCCAGTTGGTACCTGGGAGTTATGGATGATATGGCATAGCTAGACATGAGAAAGATTTAGCTTCACCACTCTCAAAAACTGCTAGTAAAATGTTGAATCGACTGTTCTTCCCTAATGTAATCATCAGGTTAACTGGGAAAGGTTATGCCTTTAAAGCTTTTCCCATTACAACAACCACTAAAATATTCACCTCTTTGATACCACATTGTTTGACAAAACGGTGGTCCCCCTGCTTGCAAGGTGTTTTGTACAATTTGCAGTTTCCAGCGTAAAGCTTTCAGACCCATTTAAACGCTGTCTTGACTACAGTGTGGTTTGTGCAAAAGAAAATGGCATGATCTTGCCATGTCATGGTAGACCTAAAAACATAGATTTGCCCAGAAACTGCAGAGTGCAACGCAAAAGGATAGCGTGCCATAGGGTCTTTCTGAAGTTCTTGAGCATTTTATGCTTCACTCGTAATTGTTCAGGGCTTCTCTCTGGGATTCAGAATAACTATTAGCCTTGAAGTCTTTCACAATGGCTGGTTTCAGCATTGCTGGATGAACGCTATTGTAAGACATTCATTGAGCAGTCCATGAAACCTCTGGCGACAGAAGGAGAATAACCACAAGGATGGTGGCTTACCATAGTCAGATCTACTGCAGTAACGTCACTGTATATTTCAGGTTAATGCACCTAGCCTGTAGATGTTTATTTTCTGTAACTCACACAGATTTTAATAGCAACACCAAGTTCCCAACAGTTCAATTTGCTTTTTGTCTAAGTTGTTAAGAACGCTGTACTTTTGATCACCTTACATAAGTAAAAAGTCATGGCCCTCTTTTGCTCTGTTTTCACTTCCATCCTATGAAACAAAGAGTTCTTGTCTGCTTCTTTGAGGGAGGATGAAAAGGCGGTTTAGTAATTAGTGTTTGCAAAGTTCTAAGAAGTAGAAGTCCTAAATTTCAGTCACCGGGATCAAAATAATATGAAAAATTCTCTGTTCCAGAACTTCTGTAAATGTCCCCAAGTATACACAGCCTTTGATCAAATGATCAAGATGGTTCTGACACCTTTACTCATGTGGAGTAGATTATCGCACAACATAAATAGTCCTATACAGATCCCACTGAAAGCATTTGTGGTTTGCAGTAGTCTTCAATGCAAACAAGAGTGTCTACTACCAATTGATAACGAGTAAAGAGAGTCCACTTCAATTTTAATTAAATCAATGGGAGTGTTTTCATTTGCTTCACTAGATAAGTGCTTTTCCTTTTTTACAATCTTTCTAATAGTCCATTTTAAAATATGTTTCTCTCTAATGAGATCAAAATGCATCCTGTACTGTCGTAACAGAGCATATTCTCACTGCCATTCTTTGGATCGAAAAGGATTTTCAATTCGGTTGCAGCCATTGTGCTATTTTACAGAATGTAGCATTTACAATGTTTGGTGCTTCTTTGGTCATTTGTGTGCCACTGAAATAATGAGACAGACACACGGTGTGACATGCAAATAGTAAAGAATGTTCTTCCTAAGGTATAGAACAGATAATAATATGCTCAGCCCCTCTAAACAAAAAGCATCACTGTTTTTAACCATGAAAGAATAGGAAGAAAAAAAAATAATTTGTTACATTGACTAACGTAACAGATGCAGCACCCCTACCCCCTAGAGAGTTCTTAAAAACTGATAGGCCTTGTAGGTTGCCAAAGTTTCAAACTATTTTGGTACATGATTGTTTTTTTAACAACAGAAAAAGCCCTTAGAACAGACTCATTAAAGTGCAGTCAAGTATTCAAACAGAACCTTCACCTAGTAGAGCTTTCTCTTTAAAATGTAAATGGTTTGCCGCTTATGAGGTTAGCAGTTTAGAAAAACAAAACAAAATCCTTGAACATTTTTAATAAAGATCTACATTATCTGAAAGAGATTGGGATGGGTAGTGCTCAAAAGGAAAGAAATGGATGGCTTGTGTATATGCTAATACTTGTGCTATTGTAGCTCATATGCATTCCTGCCAGCCCCTGTTTACATTGTCTTTTCGTATAATACTGAGAATCAGACTTGAAGAGCATCTCTTTTATTGGCTTTGAGGGCCACGTTGTGAAATAATGCCCTGAATTCTATTAGACCACCCATGCAACTTGTCACTACTAGACAACCACCTGGCTAACATTTCTAAAAACAGCTGTATTTTCCACAGCCAACAGTTTCTCCATTTAAGGTTAATTATTATGACCCGGTATTTTAGCTTGCAATAAATGAAATACAAGGCTACTAGTAACCTACTGAGGTTTGCTCATTTCTAATTTAAATGATGGATTTACTCTTCCACAAACGCTGGAGTGAGTCACTCAGTGGCCCAGTGTCACTGTGTCTGTACACATGTAAATGAGAAGACAATTTGGCCCACCTTCTGGGCTTTGCGGTCTAGATCTATGTATGTTCCATGAATACAAACCAGTACTGTTTTCTTTCTGTTTAGCAGGTAACATACTATCACAGTTATTCGTTTAACAGCCTCACACTATTGTCTGTAGCAAGCAAGTAGTTTCCAGTGTCTTTAGAATAGGTTTCCACAGCAGCTAGGCTGCAGTTCTTGAGCATAAAACTTGAGGAAAAAACATGCACACGATGAGTACGTTTTGTATACAATCTCTATGTACAAGCAAAAATGTTGCAGGAAAGAAGGTTATAGCTCCTTGAAAGTTTCAGGAGATTTTTAGTATACGACATGCATACCAATTCCAAGTTCTAAACTTGTCTGTCAATATTATTTTGGTGATCTAATTTAAGGGTGTTTATATTACATGACCAAATTCTACAAAGAGACAGTCTTTAAAAATGCTAATGCACTGATTGAGCTCAATTGAATTAGATTACTGAGAATAGTAACTATAAACGTCTGCAGGAAAAGAAAAGAAAAATCTCCTTGATTTAGTTTGTTACAAATATGCTTTTTCATAACTGTGGCTGAAAGCGAAGTCCTGGTCGCATGCTTCCCTTGGGCACTCCAGCAAGCAAGGCCAATGTAGGTAATCCTTTAAAGTGGACAGTGATAGATCACTTCTTCTCGGATATCATAGGTGATGTCAGCAGTTCAACGATGGCATTGTAGGACTTCGGACCATTTATGAAATCCATTTGAAAAACTCTCAGGTGAGTAATCCACTCTGTTTTCCACAAAAGCACAACTAACCAAGTTTAAAGTTAGTCTAGGTATATTTACATGAGCTACGGGTGTGCTGTATAGAAATCTGGATGCAAAATATGTAAGTATATGTGCAATATTATTTTAATTTACATTATGAAATCTAAAATAGATTTTTGAGGCTGCTCTGATTAATTTGATGCAACTCGAACTATGTCTCCTATGAGACAGCAGATAAGCAGAACCCGAGTTAAAACAAACAGGTTTGATAGTTTTTCACAGTTACAGTATACCAAACTCTCTCCAAACCCAGGTATTACAGGGCTTATAAAAAAGGATTCTCTTTCCTTTGACAGATTACCACCAACTCTTTCTTTTCCACCTCTCTTTTTAGTTACATTTGCTCGGTCTGTGAACCTGGAAGAGCCTACTGGCTGCAGCCCCCAGGGAGCCCTTACGTATTCTTGCAATTTAGTGTTGGAGCCTGTGAATTCTTTTCCCTCTATCCACTAAAGATTTGGATTTTTGTTGTTGGTGCTGTTTTTTTCTTGGTTCTTGTCTCCAACTGCTGATAACTATTTGTGTCTTGATGTAGCTGCTTGGATGTTTTGGAAAAAGATAATTTTTTCGCTGGGGTGGTTTGAGGGTTTTGGTGCTCTGATGTGTTTGGGGTGAGCTTGCTGAGGAGCTTTTCCCTGAGTGTTCACTTTGTCTCCACTTCCCTGAAGCTGGTACAGGAGGTAGCACAGAATGTCCTCCTCACCTCTATGGGTATAGCTGTTCCTCTCAGAGAGGTTGGATGTTTGCTCTTTATTTTATTATGTATATAATTTACCTTGAGTTAAAGTAAATTCCAGAGTAGCTCATGATCTTGCCTGGGGAGGGGAAGTATTTCACTGCCCACAGGTCTGTGTGAGACTTTCTACAGATTCAAAATAAGGACATAAAGTGTATCTCATCTGAAGAAGTTACTACTTAGAAAACCCTGTAGAAGTCTTTATAGTCTTATGGATGAATATTTATGATTGAACTCTCTTGGTGCTGTGCAAAAGTAAGAGTACAATTAAATAAGATGTGTTTGGTATCTTTTTTTTCTTTTTATTGACTGCATTTCCTTTGTATTTTCCCTTTCAGTTTAGGATGTTTTACCAGGTCAGCTTGGGTCTAATTGCTGAGATTTGTCTTGGTTTGGCAGGTCCTCATTTATTGCCTTAATATCATATTGATAGTGTTTGGTTTTGTTACTTTACAAACACCCTGTAACATGTACAATACAAGGAGTCAGAAGGAGGTAGAAAAAGAAAGCCTGCAACAGGGGCGGTAACAGACTATGCATATGGCCTGTATTTTTCCAGTGGTAAATGCACAGGAAAAGGCTGCTTTGTAAATCCTCTGGTAGCAGGCTCATAAGCAGGGTGTTTTTTTTTCCTGAAATGCAATGTAATTTTCTTTTTGAAATTAATAGCACTCTCGATTTTCAGAACATATATAAATAGGAATTTTAGTTGGCAGAGTTCTACTTATGACAGAGTTCTCTATGACTGGCCCAGCTATAGTCTTTTTCACTGAGGATTATATATTTATTAGGCCATTACAAATAATAGGAAAGTGTCTGAAGAATGGACTTAAATTCCACAGTCAGTTTAATCTGGCATATGTTTGTGCTGCGGCTGAAAAGGTCATTTCTACTCTTGTCTTTATGCTGTAGCTAATGTTTGCATGGCCTNAGCTTGCTAAGGATGAGCAGCAGTTTCCTGAAGCAGTTTGCTGTGTGGCTGTGTGAATGCCAGCCCTGGCACATGGCAACATGGAGAAGGAGCTGCAGCACACGATGGCTGTGGCTGCCCCTTTGGGCACCAGCCTGTGCCAGTTTTAAACCTGAACCACTGAAAGATGGCATTTAACCCTCTGCTTCCATAGCCTGCACTGTGTTACGTGTCTATTCCTCTGCCTCAGAGGTGTGACTAAGCTTCTTTGTACTGACCCACTTAAACATGAAAACAAACAGCATCCAGCCAAGAAGCACTTTCTCTTGTGGAAAAATAAAAAGGAAATTTCGATGTTGCACACTATATTCCCCAAACCCATAGGCCGGTTCTGCTTGTAACCTAGCAGGCAGTGCTCTATGTAATTTTCATTTGTTTAAGTGATTTCCGACCACATCTTTTTTTGTTTCATGGTAAACTAAACATAAATTTAACAGTCCCAATAAAGGGAGGGTCTGCAGAAACACAGCTGACATTACCGTGAATCTTCATGAAACAGTGTGTCCTGATGCATTTGGAACTTTAGTTTGAGATAACTCTGTCTCTGCCCACTGTGATTGTTCTTCTCAAAATGAGCATAACTGACTTTTGGTTCTAAATCCTTTACAAATTACTGGCATCTTTCTTTGACAAATATTTTGGAGTTTTGGTTGGTTGGGTGGTTTTTACACTTAGACTGAATGAATGTGTGTTCACTTTCTAAATCATAATCCCATTCCTCTCTTCAATTTTTAGGTTCTTTTGATCCCCTGACCTTAGAAAAACATCATTTCAAAGACCCTGCAGAAGTAGTATAAAAATATACTGTTCCATACATTAAAAGTACTCCTTTATCATCTACATTGGTGATTTATAAGAACAAAGAAAAACGTCTGTTCACTAGACATGAAAATCCCTAGCGAGTTAATTTTTTTCCAGTTATAGTGCTGGTTTTGAGTGATTTATGATCTGTGATGCATGGGAGTCTATGATGCGTGGGTGGAAATACACAAACAACACTTCATAGGCTTGTTCCAAAACCCGAGCAACATAAGAAAGACTCAATATGGATTGCATGTGCTACATGTTGTGGTCAGTATTTAATCTATGTGTAACAAGAACCATCACCTTATGACAGAAGCTGTTGTCAACACAAGATATTCTGACTCACAGAAGTAAATTTGTGGGTTCCTGTGCCCAGTATTCTGACCTAGGGGGTTTTTAAATCTTGCAGAAAGAACATACTTCTGGCTGTGCTCCCAGCAGAGGTGTTATCAGTATGAATTTGTTTAAGCTAAATTTTGTGTATGGTGAGAAAGGGTGAAATGCACATAGCTTTTCTCTGTGCCAGTGCCTCCCAGCTCACTCTCACTGGCATTACAGTGCCTAGTGGTGGCTCTAACATAAAAATGCAGTTCTGTTCCAGCATGCTGTGTGTTGCTCTTGTTAGCCATGGGACAGCCTTTTATTACTGTTTCTGCACAAACCAGTAACATCTTAAGTGTATTTCCATCATTTTTCATTTTTATTTACATCCCTATGAATGGTTAAATGCTTCTGGTTGTCTCTACATATATATGTATCTTTCTACTTCCCTCTCTCATAGTTACTTGCAACATAGTCAATAAAACTATAGAATTAAACCAATGAAAGGAAATGCTTTTTCCATTTATCTTGTAGAGCTGATGGTTAAGACCGTATCTATGTTTTTAGTGTCAAAAGATAGTATGCCACATTGTGTCTATTGCATTGCACATTCTTTCTTCTTTTTAACGCAGCCACGCTGAAAAGGGCAGGTAGCACAGTAAATGCATACAGAATTGTTGATACTTGAAAGGTGCGAGGCTGGGTCAAAACAAACAAGAAAATTTTAATATATCAATCAGTTTTAATCAATGTTTATTCACACAAAATCTTATATAGTAGCTAAAAAACAACAAATGATGCATGGCTGCCGGTTATTAGCCTGTTCTCCTAGACTACAACAAAGTAAGATATTCTGTGGTGCTGCAGGCAAAAATCATGGACTAATTTTCAGTCCTCAAATAGGAGGTGCCACGCAAAAGCAGTGCAGGATCTTAGATGTTATACCTTTGATGTGCCTTTTGATGTTGATAACTGTGTGATCCTATCACTGGTGTAAGCAATCCGTGTTTACAGTTTGTTTCTGACTATGTCTGCACACAGACGCCTTGGGTCCAGTAGAAGTGATCTGCTGAAATGTACTCCTGCAAAATGCCTTAGAGCATGAATGAAGCTGGAGAGCCGGAGTTCTTGTATCGACCATATGAACTGAACCTTTAGAAGTGTAGCAATTACAAGATGGTAATTGGTATTTCATTGATGATGCTATTGAGACAAGAGCTCAGAACAGAATGCACTTCCACACACCCCCTTCATTTAAAACACTACTGATTGGGAAATAGATTGAAGTGCCCATAGCTGAACTGTGATTTGGGCCCATCCTGATTACATGTATCATTTGCTTTTGCTTTTTGAATACGGTTATCAAATTGGAGGGGTAAAGTTATCAAAATGGGAGTGGTGTGAGCATGGGCAAGAATTATCCACTTACTTCCAGCCTGTGAACATGATCTATATTAATTTAACAGAGACCATGCTGTCATGTAAATGTTCTCAGGGGTAAGGAATTTAACAGAGCCTCCATATGAACATCCAGGATTCTGAATTGGGTCCCTTGCTTCAGGATTGTAGCCAGAATATATGATTATAATTAAAATTTGCTTATTTTAACAATTAAAAAGTCCCATCCCCCTCAATATATTTGTGATAGAGATTTCATTTTCGGAAAAAAAAGAGGCTTTTTAAATGCCTTGATAGCAGATGTTGCTGTTAATGAAATATCCCAAGGATACATGCATTATGAAACAATCACCTGGAAAGGATGTAAACTAAGCAAGGGAATTTCACTGCAGAGTCGTAAATACCGCATTCTGCATAGAGTAACTGCTTGTTGCTGCTATCTGTATAAAAATATGGCTGTGAGAAAAGAAAAACAAAAGTAAAACAAAATAATCACAAGCACCTGGTCAATGAGAAGAAATGTTGTCAGGGCTAAAGCAAGTAAAACAAAGCTGCATGCAGGTCAAGAAAACTTCCGACAGGGCAGACCTGACAAGCCTCAGCCATGAGGCCTTGCAAGTGCAGTGCAAAAGACTGGCAGTACCATTTTATAGGGCTACCCAGTCACATATGTAAAGTAGTCATATTAATGGGTGAAACTGAACAGCGAGTCAGAACATGTAAGGACCACTGACTCCTTAATAAATGAAATGAGCAGATGAATGTCTCAATATGTAATTTTCCTTCTCGTTAATGGTAAATGTGAAGTCTTAAACTGACGCATGTAATTCTGACCCTATAGTTATTATTACAGTTGATTAACTCCTTACTGCAAGTCATGATCCTTCTTAAGTCTCTCTGGATATGACTGAATGATTTAGTGTTTTCCATAAGCACTGCTAAAATGTTTGAGGTGAAATAGAAGTCAACCCCATCTGTATTTCAGGGAATAAGGAAACAGATACATTGCACTTCTCTGCACTTGACCTTGTTTATAGGTTCATATCCTGTACAGAGAGACTGGTCTTCCATGGCCTTTACAGAACCACAGAGCACTGGGAAAGCAGTAAAGAGACCAGTCCTAGTCAGGCAAAAAGAAATCAAAAGAGGATCTGAACGGAAACACTGATTTAATCTCATTAGCCTCTGCCAGCTCACAGGTCCTTCATGAGCTCATGAGACTTTCTCCTGCTCTGTAAAAACAAGTGACATTTCTGTAAGCACTACCTCCTTACACCATCTGCTTGGCATTCTCGTGACTCACCTTGACATGCAGTTGCAGGTTCATGCCCTTCATGGCTGTCAACAAGGAACAAAACTACGTAAAATCTCTGTGATGTGAGTTGTTCTTTTCCACCTTTCATTTTGCATTTCTTTCCTGTAGGTGCTTCACAGTCCAAGTTTATTAGCTTCTAATAAAAAAGTCTGTTATTATAAACTATTTCAAAACTGCAATGCAGTCAAATAGATGCCAAGTCTCCTCCGACGTTTTGGGCATATCTTAAGCTGCCAACAAAGTGCTTTTGTTTTGGTGTTCTGTGGTCTGCTTAACTCTTCCACATGAATAATTCCAGAGCTTACATGAATTTTCTTAATAAACATCTAGATCTTGGCCTTCATCTCTCACAGTCTGCTTTGGGGACTTTTTAAAAATCCTTCACCATCCATTCCATTTGGATATTAACACTCTCCAAATAACTGCAACCTGCTGCTCTAGCAGTGGCTCCAGTTTTTCAGCATTCTTTTTGCTAGAACTGCGTATGAGCTAGAAGTCTAAGTTCAATGTTATAGCAGTATTCTTGAACTCCAGAGTGCAACAAGTTGTTGCTGATGTGTTAAGCAGGAGACTCACTCTTCCACCTGTTGCCTTGTGCTCCCCCACTGTGTGGTTTCCAGTGCACGATCGTTGCCCCTTCTTGCTCTGGGTCTCCGCAAGCTAGATGAAGGTCATTAGCAGATCTGTGACACACTGACCAAGTGAGGCTGGTTCAGGGAGCCTGAAGCAAAAGAAGAGAAAGTTGAAAGAATATTTTAAAGGAAACCATACTCCCTAAAAGTAGCTTAACACTGTGAATCCAGCCCTAGATATGATTCATTAACTCATATGACACACAAAATCAGTATACGATATTCCTGCAATGACATCCATGCCAAGAGTTGAAACTCAAATCTCACAGACTACTTATTCTTACAGTAGTTCAAGAAGCAGTCTTCAGTCCTATAAATGGAACTGTAGTACCTTTAGCCCCATAAGAAATGTATGAGTGCTTCTGTCATGCTTTATGAGACTAATTTGATCTCTTTTGTACAGGGTTAACTCATCCTTTCTCCGTAAGAAGCTATTGTGTTTCAAATAGGGAATTTCTTGCTGAACTCATATGCAAAATAGAAGTACACAGAAGGTGGAAACAGGGGTAGGCTGCCCAAGAGCAATGTCGGAATACTGCCTGAATGTGCAGGGGAGGTGGCATGCACATGTGGGAGGTGGACAATGTCATCACAAGGCTGCTGCCTATCACCTTTCAGAAGTCATGGCAATCAGGGAAGTTCCCAACGACTGAAAGAAAACAATTGCTACGACCATCTTCAAGAATAACAAAAAAGGAGATCCAGGTCAGCCTCACCTCAGTTCCTGGCAAGGTCATGGAACAAACAAAAAATGTTTAAAGTCTTTGTTAATGACAAGCATAATTTTGCAAATCTGCGAATTACACTAAAATTAGAAGGGGTGGGGGAGGTGGGTCGGATACGCCGGGGGCAGGACTGCTATTTAAAGGGTCTTCCATAAGGCTGAAAAATGAGCTTACAAGAAGCTGTCAACATTTCATAAAGGCAGGTCTGAAGCCCTGACTTTGGGGAGGAATGAACCCATGCAGTATGACAGGCTGAGGCCTGAATGGATAGAAGGCAGTTTTGCAGAAAACGACCTTTAGGTCTCGGTGGACAACAGAGTGAGCCTGGGTCAGGAGCACACCTTTACAGAGAAGAAAGCCAACTACTGCGCCTGGGTCATGTTACCACGCACGTAGTCAGTCTTGACAAGCAGGTCAAGAAGGGTGGTTATTTCCCCTCTGTTTGGCACTTCTGAGTTTGTTCCTGGTTGACTGTATCCATTCTGAGTTTCCCAGTAAGTACCTGAAGCAAAACCAGCTAAGGACCCCTAGGGATGAGGAGGGGGTTGAAGCCCAGGATGCACAAGGGGACAACAAGGGGGCTCGGTTTGTTCAGCCTGGAGAACAGAAGGCTTCAGGGATACTTCATTGTTGTCTGCAACTACCTGCTGGGAAGCTGTAGGGAAGATGGAGCCAGACTATTCCCAGAGGTGCACAGGGAAAGGAGGAAACAAGCACCAGCTGGAACACAGAAAATTCTGCCTGAATATAAGGAGGAAAAACATACTTATTATGAAGGTGGTCAAGGACTGACGCAGGTTGTGCAGAGAGAGGTCATGGAATCTCCATCCTTGGAGGTACTCGAACCCAGCTGTACCTAGCTTTGAACCTGCCGTGACGGGATGTGCTTTGAGCAGGAGGCTGGACTGGATAATCCCCAGTAGACCCTTCCAGCCTCTGTGATTCTCTGATTCCAAGTCTGAGGTAATCTTTCCCTGAACGTTTTAAAATGTGTTAACTGGAATATGCTTAGTCAAAAAGGCTTAATTTTACGTTTTTAATTTTCTAAAGCATTGTGGCTGAGTCATGATTTTCCAAAAGCAGCTCTCCAAGGAAGAGAAATGTGAGGATTTTACGGAGAACAGCAACACAGGAAAACAGCACTGCAGTTTGGCAAAAGCCGACTCTAAAATAAATAGCAGAGAAGTTGATCCAGTTGTAATCCCTAAGGAGCTGTACCAGCAAGTACTGATTTGGCCCTAGAAGCAAAGAAACTCTCTCTTCCTTCCCTTCTTCTGTTGCACACATCTCTTACTATCTTTTCTCCACCTGATCATGAGGGGGAGGAGAGAGGAGAGCAATAGTTATCAAGACTCCTTAATCCTGAATCTCAGGGGAATTGCCTCACCTCATTTTATCGCATTCCCTATCCTTTTTCTTAGACTCTGCTAAGAAGAATCTCTTAGATTTAAAAACAACAAAATCTTGATTGAAAAACCTGCGGAAAGACATGACCTACTATTAAGGATAAGAACACCCAGCATTCCTGAGCTAAGTTTCGGGTAGGAAGACAACCTGGTTTGCTACATTTATAGTTCTATGTATGAGATCAGCTTTGCTCAGCTCCAGTTAAATTTAATTATTTCCATGTTAATTTATTAATGATGCAGATGAAACTTTTTTAAAACTTTTCCTTTAAAAATGAAGGTTTAAACCAGAAGAAAACACAGGAACTTTGATCTGCAGACTGTGTGTCCATCACTGTGCAAGGAGAAGAATGCCTGATCTGTTACAGGATGCTGATGCAGATATGAAATGGTACCATTTGCAGCACAGTTTTATTACAGGAATTATTTTATGTCAATTATTACTTGGTCTTGGCATTTAATGCTCGGCTGAAGGCTCTGAAGGCAGCCTCTGGAGAACTGCTGCCTCTGCTCTACTCTTTTGGTCCCTGCCTGTGTTTAATATAATCAGCTTGTAGCATACACTGTGGTAAAAAACAGCAGTAAAGGATTCATGACATGTAGTTGGGCAAAATTCCAACCATGCTTACTGCCAGCAAAGTGGTGGATTTGGGGATCAGCACAGTCCCTGGGAATAGATGACAAAGTCAACAAGTGACCAGGAGGGTAAAACTGTGCAAGGTCTGGGAGGAAAAGTTTCTAGATGAGTAAAGGATACATCTGTGGGGAAAGGGAAGTTACCGAGACTCTGCACTGATGACAGTCATCGATTTAGAGATGGAGAGTATAACTTGAGAAATATCAGCCAGAATGAGATCGTAAACAAAACCCCAAGGGACAGCATGGGGGCAGTGCGTCTCCTAGGCAGCAGATGTAATTAACGTCATCCTGGCCAGAGCCTGCAGGTAGGCACATGCCTCCCAGGACAGTGTCGGCCGTGAGTGCAGCAGCATGATGTTCATAGCAGCTCGACTGAATGCTATGAGCCTCTCGACCCACTTACAGATCTGGTTCACGTGAACCTGTACAAAATGGTACATGGTAAGAAATTATTGAAATCCTGGAGGTAGTATCTCCAGGGCTCTGCAGCCGCTTTAACACTGTCGTCAGAGTTGCGACTACATGTTGGAATGCAGCCTTCAGTTCTGTGTGCGTATGTACTTGGAGAACGTTAAACACTTCACATTTGTAGCAGCGCTTGTCCTGTGTTGTACTATTTCATTTGCATCAATTTTGCTGTCATGACATGGTAGTGATTGAGCAATCTGAGTTGCTCGATCTTCATGACCTAAACAGAAATTCAGTTACTCTTGTAAGTCAGGTTCTGTGTGGTGTGGGCACTTAAAGCCCTCATTTAGTTCACTAGGAAAAAAAAAAATGCTCATGATCTATCAGAATTTGGCCCTCTTACTGGTTGTCTACCCTTCTGCATTTGATTTTCTGATATTTTTCTTACTGACTAAGGGATATTTGAATACCACTCTGAGCCATAATTTTTGGAGTTAAAATTAAGACCTTGCTTCATTGTGCAAAACATATGCAGTGCATGAACCTGGGGTTTGGGGTTTTCTTAATGGTTTCTTTTCATTGATGCATATTCCAAACCACTAAATTACTCCTCTTGGTTATGAGAAGCTTCAGTCCTAATAGTTGCCCAAAACTGATAGAATCTAGCAATATTCAATTGCATTCTACTTAATTCAGTGAGTGGAATATTTGTTTCCGTATGTGAACACATTTTGTGGCAGCATATGCTCATATTTCTGTGGTGGCTGAGCCTGATGATTCTTTCAGGTCAGGTATTTTTGCACTTGTATCATCTTTCCAGAGATATGTGCTCCATGCACCTTGCTCCTTTTCTAATAACCAGTGCTTACAGTGGCATGAAAAGCGGTGTCAGGGTTGGTGCCAAAGCTGCAGTGGCTTGGAAGCTTCCACATCACACCTGCATGTGTGTGCCTGACACTGCCCCTGCCTGAAAAACCTCCCGAGGAGCCAGGAGCTGCTGCCACGTTCCCAGCAGCACGCAGTTAACCCGTGGGGAGCTACTGCTGCAAGCTGCAATCCAGACCGAGCGTTCCCAGTAGAGCTGACTCATTCTGAAGACGATGAGATAATTCATCGTTTCATAGGACGAGATTCCCTCTCCAGGGCTATCTTCAGTTTAAGAAGTAGGAAGCTGACTGTGATGCTGTAAGTGCTGAGCTGTGATTGGGAGCACTTGCTACATCTGTGTTCAAAAAGGAATAAACCATTTTTTAGAGCACAGCGCTGTTGTCCTGTGAAACAAACTGTGAGGAAGAGCAAAGAAACTGGAACTGACCTGATACGAAGGCAGTCACAGTGGGCAGGACACTGCAAAGACAGGTGGAACAGAATGGACAATGGCAGGATGCTGGGGGTTAAATTAAAGAGAGGGGGGAAGAAGAAGAAGGGAAGGATGCCCAAAAGCTAGCTAGATAGATGGAGAGTGTAAGTCAGCAGGGAATCTTCCTGGGAAATGCAAGCACCCTTGCATGAGAAACAAGAGAGCAGGGCTGACATGTAAAATATGTTAGTCACCATCCCATTTCCACAGATCTCCATTGTTCTGTTTTTTAAGGATTTGGCCAAACCTGCAAGGACATTAAGCAAACTGAGAACCATTCTTAGGATAAACATTGAGCTCAGAGATTAGAAAAATCAGTATTGACAGTAGCTGTGCTTCTCACACTCTCCAATATGTCACATTATCTGTTCTTTCTCCCACCCCCCAGGCTTTAAACCTGCTTCAACACTATCATACAGGGCTGCATTATATCAGAACAAGGAATACATGAAGATTTCAAGCTTTTGTGGGGTTTTTTGTTATCTTTCTTTAATAAGCCTTTCCTTGTGGCTTGAAAATGTCATTCTAGCCAAAGATCTTCTATAATTAAAGAGCAAAACTGTCCAACTAATTAGAAGTTTTCTCTTGCCCTAAGCGTAGCTGCGGGCATAGAAACAGGGAGTTTAAGGCAAATTGCACAGCAGTAGGAGTAATTGAATTATTTAAAATTAATGTCTACTTTCTAAACCATGTTCAGTGGAGAAAAATAAACAGCAAGATCAGGAACAACAGAAAAAAGATAGGGGATTTTCCTTAGGAAAGTAATCAAAGCAAAAGTTACAAAAATCCTCTCTAAATTGCAGTGAAACAGTGGGATTTTGTGAAAGTCACTGACTGTCAGGCCCCTAGGGCTTCTGGCCTTGATTATGCAATTGCTGCTCAGGCAGGACTGGCTGCCAGCAGTGGCTTTCATATGAATTTCCTAAAGAAAATACTACAATAAAATACACATTTAGGTGTTTTTCGTTCAGAAGATATTGCCTGTGGTAGAAATCCTTGGGCTGGTTCTCACTTTCTCACGATGGAGGGAGAGAAGAGACTTGTCTAATTAGGTACACCTCATCCAAGATTCCCTCTTGCAAATCTCCCATCTTTGATAATGAGGTGTTCCTGCTCCCTCTGCAGGGGCTAAGCAGGCTGCAGTCACAAAACAGCCAGTTTTTGCATGCCTGAGAACCAGGTGAATGCATAACTCTGACCATAATTGTCCTCTCATTAGTGCAGCATTGAATAATTTGCCTAGCTGAATGTTTGGGGCAAATATTATTTGGGGTCTCTTATAACTGCCTTTCTCACTGTTTTGGGTGTTTTTTTGCAGCGACAAAATGACAAAACCATAAGTTAGTTTATTTTGTGCTTGTGCTGATTACATTTCCTGTTTTGGAAATGCTGGTTTCCAGGTTATGGGGTGGTATGGGGTGGTATGGCATCCTTAGGCACCAGCAGCTTACCTTCTTTCAGTGGCGGAACATCAGTGCTATTAATGCTGTTTGGTAGAAAGAAGACAGTTAAATGTGATAGAACAAAAAGGAAGCAATAGATAAGCACGCCTGTGCTAGCTGCAGCAAAAGTTCCTTATAGCAAACTTTGAACAAAGCTCTGCTTGGTGTGCAAAGTCCTGGACTGCACCCATGCATTTCAATAGAGTTTCATTCCCTTAATGAAGCTGCACTTCACTTCTTTACTTTAAAATACTTATGTGGCTGTCACCCAAGTGTTTGAAATAGAGATAACAACTACTCCCCTTTCTTCTCCCTTGGAGACAGGAGAAATGGGTTGATTAATTTATTATAGCTTTTTGTTTGCTTTATGTTTGTATGGATGACTGGGCACAATGTGCTGGAGACTGGGTGGGAATAAATTATCAAAGGAGAGCTGTAGCCGACCTGAAAAAAGGGAGATCTGGGAATGTTCATTTCACCTGAGGGTGTTCTCCATAACCTGAAGTACTTCTCATAGTGAGTTCCATTACTAATAGGATGTATTGCTGCATTTGATAACAATTTTGAATTTCCAGGCTGTCTAGCTTCATGTCTATATTTTGTTTGCTACCATCAATTCTGGCACACATCACACATATTTTATTAGTTTATACTCTTCCTCAAAGCAATCATCACAATCTTTTGTCACTTGAATTCTTTGAGCAACAAATCACAGACATACTCTTTGAATTTGCATGAAAAAAGACTTACAATTAAATTCTTATTTTCTATGATGTGAATATAACATTCTTAGAATAGAGGATAAAAAGGTATTCTTTCTTGTAACTCCTTAGCTTTGACAACTGAAAGTGGAAATTTATTTCTTACTCGCCTCCGCAGAAAGGAAAAGGATGCTTCCATTAGAGAATGAAAAGATGCCCATCTCCTAAGGGAGCTTTTAGCTGGAAAAGGGAGATTTGAAACTGGTCTTTAAACGAAGCTCCACAATTACTTGGGCCCAGAGTGGTGGGATTTTGTCAATAAACTCAGTGAAAACTTCAACCTTGGCTTTGAAGAAAGTCTCTTCATCCAAAGCTAATAAATCCCTTTCCAGTGGTGAACAGGCTGTAATGATGCCTCTAGGGCGACGAGAAGTGTAAATTGGCCGGAGAGGCCTTTCCTTATCACACTGGAGCTGCAGTGATGGGGAGGAGGGGAAGCACCAGGACAAACCACATGGCTGCAAGGGGGCCTTACCTGCTCACAGAAAATTACGTGAATGCTCGTTCTTGGCATCCCTGACGCCTCTTTGGGGTACCGTATGCATGCGCAGTGATCAGCCAACTGCACACAAGCAGCGTGAGAGACAAAAAGCCTAATCTGGCACCAGGTGGCAACTGGAAGCAACTCTGTTAAAAACACTGTTGACATTAAATGCCTTTGTCTCTTGGGGTTTTATAACACTTTAATGTCCCAAACTGCAGTCACCTAAATGTCCACACACACATTTCACTGGTGCAAGATTTTAATTGTTGCAATATTCTCCTAAAAGCTGAGGCAGAGAGAGGAACTGGTACCTGCTCAGCGAACTCTGTTGCCTGCTCTTTGAGACAGCAAAGATGACTGATGAGTATAAAATGGAATTGCGCAACCATATTAATACCTAGAGATTTGGTAGGCTGGCTTATCTTTGTGTGACCCTTCAAATTAACTTGTGATTTCCTTTCATTCTTTCCTGCCCCATTAATGGGTTTTTGTTCAACCCTGCTGATTATTTTTTTCCACTGTTCTTGCCCCTGTTCCAATAGAATCCATAGCATACACAAACACTGTAAAATGTAAAAAATTACAAGACTAAGAAAACAAGGAACTGATGTGTTAATTTGGAAGGAGGAGGCAGAAAACAGTAAGAAGTTAAAACAGGAAGGAAAGAGAAATTAAAATCAGAATTTATCACTGAATTTATATAAGTATATAACCCCCCAACAGAAATGGATTTTTATTTTGAGGTAAACAAACCTTCAGACTACAGCCAAAAAAACCCCAAACCCTAGTAATTTTATATGACCAACTGGAGATACCAGATAAGGATGGAAGTTTTCAGGCACAAGTGACTAGGACCTCCTGAAAGGTTAAAACTTGGTATCTAGATATTTAAATACTAAATAAATCTGAAAATTTCAGGCCATATTTGTATGATAGGGTAGTATTATTATTTTTGTCTATAGGCTATAAGTGGATTGGGCAAACTATTTTGGGACACCTAAGATTCTCTGTGTTCCACAGTCAACCTTTTGGAGCTCAAAAACATACCCCAAAATCCAGGATGCTCGTTAAAACAGGCGTGTAAATTTTCAGTTATTCTATCTCAAAGGACTGGAGAACTGCATTAACCATACGTTTGAACCCCTTTGTGGAGAATCTAGGCACTTAATTTCTGATACATTTACTCTTCCCCTTGAGGAGTCAAAAGAGATCTATAGATCTTTTGGGGAAATGGCTGGCTTTATAAATTATTGAGGCATAACTGCAATAATTAGCCGGCTTTTGTCAGCATCAGACTCCTTATATAGCAGAGCTGCTAATCTCTTACTGTTTTTCAGTGCTTTTGTCTCCTTAGTAGATTATATCTGTATGATTGGTTTTGATCACTTTGTAATGAATATTGCATCACAGTGTGCTAAATAGACTAGTATCAACATGTTACTTCTTTCTTTAGAATTAAAATGTATGTGGGTAGTTTCAGAAGGTATTTGCATTGACTGGAAAAAATCCAGTGTTTTCCAAACAACTAGATTCTGCAGATTAGGACAGTCTGTGATTGTACACGATGTTACTCGGATGTTACTGGGCACAGTAAGTCCATGGGAAGCTGTTTCAGATCTAAATTGGCTCACAAAGACAATTCATCATTGTCTCTATCCTGAGGTGCATACATCCATCCTGTGTTTCAGGGGATGGTAGCAAGTATTTTGATCCCACTTTAAAGATAAAAAAACTCAACAATGAGAGCTGAACAGTTTTATCAGACATGACAGCGCAGGCCAAGTGAAGCAAGAAATGTAGCTATAGGATACCCTGGTGTCCTAAGTTTTAGAAGTATGTGGCCTTCCTAGAAAAGTTGGATAAAGATGGGTCTGCATTTTATTTAATTATCCAGACTCAGCTTTTGAGAACTTCTGGCTGAGAAATTAATCCGATTTATTTCAGCATGCTAATAGCTGCAAGTGTCTCAGATGTAACTCACTACATCCACCCTGCTGGCTTTTCTCCATTGCTCTTAGTGCTTATACAATGTTAGTCTGGGTTGGCTTATAAAAACTCCTAGGGCATGTACAATTTCCCTTCTGTGGCAGATGGTGCCAGGTTTGCGTATCGCAGGGACGATGCTGCAAAGTGACAATCTTGCTGAGTGTGGCCTCATAATGTTTGGTGGTTTGCTTCTCCAGCCACCATGCTTCAGCAGGCCATAGAAAATACCTTTGGGCAACATGTTGGCCGACCTACACACTCAGAAATATGGTAGAAGGTAGAGAGTCAAATGTCAGATACGTTGCCCTGAAGCCCCCTGGTGCATCTGACTGTTTAAATAAAGATGAAGCCCCAAAATCTTTAGTTAACATGGGCTGAACTGAGCCTACAATTTCTGTATCTGGCTTGGGTGCTCTTCTAAGGAGTTGAAGACATCGAATCACAAACAGCAGAGCCGTTTGTCACCACCACCCAATAATTCTTCCAATGCAGAAGGCCTGTGAAGTGAATCAAAAGGCTGCACTCAAACTCTTGAAAGCATTTCATGCACAGAGCATTGCTGGGCTTAACACATTTCAAACTACACTAACTGCTAATAAGATAAAAAGCAGTGACAAATCAGAGAATATTGCCTCCAACAATCATGCATGACTTACCATGGCAAACACATCCTCACTGAAGAAGGAGAGTGCTCAGCGTCCATTTCAGGCCTCCTGCTGCAGCCTTTTATGCTTTTTATTTTTATCCTGTTTGTTAAAATAACAGCCTTTTATCAGTGCTGATTGCAGAGATTTTGACTCCTCGCCTGCTGGGTTCCCCCTCTGCTCCATAGGAGTTTCCTAATTGAATATTTCCCCTGTGAACAGAAAAGCTTTGAATAAGAACAGGGAAAAAAATTATTAACAGTCTTGAAACCTCCCCCGAATCTTCCACCCCAGTCCTGCACACAAGCTCCTTTTCTCTCCCCGAAGTGCAGAACATTCTTCTTTCAGTGAGCAGCCTCAGCTCTTTTTCTGAAGCTAATCACATTTATTATATGCTGAACACGGTAAATGAACTGCAGTAAGATCCTAACATGAGGAGGAGGGGAAGGAGAGAGAGATATTCATTCAAAATAAGTTATAAAAGGTGTCTGGTTTGGTTAGAGTCACCGGTGCCTCATTTCTCACCTTTGTGAGTCAAAAGCAAGGAATCATTTACTGCCTGCATTGAGAGCTTGCATTAACAATTTCTGCC
Organism: Ibidorhyncha struthersii; assembly: GCA_013398815.1. Taxonomy (NCBI): domain Eukaryota; kingdom Metazoa; phylum Chordata; class Aves; order Charadriiformes; family Charadriidae; genus Ibidorhyncha; species Ibidorhyncha struthersii. Next base: position 33,132 of record VZSZ01003086.1, on the reverse strand, counting down.
TGTGTCTTGGTGGATGGCGTAGGACTTCAAATTAATCAAAGGATGAATGGTAAACTCTCTTTTCTGGCGCTATTATCCCTATTAAAGCACCAGCAGGGTGCATGCTGTTGTTCACCTGAGGAAGGACCAAAAACTTGTATTTCAGCTCTCGATGTGTGCGGGAGCTGGCACTTTGGATTGAGACAGAAGGAGGACTTTATCTGCCAAGTTCTTAACCTGACCATGATGGCTACTGCAAATGTTCACGTTTCCTCCTTTCTCATCAGAAGCCATTGCTCAGGTGCTCTCGCTGCATCCCTCAGCAGAGGAGGCACTAGAAAGCCAGCTATGCAGAGTGGAACCTACCTGTATTTTCCATTAAAAAAAAAACAAAAACAAACAAATAAAAAATGTCAGTGAGGCTGTTGTGCACACCTGGCTTCTTCAAAGCAAGGAAGACTTTGCTAGAAAAAGAAGGCTCTGCTGTATTTTTCCCTGGGATTTCTCAGCTAAGTGTTTCCTGAGATTCAGAAAGCTCCCTACCCCTCTGCAAACAAAAATAAATAAATAGATAGACAGTAAAATGCGTGGAGAGGATGTATGTAAAAGGAGGGAATCAGAGAGGATAGATAAGCATGGGAAGGACTTAAAAGGACTGAAGGGAACTATTTCTTTCTACATCCCTGCTTCTTCAGCCTCTATGCCATCATGGATTTAACTTTCTGTTTTAAAGAGGGCTTTGTTCTTCAGATGCTTGTGGAGGCAGTCTCACAAAGATATTCCTTGTAATCTTTCAATTGCATCAGTTCACAATAATAAGAAAACCTAAGGTTTTCCCACTGTCCAGTTTAGGCTAGTTATATCCCATCAAGGGAAGGAAATCTGCACACTTTGCTCCTCCTTTCCCACCTCTGGGTTTATTCATCCTTTAGCACCTTTTCCCATATCATTTCCCCACTTTATGAAGCAGGTTGGTGAATCCATTTATCTGTTCCCCAGCTGCGTGTGCGGCGAGAAGATTGCAGCCAGGAGTTATCTCTCCTAGTGAGAGCGAGCAAAAGGGCACCCCTCGGTACCTGTCTTCAAAAACCATCTGTTCTTCTATCAAGTGACCTACTGTGGAATCGCAGCTTTGAAGCAAAATGATATTGAGAGGAATGCCTGTTGGGGACAGTTAACTGGACTCTGGTACTCCCCGTAGATCATTAACAAGAGGTTAATTACATCCTAATTCCTTGAACAAGCCCGCTAAAAAAAAAAAAAAAAAGTGGATTTCAGCAAGTTTCCCTATGTGTGCACATTGGTCTGCAAAGCCAGCGCCGGAAAGGGAAGACCCAGAGAGACCTGAGTCTGCTGCAGATCNCGGGATGATCAAGGGCGGGGGGGATCCTACGGCAGCAGGCTGAAGATGCTCTGGACAGTCAGGTTTGGGGGAACTCCTGAGCAGCTGAGTCTGCTGCCTCTCCTGTCAACGTGAGGACAGGAGACAGGTTGTGATCGCTGCTGGGAAGCACTGGAGGGAGCCTGCCATCTCGTTCCCCAGCTCTGCTTTTGTCTCTTATCTGAGCAAAGCACCAGCGGCTCTGGCTTTGTAGGGTGCATGAGCAACAGGGAGAACAAGGTCCTGGACATTTAGCTTGTCCAGAGAGGTTGCTGCCAGTTCTGATTATGCCTGGAAACAGCCCTGGTTGCAGGCAAGAAAAAGTAAATCATTCTTTTGTGAATGAAGCAGTCTGATACATCTAGGTACAGAGACTAAAGGTGGGACCAGAGCTTAGAATTCCCACGGGTGCTTTTCAGAGTAGCATGCCTCTTCTTATGAGGCCCCACCAGGTATGCGGAAGAGCACAGCAAATGAGGCAAAAGAGCTTTTGCACTATGTAATCAAGTATGTTGAGTAGCAGAGAAACAGTTACAGGCCGTAGCAGAAGGATGAGTAGTGCTACTTCGCTGCGGTTCTTTAGGCTGTTCGCAAGTTGCCCACTAAGTGCAGCACGAGGGAGAGAGCTATTAATAGTTCTGCTCATCATGGAAACAGCATAATCCTAGCACGAGGGAATATGTGAGCCATGAACTGTAAAGAAAAAACTTCAGGCACAGAAGACAGCCTCAAAACTATGTGATAATTAACAAAAGAGGAAAAGAATACGTTTAAGAGAGGCTATTCGATAAGCTACAAAAGAACACCTCTGCATGAAATAAAATTTAACTGAAGCCTTGCACCTGAGCCAGACAGCAGTGTCCCAGCTTACTCTCACAAACTCTATAGATATTTTTGTGAACAGATCAATTAAAGTGTTTGGCATACAGATGCCTAATCAATACTATTTGTGCTGGAACAGGTTCATCTCACTTTGATACATATCCATGTCTTCATTAGGGTTCGTGTGTGCTTCTACAGCTATGAACTACTTCTACAAGTTGTTTTTAGAAAGCGTTGGCAGAAGAGTACAGGTCTGAATTTCTATCAAAAGCATTCACAGAAAATGCATATACATTCAGTTTGACAGTGTCCTCAGATAGTAATTTCCAGTGAAGTCTGTGATAAAATAGTATGGTTTGGTTATTTGTACGTGCCAAACACTTACATAAACACACATCTAATTTTAGTGCCTAAAGTGTATTCACAGTTTCCTGAAATTACCAATGCTATGATCATGACTCTCAGGCAAGAAGAAGAAAATCCTATTAGTGCATTCCCACAGAGAAAAACAGTATGTTTTGGAATAACAGTAGCTACTGAAGGCCTTGAAGATAATATATGGAGAACATAATATTTGAGTAAATATCATAATATTTGTATGTGAGTATTATGCAGTTTATTTATGAAGAAAGCTTCTCTGTTAAATGCTTATCCCTTGATTAAATCCTGTAAAAAATGCTAAGTATATTTCCAGGCTTATTTCTATTACCGCTTTACGGTACTTGGATCACTTGCATTCAGAAGGTATGCAAATAGCTTTAGCTGGGTCATCCTTTAGCTGGTATTTCTAACAAATAAAATGCCATGGGGCATTCCTCTTGTCAGAACACATTTATTTTATTATCTAGATGATTATGGCTGTATTTTTTCCTCACATATTCTACCTTGATGATATGCTGAATTCTCAGATTTTCAACAAATGCTTACGATGCAATTACTTTAAATATAATATGTTTCAATATATAGCGTCTTTTATCCCAAATTTTCACAGACCTTTAAAATTATTACGTTTCTATCAAAACTACCAAAATGAGCAAATGGATTACAGCCCATCTACATAGGTGGAACTATCATTGATATTGGGCCAAAATATTGTCATAAATGTTAAAAACATGTAAAATGAAGTATGCAAATGCTCACACAGAGAGTTTAGAAAAGACAGCTGTAAGCTACTTATTTCATTATTTCCATTGAATTAAGAATAACTGTTCCAGTTTACAGGATATGTTATTGTTAAAGACTTTTTTTTTTTGTTTTATTCAAGGTGTGGAACAAAAAGAAAAAGCGATTTATACTCTAAAAACAGAGAGTTGAATGTGAGCTCTTGCTCTCTCAGATGTCTTATTAATCAAGCCCTAGTGCCATTTCTATTACTGCTTTAACATGAACAGTCATTGGGAAAACGAAATAAGAAGGTATTTGAAATCATGTCCCCCACATCCTAGCTGTCTGGCTTTTCAGCTGCTAGGCTAATAATTCATTCCTAATGGCTCTCATTTGTTTCACATTCTCTCGGCTTTCTATTAAGGCTTTATCAAAATTGTTATTTTTATTTTTATTTTTTATTTTAATTCACTCTCTCTCCAAATGCATAAACATTAGAGTTTGAAAAATAGCCTGGCTAGGAAGGAAATATATCTGTAGTACAGAGTGCAAACTCTCTTGGGTAAAGTTTATCAGAGGAGAAAGTGTAGGATTATGAAAGAATAAAACTTAATATATACCAGAAGCAGGGTCTTTCTGAGTCACCATGCTCCTCTAGAAATAGCTTATTTGCAATGAACAGGAAAAGAGATGTAACATCAGTAATTAATACCAAATTCACCTAAATCTTGTGTCAATAACTTCATTAATAATGCGATTAATATACTGTAACTTTTGTCCTGGTTGTAAAAATTACCATCAAATAATTAATTAATCCTTCTGTGATGAATAATAGGCAGGATTAGCCAAATCTGCCTGGACCAAAATCTAGGCAGCCTAACTCCAGGTGAGGTCCTGTCAGTAGAGCTGTTGTAGATGTCAGTATGGGAGATGTCCTACTTGGGCACAAAACAGCCTCTACTTTGTTAAAGCCCTTGACCTTAAAACCAGATTAGGGTTGGTTTGGTCTCCTATCTGGCAAATGTAGTATAGGCATATACTTAAATGTTGTCATTTGATGGCTATTTTATCAGTTTGCTACAGGCAGTATGAAACTATTGGAATCAGCAAAGCCTGCAATGATATTAGAGCCAAACAAAAGTTTCAGAAATGGATCCTGAGTGTGTCTGGATCTCTATTTCCATCTAACCATGATTGCAAAGCATAAAGGCTATGTCAGTGCTACTACAAGACGACTGCTTTTCTAGGGAATCCATTCTCTGGCCTCTGCTAGCCATAAAACATTCCCATAGGCAAGAATTCTTTTGAACGTGCCGTGAGGTTTTTCCATATTAATAAAATTGCTGGCCTTTAACTTCTTAAACACTTGGTGCTGTTTGACTGAGAAGGAGCTCAGTGGAGGACAAATGAGGATGAGACTGTATAGGGCAGCACCTCTGCAGGTGGGGGATGATGCTCGTGTCTGCCAGCGTCTGGCTTCGTGGGGCTGCCATCCTCCCTGAGTGTCACGGCACTACCTCCTGGGCACGGCCCCCCAGGGACCAACAGCAGGAGAGGGGCTGGCCCTGTTTGGAGAGAAGCAGGGCATCTGGCAAGTCCCTGCATTTCCTTACAATGGCAGAGCATGTTTTCCAGAAGAAAGCACTCTCCAGAGGAGCACACGAGCACCAAATATTCACCTGTCAGCAAAAAAGAAGAAGAAAAAGTTTTCAGTAATTGTTTCAGTAGTGTAGATGTATTAATCCCTATAGTTTAGACTGATATCAGTCCTTCCCACATTTTATATACTATCTTTGCTTATAAAAAAAAAAAAAGAAGGAAAGAAAAGCCGTGAAATAAAGTGATATTCTATTGAGCTTGAGCCAGTCCCTCTGAGCGGGGCTTGTTGCTGTGTGATGTTAGTCAACAAGGCAAGAACAACCATAGAGCTGCTTTAATTACTTGAACTAGTCAGCTAAAACTCCAGATAAACTGACTCTCCAAAGAGAAGGAAATCGCTCTTTTCTCTTCTACTAGAAAGGGAAATGCTGAGCTTAAAATTAAAAAAAAAAAAAAAAAAAAAAACAAAACAAAAAGCAGCCCCCCAAAAAAAAACAACCCAAAAGAACAATATTTGACTGAGGTTTCTACCCATGACAGCTGGATAGGGAAAGTGAATATACAAGATGCCCAGAACAGGGATCCCATTTTTGGTAGGAAAGGTACTGCCAGCAGCACCCCCTGCACTCCAGCCTCGCTCTTCTATCATTAAGGGAGAAATGACATGAAGCTGGTGCCTCTGTGTGATAAAATGCAATACCACCGTCTTTTTGTCCCAACATTCAGGGACAGTCTTCCCTACTCGGCTGCTTAAGAAAGTTGAAATCGTGAGAGCTGGACTAGCTTTTTCCCAAGAGGCTGGAGACAGTTTTGCCTGAAGGCACCGCCTGAGATTTGGAGGACAGACTACTGTCCTCCTGAAGAACAGATAGAGGCCAGTGGGATGCACTGCTTAGTAGCTTAGAGGTAAGAAATCAGTCCAAAGGTCTCTGCTCTGCCTTTTATCAGTAACACCCCGTGGACCCCTCTCTCTGTGTTTGAGTTCATACCTTTTCTACCCGCAGACAGGTCATACTATGTTTTTGTAACTCTTTTATACTAATGCAGCAAACTTTGTAGAACAACTCTCCTTTTCCACGTAGCTGTGCAGCAGTTACCTGTTGATGAAGACATGTCAGGAGACATCACCAGATAAGGCAAGAGAGAAATGATATGGCAAGGAGACATTCACTTACTGAAAACCAAACTGCAAACAGGGAAGAAGGAGTCAATTGTTGCTAAAGTTGGTTCTGGTAAGTGGTGTATTTTGTTTTTCATATAACTAGTTACCGTGTTTCTGCAAGTTGAGGTTGCACCTTCCATAATTGATTTTTCCTGGATACTCTAGAAACTAATCAGGAATTAATTTCAAAGAAATGACAAGGTGCGGAGAGCTAAAGTCTATTGTCACTGTGAAATCCTGTTTTTCTGCAATATTAATCAACATGGCTCAGCCTTTGAGTGTAATTTTTTTAATTTACTTCTTCCTTCAGAAGGTGCTAGAAAACACACATCCCCTTTTGGAAATATTGAAAGTACAACACACAAGAAAGCCAAAGGCAAAATCAAATTGCAATGAATTCTGAAACTGGGGCTGAGGGGTTATGCGAGACAAACTACCGAAGCCTACGCGAGCCCCTTTGGCCCAAAGAGGCTGCCAAGTAAAGCTGGAAAGAAAGTTGTGTTGATGACTTTTCAAGTTGATTGCTGTAAGAACGGAGGTACTTTTCTTGCACTTGGGGAAACAGACACAAAAGAGAAAGAGAAAGTGTAACAAAAAGGAGGGAAACATGGTTTTGTGTTCGTGTTCTCAGGGTACGTGGCAGCTGGTCGGTCACAGATGGATGCTCTGGGCTGGCAGGTCGGCCATGACAGCTGTTGCTTTAAACCTTGGCTTGCTTCCCTGGTCTGCAGCATCATCAGGATGGCTTGAATAAAATTCTTTCCTTCCCACGTTCCTTTGCAGGCTAGGGCCAAATGACAGGGTCGCTCTGTGCTATAGAGTTGGTGCGACACAATGCAGCTCACTTCCAGGTCAGAAGGAATGACAAGAGAAGGGACGGGGCATGGTGGGGGTCAGTGAAGAAGGAGACAAAGCCGTGGGATGATGGAGCAAGAGCCCATACAGCTCAGAGCATCTGAGCTGGATATCCCAACAGCTGAGGGTCGTGCACAAAGATCAGAGTTATCCAGCCCTGCCAGCTTCATGCCAGTGCATCCTGCAGCAACTCATCACCTCTTTGTTTTTGTCCATAGTGCTGTGTTCCTCTGTGGCTCCTCAGACTCTGAACTAATGTCTGATATAAATAAAGCAATATATATTGGAGTTACCAATTAGACCTAATTTTTCTCCTTCACTTAAAGGTCTTGATAATATCATAGCCCTTGAAAATTAATAGTTTATTGTGTTTGAATTATCCTGTGTTTGTCTCCTCTTTGTATTCCTTTTGTCATTAGTCATGAGACTATCTAATGACTACTGACTACTGCCATAGGTAATGACATAACATACTATGAAGTTTCACCAGTTTCCTACAGGTGAGCTAGCAGATTGGTTAATACCAATTAATCAATTAATACCAATATCTTTTTCTATTACGCACGATTGCTACTCACAATCAACAATTTGTTCATAAGATTGCTGTCACAAAAGGAAAAAATAAGGAAAATATAATGGATAGCTCTGTGTTCCGCACCCCAGATGGCCCCAGAGACAGTTATGTACCAAACCTGGATAAATGTCCACTTCCTCTCTGTCTTTGGAATGCTTGCAACCCTTGATCCAGCAACCGCTGCCCTGATGCCATCAGGTAGGACTGGCTAAACGATCAGCATTTTTAAGTCTCAGCTTAGGCCTTCCTAAGCCCTCAGCCCCACGTTACACATCCTTGCAGTGAGGCATGTTACAGTGGGATGGCTGGTTCCAAGCCATTGTTAAAAATATCATCTAGCTGTGCTTCCTGGGTAGGAAGTTCCACCAGGAGAAACTTCCTCCCTTGGATGCAAAGCTGTAACTTCTTTATTGCTTGGGGACCACAAGAGTAGCTGTGAGCAGGGAAGGGAAGATGTAAGGCAGGGACAGCTAAATGAACGTTGTGCTCGAGGTATAAGACATGACGTCTCATGCGTCGAACGCTGCTGAACGGAGTGGAGAAATACGTGTGTACTCTGAGCTCGCAGCTGCCAAGACAGAAATGTTTGTTTTGTCATTTCCAGTAAAGTCTGAGAGCATATGCTGAAGAACCAGAAGAGCTCCGTTGCCTCCAGGGAATTCTGAAAAACTTTTGGATTTTGGCGAAATCATAACCGGGAAGTCCTGAAAGAGATTTGCCTCAGCACACTGTACCAGGGGACAAATGTAACTGTAGTGTGCTTACTTCCTTCACCTAAAATGTCACCTGTCTAAGTGTTCTGGTAGTAATTGTTGGGGTATAGGTACGATCACAGTCTATGTTTTCTAAAACAGATTACACAGATGCCGGTCCACATACATAAATAGTGCTACAGTATGGCTAGTACTGAATAAAATAATGTTCACAGTCTTGTGTTGGTTTGGAATTGGAACATATTTATTCATTTGTATTATTTAAAACTTTTTTTTACACAGATGCACTCATTGGAGAAAGAACATTCTGTACGGCTGAAGAAACAAAAGGTTCTTTAATGATTGATCTTAAAAATGGGATATATATGTATCTAATGCACGTATGTATAATATTTATATATGTATATAACTCTATTATATGTGCAGACTTTTAATATGGAAATTCAGGAATGACGCAGTGTTTTCAGTTCAAATAGCATGAGCACATTAAATTTGAAAGCACAAACAAGAGCAAAACATAGCACTTGTTCTTCCAAACCTGGGACAATATTCCACTTAAGAGGAAGTGGGGGCTAAAGCATTTCAGCATTTAGAGAATACAAATTATCATGTAGCTAATTTACAGTGGGCAAATGAGCTGCATCTCCCAGAGGGCAGGGCCTCTCTCTAGACTAAAAACCATACGGATTTGATCAAGTTTACATTTATGATAAGGAAAAGGTAAATTTGTTTACAAAACCTGAATACAGGGATTTTCCTGTGGGCAGAAAATGATGTCTTCTGATTTCATTATGCATGCTCTTTGCTGTGCTGGGACTCAGGAGCTAAGCAGTGCTTTTCTCTGTTCCTCTAGCCCCCGTCCCCAAGACAGGTGAGGAAATTCTTGGCACCCTTCAGCTCCTCTGGGGCTGCTGCAGGGGCACCGGGGAGCCTGCGTGGTTTTGTAGCCTTCCACAGACGGAATGAAAATATGATGTCAAACTGGGATTCCTGCAAGAGCAAATTTGACAGCCTGGCTGCAAGCGCAGGAAGAGGGAGACGTGCTCTGTACCAAAACCCGTGTGGACTACACCATGGAGCAGTCCCAATGAGGGAAGCACAACTTCCTCTCTGCGCTCTTCCCAGCACAGCAAAAAGAGGGAAAAACAGCTTCCCCCTCAGTGACTCCAGAGCACCGCTGACAAGGAAAATAAGTTGTCAATGCTTCAGTTTAATAAAGCTTTGGCTAGACACCAGGAGAACGATGTTTCCCACAAAGTAAGGCCTCCTTTACCCTCTTTCTGCAGGTTTTTTGTGGCAAATCTTGGGGGGGGGGTATATAAAAGTAAACCCAAATTAACTTTTCTGAAGAGAACAAGATTATGCAGGGTTAATTTCTATTTCAGAGAGGAAGATGAACTGAAAAACGCTGAAAGTGAATACATGTAAAAGAATTTCTTCAGGGTATATATTCAGCTTCGGCAGATTGTTCAGCCAGGCTGTGTGTAAGACTTTGCCTGCTGAGACTGTGTGCTTTTTTTCAGTTTTATTTTAAGTAGCATCCACAGAAATCTTGCCAAGTAAGACTCTGGTGCCAACTCATACGCTGCGTATGGCCTAAAGTGCTGGGCTGTTTGGGGCTTTGTTTGGGCACGGGGAGGAGAACAACGTTGTTTTGGTTAACACACACGATCACCGAGTCCTCCCGTTTCACTGAGTTTTCAGGAAATGAACATACGGCTTCGGAAAATCCAGCTCTTCGTCTTGGGCTGTGTCAGCTGTAATGAGGAGAGGAGCAGCACAAAACGGAGGCAAGGCACTCACATGCATGTGTCTAGCAGAGGAAGAATACCTTCAAAGAAAGCTGAAGGAGTTGGATATTTCATTCGGGAAGACAGCACTCGCATTTGGGTACTGAACACTGTCATCATCTTTTTGGAAGTCATAGCCGTATGCTTTCCAAATGTGCTGCAGAAGGGGCTGTATTGATCTGTTGTGCATCGTTAGCGAGCAGTTCTCACAATCTCTTAATTCTCAAGTCAAAAAAATGGTCTTCAGCAGAAAAACAAATGTTCGTCTTTATGAGAGTCGGGTTTCAAGCCACCATTTGTCTGTAATGCTGCTCAAAAAAAGGCCACAATTTACTTTTTTAACATAAGGAAATACTTTCTCTTCTACTTCTCACCCACCAGTAGCTGAAACTGGGACATTTTCAGCCTTGAGAATGCAACAAATATAGATAAACAATTGAAACTCCAGGGATGTTCACCTTGATAGCTGGAAATTTTAGCAAGTAAAGAGAAGAGTATTATTTAGTGTCTCTGTACACTGCAAAAGTGAAGGGGGCTCTGCCGTTTGCTGCAACAGGTATAGAGCAGGCCATCCGCTAAATATCAGTAGCCCTGCTGTTGCATGCTGTACTGAGATTGGAAGTTTGCAAATAATAAGAGAGAATGAAGTTCTTGTCTATTTAGGTTAAAAGCAGTAATTATTTCATTTCAGCTTTTCCTCTGAACTCCCTGAGTGCGGACTCATATCACAAATGTCAAGAAAAATAAGCGTTTCCCCAAGAATTTCTAAGGTTATCGGAAATGGGAAGCGCTCTATTGTAAAATCCATTGTTATTAACTAAAGCTCAATAACTGATAAATCCCACTACTATGCAGATCTGTGGTCCCAGTATTGGAGGAAAATAGTACTTTGCTAGTCTGCTGCAAGCCTTGCCGGTTAAATGAATGGCTATAACTTGTTGTTCCATGCATGGCATCTTCACAGTCTCTACCCAGTGACCTTAAAGGGTGGACACTTGAAATGAAAATGTAAATGAATGAAATCAAGCTCCCAGCACAAGTTAGGCAGTAAGAGACAGCTGTAGTTCTGAGGACTACAAACTAAGACCAACATTTCAAAAGTACCCCTGAAATTGTTTACTGCCATTAAAGCACAAACGCTTTTGACTGGATGTGAAACTAAAGTATTAGATTTCTGCTCTTGTTCCAATGTCTCTTAAACGAACGAGCTTTAAATACACTGCTTTTTATATGCTGCACTTTTGTTTCCTTTTATGTAACAGATTATTCAGAGCACTTTCTTTGGGATAGAGTTTGTCAGTCAGATGGAAGTTATTTGATTTCACAAACACATTCACATAGCAAGATGTGCGCCTTTTATACTGAACATTAATGCAAATACATGCACTCTACCTAATTCAAGGAGACGCGTTCTGTTAGAGCTCCCATGCTAATGTGCAGCTTTGCTCTGGCCCCTTTACCCAAAATCAAAGTGAAGAAAAGGTATGAAGATGTTCAAAAGTCCCTGGCAAGAGCAACAGGGGAACTCCTCTGACCATGCACAGCAGAAAGCAACCCTGAAATTGCCTTTTGAGTACTTCATGCAAGTTTAAACATGGAAATGATAAGTGTAGGACCTAACAGATGGGTATCAAAGACTATACAGAGTTTTAGGGCGAGTCTGTATTACATGGGACAACCCCAGGGAGATGACTGGAGTTCAAACATTCCCAGAGCTACGTTACAGGGCAGACTGAAACGTGCAAGTATTTATGCCTTATTTTAATGACCTGATCTCAATTTCACAGCCCTGTTGTTCCGCCTACCTGTGGACAGCAGGATGAAGCTCGCTATGATATTTTTTTTCCCCATAGGGATTTTCTGGCCAGGAGGAGGAGAAAATCAAACCTGCTGCAGTGTGTTACGTAACTTTTTTTTTTCTTCAGATGAAAAAGTGTTGATCCTTGCCTTCTTCACAGGCTGGCTTCCCAGCTGCTAGCTTCCTCACTTTTATCACAAAGCCCTACCACTTTAAGCTGATCTTTTCTCTGGGCTACATCATTCTCTCACTTTCCCTCGTGAAGTTCACTCCGAATGGACTTGATTCATTTTAAACAAATTGACTGCTTTCAACTTTAACCAGACTGAAGTTGTGGTTGTGTGTTGTTTACCTGTAGCATGAAGGGGGAAAACTCTTTTTGCTTGGGAGAGATCACAGGACTCCCAGGACTGAGACTTCCTTAGGTAAGCTTGCTGACATGTGGAACATCATTTTCTTTACTCATCTGCATTTTTTCCTCTGTCATTTTAATATTACACACACCCCGCAACTATCTATCAAGGTTATACACTACTATCCTGAGATGTGGTCTATTTGCTGCTGCAAATGGTTAAAGATTCTGTAGCATCCTATACTATTTCTTCATTCGTTGCTGACCACAAGGTAGTATACTTTCAGACAGTTTCACTGCTTTTAGCTGAGAAATTTCCATTAACACAGCTGCTTTCTGTGCAGCTACAAACATTTGAAAACCTAAAGCTTATGCAGAGCAGCCGGAGCCACTTGTAAGAGGCGCTTCATGGCCCATTAACAAAGCTGTCATATATGGCTTGCCTTTAATTAAATATTGATAGGGATTTAGTCTTGGTGCAACATTTGAGACTAATATGGAAAAATCCTTTTAATCTGCATAACAGATCAACAAGCCACTACACTGCACACCCCTGTACTTCTGGCTGGGTGAAGCTGACACACAAAATGAGAAGGTTGTTCAGCTTTTGGTGCCACTTGAATCCCCACTGTCTTTACTAGCACTATAATTAAGGGTGCCAGTTAGTGTCAGCAATGGTTTATGTGAATGGTGGTTTATACACTATGGTATTTTAATTCCCATAAGAGGAATCACCAACTTGTTTCATAACAGTTTATCAATAGGGTTTTTTTCCTGGGTTTGAATCTAGTCTTGAAAAATTAAGAGATCTGTAAAAGTTTCACAGTTCAATATCAGCCTTACGCAATTCAATAAATAAATAGTTTTCCAGTTGAATGGTTCTCATCCTGAGAAGAATTTAATGACATGCTGCCCACTCCCTTGCACATGGCAGGTACCCCTGAAGATCGCACGTCTCCCTGGAACACTTGCTTGCATGTTAATTATCTTTCTGTGCAATTGTCATAGCTGCTAAGGGGTCTCATGTGACTTAGATGGTCAATGCTGTAGTGCCCAGGAAAGAGAGGTAACTTTTTTTAAGCTGTAGCCTGTATATTTGTAGATTTTTTCACTTTTAGATCTGCCTTTTTTCATTAGCCATTTAATAACTACTTGTAACTAGTGAGCTCTAAACTTTTTTTTTATTGCTCGAGAAAAAAAAAGATAATGTGCTGACTGTCAATTTGAGTGCAGTATTTAAGACTTCTTTTCAGTCTTTTAAGAACGCATTTCAGGCTCAGGAGACATTCCACAGAATCAGCAAATTCTGACAAGTATGAATGATTCACTTACACTGTATTTTTCTATTGTGTGGTGCTGATTTCTTCTGATGCTCAATTTTACAGGCAAAATTGTCTTTGAAGAGTACAAATAAGCTCCTACCTGGATGTACAACATGCTTTGTATTGCAACTTTGCATGAATGGATTAGTCTACTTCTAACATGGATTTCTTCTAATTTTGGTTTTCTTCACTGGATTCAATCTCACTTAAACATTGTCCTTCCCGAATTGATACAGAATTTAATGAAAGAAAAAAATTAATAAGCTTTCCTCTATCACTCAGAGTACTTTATTCTCTTCATACCTCATCCATAGGAATGGCATTCTTTTCTCACTTCTAAATACTCCATAGAAGTATTTTACAACACAAGCATAAGGAAAATGCAACTCTAGAAATATTTAACTTTAAGAACAAACAATTTCAAGTAAGTTACTCATTAGAGTGTGATCTGTAAAATCTGGTCCTGGCATTTTGCTCAGGAACGGTTTCAGGCCAGCAGTGCTTGATAGAGGTCCTGTTTGCTGATGTATTTCCAAGTGCTGTTATTACTAGACCACGTAGTTCTACACCTGTCTTACTCCAGTGAGGAAACAAGTCTTTTTAAAGAAGTGATCTCTAATGCCATGGTCCATGGATTCTATTTCTTCATGCACTTACCGTGTGGTTTTGAGTTGTACCGAATGAACGAATCCTATAGCACTAGGTCATCTTTCAGGATCTAAGCACTGGCTGGAGGCAAATCCAGCTCTGCAGATGTTTTCTTTTGTCAGGGCTCATATTGACAGAAACAGCACTTTGATTATTGGGAACGCTTCTTCCAACACTCAGTTCTGAGTCATTAGTTTGTGGAACCCTGTCCTGAGATAAAAAGATCCTTACTTTATTGCCAAATCCCCGAGTAATATTTCAAAACTGTTTCAAAACCCCTTCGCATTTGTGTGCATTTTGCCTGCACTGCATCTGCACGCATCTGCCTCACCTAACGCTAAGGAAGCAAAAAAATACAAGCCAAAAATGAAATTAAAGTTAAAAAAAAAAAAAAAACACCAAAAAAAACCCCACCACAACAAAGCAACAAATCCTTCAAAAACCTCAAGATGCTCCAAGGGGTAAAGAAAAGGGAGCAAATGAATAAATGCTAGTTAAGCATTACTTTGTATTGGCGAGTCATAGAAATGTCAGGCAAACAGGCATAACGTGAGTATATCTAATATTTCTGCAAGGCATAATGGTAATATTGGTCTGTTTAGCAGCTATTACAGAGCAAGGGAGCTGAAAGAAACTCATAGGAAGCAAAATAAGTGTTAGCAAATTATTTTCAAGAGAGTTTAAGCTTCCTGACTATTCTGTAAAAACAAATTTTATTCAGTGATGCTGAATAGCACCTGTAAAGTAGAAGACTTTTCAGCAAGAGAGGATGAATATTACGTCTTCAAGAATGTATTGATTAGTGCAGTGACAAGAGAGGTTGTGCCAGTGAAACTCTGATCCTTCGGAATCCAAATAATGGGATCGTGTGTTGTGCCTCTGAAAGAGTTATTTGAGCACATGTAACATTCACTACTGGGTCTTTATCATCCTCAAATGTGTATAGGATAGATAAAGACTTTCCCTATTCGGTACACGTAGAATTGAAGGGTAGGCTAGATTAAGAGACTTGCCCAAGGGCACAGAAGAATACTGAATCCAACCATTGCTCTTGTCAAGTGGCACACCATTTATCAGGTTGCTGATTAAGTGGAGGGTCCTACATTCTATTATTGGCGATGCTGGCCTGACAAGAAGGATGCATTAGTCCTGGTAAGGTGGCATACAAATGAACCATGTTAATTTAAGTACCATTAGAAACACAAGACAGAAGGAAGAAAATCAATGCTTTGTTTTATAGTAAAGAAAAAATCAATAAGGAAAGAAATGGTATTTTCTAAGATCTCAGAAAATGCGTTGGACAATGGGGAATAGTTAGAGGGAATTAAAACTATTTAATATAAGTTGCTGGTGTCCTTTTAGGCAACAATGGTCTGGAGCTATCATTCTGTAATAAAAACCTGAGTAAAATCCAAAAGCACAAAGTTGTGAAAAGATAATAGTATCAAGTAGAGGCTGGTTGTTGTGGGGTGTTTTGTTTTTTTTTTTTTAAATTAAACTGGCAGACAGTTGCAGTGAATCTGTGAAAATTGCAGAAAAGATACTATTAAATAAAGTTAAAAAATAAACTTTTAGAGCAAATGAGAGGCTACCTGTAATCCCAGAAAACACAAGGCAGGTTTACATAAGAAAACTGCCAGAGGTCCATTTCTAGTCTTGTTTTTCTGTTTCTTACAGTAGCCCATAGTAGATAGCTAGGGAAAAAATGTAAAAACAGGCCAAAAATGGAATGAAGTGTTCACGGTGTCGACTCTTGCTCTTAGCAATCTGCAGTTTAGAGACATCCTGAACCAGAGATTGCATCTGGACCATCCTATTTAATAGGTTTTGACACTACTTTCATATTTTTTTAATTGCTCTTTAAAGACAATATTCTGTGAAAACAATCCCACCATTTAAGTTTCTATTATATTAAAAATCAGTGTGTTTGGTTTGCTTTAAACTTGTTTATTTATCATTGGTTAGCCCTACTTCCTATAGCACGACAAATGCTGAAAAATTGTTCCCTTAACTCCTACCTACTAACAGTGCCTCAGGAGTCTTTCCTAAGTGATAATATACATGATGTTAAATCCATCAGCTGTTTGGCCTTTGTTTTAATGCTGGTTGTCACATTATATGAATCTCTGTCACTCCTTTTTTCACCCCTTCTCCAGATCTCTTGCATTACGGTGAAAAAAAAAGAGCTGGTCCTGGGGGGAATGCTGCCACTCTGGTCTGTCCGTCTTGTTTCCTGCCTTTTAGCTAGTTTTCTGTACACAAGCAGACCTTTCTCCTGTACCACACTAGTTTAATTTTTTACCACCTTTTGGTGAAGGACTTTGTCTAAAGTTGTATGGAAAACTGCAG
The DNA here is from genome assembly GCA_013398815.1 of Ibidorhyncha struthersii. Lineage (NCBI taxonomy): Eukaryota > Metazoa > Chordata > Aves > Charadriiformes > Charadriidae > Ibidorhyncha > Ibidorhyncha struthersii. Next base: position 16,684 of record VZSZ01003086.1, on the reverse strand, counting down.
TTTAGTCCACTTCACTAGTTGGATTATTCTTTGCCATATTTCCATGGACTGTTTTTTGGATAATTTTAAGAAATATGTGAGGCATGATTTATTCCTCATTATAATACATTTGCCACCCTTTTTTACGCTCATGTATGTATTATGGTTTCCCATAATTTTCATGTCAGATGAATTGAAATTTCCGATCCATAAGCGCTTTTGGATGCCTTTTAAAAAATATGTAACTGGCATTATAAAAATATCCTGACAGCAAGGCCAGTATAAGTGGTATACTGCACACACTAATTAACCGTTACCAATTTCATATTTAAATTACTTTAGAATTCCTGTAATCCCATTAGAAATCATAGAACTCTGTTCTGATGGTTTATTAAGAATTTTATTTATTTGTTATAAAGGCTCTCTTGCTGATACTTCAGTTTTGGCCATAGCTCCATAAACTAGCATCCTGTAAAGAAGGACTCTGGGACAGAAAGCTGCCTAAGGTTGTCTGTTTCATGGCCATAAAATAAGATTACTTTGATTTTTTCCCCTATAGTCTTATGCCCCCTGACTACACCTATACTATCTCACTTTTTATTTGGCATTTTAGTAGTTTTCTCATTTCTAATGTTTTGGAAAAAGCTCCTAACAGATTTGAATTGTTTTACCAAGTGCTCCTCAAAAATCCTTTTTTTTAGGTCTGTCATGTTCTGGGTTTACATTTAATTTGCCAGTTTTGTATTTATATGTTTCATAACATCTCTGTGTATGTATATAATATAAATATGTTGTGTTAATATATGTCTAGAATACATTCTGTATTGTATACAATATATTTTGTTTTACTGAAGTTCTACATTTATACCACCAGTTTCGTATTTCCTGTGTCTGAACACAATTTCAAACTTTGAAGTAGTCTAATAATTGCATTAACCTCCTCCCCTTTGCCATTTCTTTCTTGCTGTTCTAGTAACTTCTTGATAGGCAATCTTGGTTTAGTCTGGGCCACCAACATGGTGTCTCTAAATATTCTTCCTGATACCTGAAAGCATTTTACTCTTTCCAATGCTTCTTTCAGTCCTTTTTCAGAGCTTTTTATGTAATTCCCTTTCTTGAAACTAAATGCTATGTAGTGGATGTTTTGGCTTTTTAACTACTGTGACAGAGTGGATCATTGTCAGCTACACGTTTATCAGGTTCTGTGTTGCCTGGGATTAAATTTTGCTTTTGTAAATTCTTATTGTTCCAAGAAATAGTCTAACATAATATGCAAATCCATTATACTGTCTAAAAATTTAGTCTCTGCATCATTTCTTCTTGTGAAATGTATCCAAATGCTTACCACTGGGGATAAGTGAGTTCTGTTATTGAATTTTCTATACTTACCGTATATGCAATAGTTTTCAGCATTATGCAGTCTTTACCACCACCCTGGTTGGGTGGTCAGTTATACCTTATGTAACACATTTAATATATACTGATTGCATTTAGGTATGGAATTTTAATACTTAATGATTCTGTATGGTCAAAGTCTCCTGATTCTTTTGTGTTTTATCTGTATCCTTTTGCCCCATTCCACCTTATTCTTTTTTTCTTTCCTATATTTAGGAAAAACAGTCCTAAAAGGCATATCATTCTTATTCTTGGCAATCTATAATAGTCTGTCTCCAAATTCAGACAGGCCAAAGTTGGTCATAAGCATTAAACTAATTTTCAAAAATGGTTAGAAAAATTGCAGTAATAACCATTACTATGTGGCCCAACACTGTAAGCGTTTCTGAGACAATCCTAAAATCATAAAACATGAAAGATGACAAGACCGTATCTTGTAGAAAACTGAAGGTGAAGTACTGCATTGTACCAGAAGGTGCACTGAAACTGGAAGCCTCCCACAACTCAGAACATAAGGTTAACTTCAGAGGGACTAGGTGCTGTTGGGAAAGAAGTTCAGAACACGCAGAATGATTCCTGAAACAGCACTTCACTGGCCTCCTCGAGGAGATGGAGGATACACGACTCCTTGCTCGTGCAGTAAAGAACACAAAACCAGCTATCGTGTGCTAGATTAAACAACCAAAGTTGGGTATCTTCCCTCTGAAAGGGAACAGTAGCAAATAACATAGGGAGAGTAAAACTAGCACACGGTATAGTCGTATCTGGATTGAAGTGAGTTTGTTTCCTGAACCCATTCCCACCCACAAGATCTTTTGGCAATCAGTTTCACAGTTTGATATGGAAAGTATGGTCAAATATGTCTTGATTTGCTTTCTTCTAGTTCTGATATTATGAAAAAGGGTGAATCATCATTCCCTATTCACCTTCTTTATGTCACTCCTGACTATCAGGTTTTCATACAGTCATCTCTTTTGTAGGTTGAGGAATCTTGGTATACGCAGTCTTTCCTTGTTGGTTGAGTTCTTTGTTTGTGCTTGTCACATTTTTCTGTTCCTTTTCTCAGCCACCTCTATTCATTAGGAGATAATGGGAATCAAAATTACATGTATAACAGTTTTCCATACTTTTCAAAATAATGCCTAACATCTAGTCCTTTTTTGATTAGCATCAAGGTGATATTTTCTTAGAGCTATCTATTATAACTCCAAAATCTCTTTCCTGAGTGGTCGCAGCTACTTTACAGTTCACCATTATGGACTAGCTGGAATTTCTTTTTTTTTTTTTTCCACCATTATGGACTAGCTGGAATTTCTTTTTTTTTTTTTTTTTTTTTTTTTGCCTCATGCTTTACTTTGCTCTACTGATGCAGAATTTCATCTGCCATTTTATTGGTGATTTTTTTCAGTATAAGACATCCTCTGCAGTAGCTCTCAGTCAGCTTGTTTTTACCCCTCAGACTGCTTTCTTCCTATCCAATCCCTTTTCTAGATCATTTATGAATACAGTAGATTGGATAGGTGCCAGCACAGATGCCTATTTCCTGCCATTGTGAAAACAAATGCTTTATTCCTGCCCTTTTTTCCTATGTTTTAGTCCATGATTAGTTCATAAGAATGCATTCCCTTTTACCCATCTTAGCTAAAGTCTTTTGGGAAAGACTTTTAAAAGCTTTCTCCCCTCCAGATTAACGTTATCAGCTGGATCACGTTCATCTACACACTTCATGCTTCCCTCAAAGAATGCCAACAGACTTGTGAGGCATAAATGTCCTGCTTGACTCTCCATAGTATATTATTTTGCTTATATGCCTACTGTTTTTATTCTTTGTGGAGGAATTCCTGAAAGGAAAAGGTCCTGATTTGATTCAGGTGAGCAACCCAGGATTTGAGCTGGGCAAAGAGGCCTGCACCTGCTGTCCTTGATCTCTCCGTGACCGGCTGATAAGGAGGAAGAAAGAGGGCCTTGCTTATCATAAAGGCGGGACTGAGTCTGGGAATGAGACCACGGAGGCGCGGAGAACCAGCGTGTGCTATGCGTGTGGACAGAGGGCCTTAACCAATCGAGTTGGGGGCGCTGTGTGTGAATAAGGGGTTTGGACCAATCACTATGTTGTTGACTACGCATGCTTCTGCTGTGAGTCTATATATACTCTGCTAAAACACCTAATAGAGGAGAACAATCATAGTCATATTGAGACTGCATCGTTACTCCAGGTCCGATCCCACTCCGACCGACAATTCTTCACTATCGTTTTAGCCTGTACATAAGTCAGATTTTCTTCTACAGATTTTCACACTATGTCAGGCTTTCCTTCTATCTCTGGAACCCCATGAAACCGGTAAGGAAGTTCACATTAGATTCTTCCAATACCAAGGCTGATGTTAGAAATTGCATGGTTTTGTTATGGCTCAGCATTAGGCTAGAACTCTTGGCTGAATCCTGAGAAATGATTGCTGTTCTTTGTATCAACTTTGTTCTGAAACCTTCTGTTTGAGATACAACCTTTGATGCACCCCTGTAAAGAAAGATTCTCCCACAGTGAACAGGTATGAAAAATTAATGTAGCTTCTCTGTTATGGCCTTGTTTCCATCAAGTGCTCCTCATGTAGTCTGTTTCAAAGAGATTTCTAGGTTTCTATTTCCTTTGCAAGACTAAAATATTTTATTTTCCAGTGAGAGGAATGAAGGAATAGAATATGCTGGGTCATCCTGTTATGGTCAGTACCAAGAACATGCATGCACTGACACATACATGCAGACTTGGGTTGTACTTACATTTTGGACACCGTGGAGGAGAACGGTGTATGGCAGAAAAGGGGGAAGATGGGAAGATTCATTCTATTCTTACTGTACTTTGCGTGCACACAGGAGTAAATCTGCTGAAGCAGCTGAAAAAAAACCAATATTGTAACTAAGCCCAGACACCAAAAGAAGCCCAGTGGAGGAGAAAAGGTCTAGTAGGTCTATCTTGAGCTAGAAGTAAAAGGAAGAAACAGAAGTGATTCTTTTCTCCTGTAAATGAAAGCCTTGCAATAGAGTTCTGTACTCTGCTGGAAAGAGACTTTTTAATGAGAAGTCTCTCTCAAACAGTCCTGATTGATTGAGTCAGACTGAATGCAGCCATGGAAGTGTAGCTGCTTCACTGGGGTTTTCTGCAGGAGGTATTTGGGTGGCAGTAGAATAACTGTTACTCGGTGGTTAGGGCAATTGCATAGGATGCAGAAAATCTTGATGTTTATGCTTTACTGTCCTTACAAGTTGCTAGTGAGTCAGTCCCATTGGGTGATCTTTGACGCATGTATTTCTTTCTCCACAATTATGTAAATAATCCTTGATTTGGAGGGACATGTTGAGGTCTATAAATCATAGATGCAGAACTGGACAATATGAAGATGCAGCACTGAGACTGTTACTGAACTGTGGCATTTGGGAATAAAAATTAGATATTCTGGGATGTCATTCAGCCCTTCACTACCAAATACAATTTAATATGAATTATTCAATTTGACCACAATCCAACTTTCTACTTCTTAAAAAGAATGGGAAATCATTTTACTTATTATATGTCAGTGATCCAGAAACACTGCAGAAGTCTCTCTCAGATGTATTCTCCCTCTTGAACACATCCTTTCATATTCTTCCTTTCATGGCATGATAATCTCAAATAAAACTCTAAAGAGAGACAGTAAACCAGAAGATTGGGCTAGTTCAGTAAACTTTCTAACCATACTTTTCTATGAATTTACATACCTGTCAAAAATCAAAGGCTTTTGCAAACACGGTGTGACGATGCTGAAGTTCCAGCCCAACCCTCCCCACGAAACCTGCCCGCTGGCCCTCTGCCACCTTCTCACATCCCTGCCTTTCTCCCAGGTAGGCCGCTTGCTGCATTGCCAGAGCAATCCTCCAGGCAGAGTGAGACATCTTTTATTGGTTTTGTTGTGTGGGGGAGGGAAAAAGATTGGAGGAAGGAAAAGGATTTTTTGCTTTGTTTTTTTTTTGTGGGGTTTGTGGGGGTTTGTTTTGTTTTAATGTTTAAAGTATGTAATTCTGAGATGACATTTTCAGGTCTATTTTCCAAATTCTTCTTAGGTGACTAGAGCTAAAATCATTACTTCTTTATGCTAGCTCTATTCTGAGTTTGAAAAATCCATGTTGTGATGCCCCAGTAAGTTGGACAAAGCACTTCAGCTTTGCCTATATTACTACTTCTTTCTCTCCCTGATGCAGCATCAATGCAACTGACAAAATATTGCATATGTCTGTGCTGAGAGATTTGACCTGAGGCTTGTCATCAAGCTCCTACAGCCTTGATATAATTGACTGTTTGGCTTTGACAGCCCTTTCCAGCAATTGTATCAATTAACCCTGTGGACTGAGGGCTCCTCACACCAGCACAACACTAAATTTCTCTCCTCTAGACAAGAACTTAATGGATCATCTAAAGCAGATTTCTTCCTGAATCACCTACTGAAACCTCTGTTTAAGATGAAGAAGGATTGTGGGACCCATTTGCCATAACTCAACAACCAAATACTAAAACATTTCTAATAATTCAAGAGCCCTTGATTGTCCAGCTGCCAACTGGCAAGTAGAAAGAGTAACATATCTATCCACGCAGCTTCTTTTATCTCGTGGTGTGTTTGGCGATCTTGAGTCGCTAAAAATAAGGGCAAGATGCTATTCCCTAATTTGAACCCAACTTCCTGGCAAATTAATCTCTGTCAGGTACACATCAAAACAGAGTAGCTTTTCCTTGTGTAATCTGAGCACCGCAGCACAAAAGAGCAGAGAAATTGAATTACAGTTGTGATCTGTGCAATGCAGACTCTAAAAAGCAACGTATAACATCAAACCTGGAAACCAAATATATGAACTGAGGCAGCAAAGGAAGCTGTGAACATATTCTCATTAAATCTTGCTTCTATCAAAAGCCTGAGTCAACCTATCAAAGAAATCCCATTAGTACTAAAGCAAAAGCCTAGATACAGACCTGGTGAACTACTACTGGATTTTTGCCTCTGCTTCAGGGATTTTTCTTCCATCTACAATTCACCATGGATTTGTTTAACAGCAGGAACTGTTTGTTTAAAACCTCAGGTGTGCTTGATATTTTCTTTTTCCAAAAGCAGTTATAACCTCTATTTTTCTAAAGAAAAATTAATCCCAACTGAGAAAAAAGCATTGGAGAAGGAAGGAGGATGTTTGGGGTTTTTTTTCCCTTTATGTCATCCAATTCTGTTTAATTGAGAAAGTAGAAAAGTGCTGAGAGCCTGTTCTTACATGTTTACTCCTTACTTAAGGCTTCACTAGAAAAAAAATGTGTTTTAAAATCAACTCCAGGCAAAAATCTTTGAGAAGGAGAGTTGGGAGTCTGTGCCATAATCAACCATCTCACTTCTGTGAAAAGCACAAAAGTGTTTTTCACTAGGCTTTTAGCCGAAGATAGCTAGCTCATATTAATAACATATTTGTACTCTGGGAGAAATCCAGCCTAGGGGTCTGAGCTACAGAGGCACTGGTCACCTGCAGCTCTGATCAACTTCAATGGGAAGTAGATGTCTCTGTAGATCAGAATTTACTGGAACAGAAAATCCGCCTCAGGATAAAATGAGACTTTTTAAAGAAATTTAATTTACAGAGAGAAATGTGACTGCTCAGGGTGGTTGCAAGCTGCTATGTAAGGATCTCTCCAAAGGCTCCAGCCAGCGTTTGATGGAGTAGTGGCAAGGGCATCTACTATTGTGGCTACAAATCATATCAACTGTTAGTGTCCTTAATTAAAAAAACAAAACAAACCCACAATTGGAAGTGATTGATTTCCAACAGATACAGGAGGAAAATGAAACTCCAAAAGAATATCAGGCATTAAAGAGTGAATGGTATGACAGCTTTAGCACTAGGGAATAACTTAGGTTCCAAGTGCTTTGAATGATCTTTATATAGGAGTTACTGGTGTAAAACAAAAACTAATTTCTTGAATAAAAGTTCTAGAATTCGTCCCAATAGTCCATGAAAATTGTAAATGTGCAAATAAACACCTGTTCTTGAATCTGTCAGGAAAAAGAAATTTAAGTGGAGGCTTGTAATAAAAAGAAAACAAAAGATGACATAAAGAAAAAAGAATTGTAATTGCCTAAGTTTCAGAAATCAAACAGCTAGTGAAACAAAGCTCATTTCAGTGTCAACACTTAGATTGCCTCCTCAGCTGATAGCTATTTTGGAGAAAACAGTGATGGGGGCTGAACTGTGATTGGGATCCAAGTAAAAGAACCGGACAGTGTTTTTAGAGCATGCTAAGGGCTAAATTTTCAGAAGTCCTGGACTCTCATTTGTTTCCACTGTGATACTGATTGCCACACTTTTCAGAGTAATTTAGTGCCCAGTAGGCTGAGATCTTTCAACAAACTGGTTCCTTATTATTGTAATTACTTGTTTGGCTAGCTAGGACTGTGGAAGGGCTTTCTGCATCTTGAAGGTACCAGATGCATTGTTTCTTCCTTTTCTTCTCCTCTACTGCCGCTGCTTTTCTTAGACAGAAGCTGAGGTATAGCTCTGTATGAAATTACCACACTGGTTCAGCAGCCTGAATCCGCTTTAGGAGTCAGTAATTGTGTTAAAGCCACATTAATTTTAATAATGGGGGAAGAAAGGATGTATTTTGAAAACCTTTGAAGGCAAGAGTTTCACAGCCTGTGAGGATTACCACGTTAGGGCTGGTTGGTTCAGGCAAAGCAATTTATGGCTGATTCGGTTTAACATCCTTTTATGTCTCCAACAACCATTTTATCCCCAGAGCAAGGTGCAACTTTTTATTTTTTTAGCCAGAGTTTTTTGGCAGTTCTTGGTCTACGACCTCTGTCCTAAAAACAAGTTCAATAGGATTTGCAGAAGTAGGGACTGACACCTTAGAGCACAAGCCCCCTATTCACATGCAAATTTATTGGGGTCATGTTTAGGGAATATTTTCTGGTTAGTGTTATATTTCACATAAATATTAGAAGAAAACATGACTTGAATCCAATCTGTTTCTAAGCTCTGTGCTGAGCTGTAGACCAGCGTTAGATGAGGTTTGTCTACTTCTTCCTGCCTTGACAGCGGTGGCAACCGAGTCCTGGCCTCCTCTGCCACAAAATGTTTTGTGTGTATAAAGCTGAACAGTATCAAGTGAGAATTTAATCACTAGTAGCCTGGTAGTTAGGGCATTTTAACAGGAAGGCAGGACTAAGGGGTTAAATGTCCTCAGGCAGAGAAGGGAGGGAGGGAGGGAGGGAGGGAACTCCTAGCTCTTTGTGGCATTTGGTCTGTGAGTTTGAGTTCCTGGTTGCTAGTGTCGCTAGTGTCACGGGGGAACTTTTGTGAGCCTTCTTCATTGATCTTGTAAGCACCTAATCCAAAAAGTCAATTGTCTACCATGCTCTGCCTGTAATAACTCTCAGCTGGACCGTGGGTAGCCAGGGACACTGTGGTGTTGTTCCCTGTTATCTTCTTCCAACAAAGAGTAAACTCAACCAGCGTGACCGGCTTGCATTCATCATCACAATTACAGAACACCTCTATTTCTTTCCTTTTTAGACCTCGCACCATGGTGCTTGAGCACCCTGCTTGCTACAGTGGTCCTAAGGACATCACCACGTCAAGGCCTGGTGGGTAGCAACTGAACAAGGCACCATGTTCTTGCACAAATGAGCGCCTAAATTTTTGTACATGTATAAGGGATGCAGTATAGCAGCTATTCAGCTACGCACTCAACATCTTACTACGGAATAAAGTCAATGTAAATGCAGAATTGAAGAGGGAAGATGGGAGGGAGCCAGAGATGGGAGAGAGAGCTTTACATTACCTCCTCAGCTCAGTTACTGACCTGCTGTACGACTTCAGGCCACTCTTTCCTGCTCTCCTTTCCTTTCTTTCCTGGTCACTGGAGGATGTGCAATTTTAGGGATATCAGGCAACTCATCAAGCGCTTCTCCAGTGCTGACACAAGGAGGATCCAGTTGCACCTGGGGTGTCTGGGTCCTGTATGCAAACACAGAAAGATAATTCTCTTTTGTTTTGTCTGTTTCCTGACTCAAGTTCTAGCCCAAAGATTGTTTACTCTGATTTTTTTCCTCTCTGCTCTGACAGCTCATAGCCTAAATCATGATTTCTGAGCCATGTAACTTTTTTTATTAGAGGAAAGTCTCTACCACCAGCCTCTGCGATTGCAAAAGGTCCTGAATGTAATCACCTCTAGTAATTAGATCTAAAGACAGAGCACTTGGGAATCTGCAATTCATGAAACTTCCAATATGTTACAAATCATAATTTGCCTAGTTTTTAAAACGATGACATTATCAAATGTATATGAATTAATTTAAAGGCCTCACTGGGCCTTTAATTTAAAAAGAGCAACAAAACAATCCATTGCCTACCTGGTACCATACCAGCGGCACCTGCTAAGGGACACAGGGACTTCTACAGTAATGTAGGGAATGTAGTAATGACAGGAAAGCATAAGGATGTGACCACCAGAATTAGCAGAATTTTCTTATAGATTGGTGTCTTCAAATCGATTAACTGCAGCATCCAAGAAGGGGTAAGCTCTACGTGTCTAGCGTAGCCTGACCGTTGATACCGGTCGGTACTGGCTCATACAGAGTCGCGGCTGTGTAACGAGGGATGAGGTCACAGCACATCTTCAGCGACAACCAATATAAGGTTGCTCTTCTGCACCAATCATCCGCTTTTCCTGAAGTTTTAAGGATTCAGTTCCTTTGTCAAGTGTGGTTGAACTTAGCTGGCTGGTTTGAAAAGTAAGGAGGGCAGCAGGGTAAGAGGTGTGTGCATTATGCATGAAGTGTCATTGCAGAAGCTGCTTTTTTTTTACAAACTGAATAGTAACAATGAGAGAAAGGGAGGGCAAAGAATAGGAAAAGTTTGAAGATGTATTCTGAAAAGCATAACGCTGAAAGCTTTGTATCTAGGGCCTTATGCACAGTAAGTTTTGGAGAATATCCCCTAAGAGGAATGATGGTTCTCTCAGTCTGCAAACAGTTATATTACAGGATCAGATGTCTGGTGGTTATACTCTAATCTTATAAACCATGAATGGAACGCAAGCTTTAGCACACGTACTGTGAGTTCCTTAACTTTTATTCTTGACTTGGCAAACTTAATTTCAACATATATTTCATCAGCTTCTCCAACAAAAATGAAAAAAACGGTTCAGTTGTGATATAAAGCATTTCACATGTTTGATGACGCAAAAAGTGTAGAAGACAATTTTTAAATTATTTTTTAAGGGCTTGTCTTTGTGAGAGACAAGAGTTTATAATTACCAATCATACAATAAAAGTTTTTACATTAATAAAGTCAACATGAGTATTTGAGTAAAAACAATGCCTTTTAAAACATTTTTATTTCATATATATACATTGTTCAGAAAACAATCTATGCTGTTTTCCAAGTAATTTAAACAAAAACAAATACTAAACAGTAAAATTCCCATTATGGAAGTTTTAAAGAAAATTAGAAAATGGAACTAAATATTGGTGTGAGCTACAGGGCTAAATCAGTTTTGACAATAATAGCTTTTATTTTTCCCTGTCTTCCTGTAGGGTGCAGAAGAATTTTGTTTTGTTCGATTCTATTTATTCATTAAGTTTAGTTCAATGTTTAATACAATAAAAGCATCCTGTGATAACTGAAGAGACTGCAAAGACGGGGTTTTGTTTTTGGGGGGTTGGTTTGTTTTTCCTCCAGTAATATTAAAAAGCAGTGAAAGGATGAGATCTATTCACTTAAAAAGTGGAACAATACAGAAACTTTCTTTTTCATAAACCTTGTGATACTTGGTGTTGCCTTTATTGAAGAAATTTACTGTAAACACAAATATATCCAGAGAAACTTAGATGTTATTAATAAAACAATAATATAAATAATAAAGGGAAAAGTTAATACTGATCTGTAGTTCAGATTCCATTTGAACAGAGCTAAACACAACCTTACGAAATATTTTGTTCAGTTTTCCCACACAATGACAATGTAAAAACTAAAAATGTTAGTAGTGCATCCTTTGGCTTTGCAAAAGGGAAGAACAAGGTATAGTATTAAGACTATGTTTATAGGAAAGATTGTGTCTTTAACAATTTTGTGTTATTTTGTGCACGTCCAAGTGCATGTACATGAAAAACATTTTGTCACCTCTTTTAAAGCAAAAAGCCATAAATATCAAATGACATTGTGAGCCATGATTAACATCCAATTTCCCCAGGCTACTGAAATTGTGGTGAAAATAGGTGCATCAAAATCCATTTATAATCACTCTCATGTCCTGTAATTACAAGCACAAAATACTGCTCTTTGAATAGACAATTATTTTTTTCCTCAGAATGAGCCCATACGCATACATCCTGAATTGAACCCTCCTTGCTCTCCAAAGGCTTCACCATGCAATTTTTAATATTATTTAACTATTGTGGTTAAGATGGTAATAACACTTTTCTGAAGTTTATATTGGCAAAACCTCCCTTAGAGATGCAACAGGCACGCTGAATAGAAATAAGAAGAATAGAAAAGTGATTTAAAGCGCTAGAATTGTAGACATCTTGTATACAAAAAGGCAGCATGTATTTCCCTCTCTCTTCCATGGACCTAGAAGGGAACTGTTACTGAGGTGGAATATGTGCTTTAGAGTCTCCTCAGAGCTTACAGGGCAGACAAATTGATTTTGTCACAGAAAAAGAGCTTTTCTGAATTGTACAAAACCAGACGTCTTTCCCACATCTTGAAACAAGCGTCATTATGAATACTTTTAGTAAGGTTATTTTAAATTAAAAAAAAAGTTAAGTATTTTATTTCCATTATATTTACACTTCACTTAATAATGAGAGAAATTCTAAGCTAAAGGGAGAGTTCTTAGAACATCAACCTGTAGCAGCAAAAATCTCCTTTAAGAGATGTTTCATAAACTTGTGACTTCTACAGTTTAAATCTCCCACTGGTCTACAGAGATTATTTTTTTTTTTATTACATGTAATAAGCAAAATTTAAAATAAAAAATCATTACTTATTTCCCAGCATACAAATTGTGATTTACAGAAGTGTAGAGTCCTTGCACTGAAGAGGGTAGATTCAGACTAGATATAAGGAAGAAATTTTTTACAGTGAGGGTGGTGAAACACTGGCACAGGTTGCCCAGGGAGGTGGTAGATGCCCCATCCCTGGAAACACTCAAGGTCAGGTTGGACGGGGCTCTGAGCAACCTGATCTAGTTGAAGATGTCCCTGCTCATTGCAGGGGGGTTGGACTAGATCACTTTTAAAGGTCCCTTCCAACCCAAACCATTCTATGATTCCATGAGCCTAAACTCTAAATGACAGAAGGTTTTTAAAGTTTTGTTTTCACGCATGTAAAGCAGAAAAAAATAATGTTGTAACATGTCATTATCTGTGACAAACTGAATAATTTAAAAACAATTAATGAAGACACGATTGTAACTACAGCTTCTGTAATACTTCTTCAATAAGTACTTATCAGTCAACTAAAGAGACATCAGACTAGTGAAAAAAGAAAGAACCGGAGCAGTACCCGTTCAGCATCCTTTGACAAGTGGCATAAAGAAATCAGAAGAAATAAAAATGAAAAGATGAAAGCTAACCTAGTTTTAAAATAGTTATGGAAGCTTGCTTTTTTTTTTTTTTTGTGTTGTTTAAACAGCTTATTTATAATCCAGCCATTCAAATACACATGATTAGTTAGAGTAATATGTAGCTTGGCTTTGTCTGTCTCTTTCTTTCCTCAAACTTACTGCTATTTGAAGGCCTTATTTCGTATGGCTGGACTAATGCTATTGCACAAATTGGTACCTTTTGAAGGCTGTGATGTGAACCTGCCTGAACAACTGCCACTTTAGCACCACAATAAAAAATACCTTTCCTATAACAACTCTCTTCCTTTCAGGAGCAATAATGAAACGAAGCAAAATAAAAAGGAACGACCCTCCGTTTTCCCAGAGGAGTCACGCTCTGGGGACGTTTTCTTCCCCCGCAACTTCTGGAGTTTCAGAGCTGCTGAGCCCAGATGGGTACATGTGGCGCGCACCTCCTGCTGCGCCATGTCCCCCCCCGCCCCAGCATGCCCTGTCCTCACCGAGGGCTCAGCAGACACCCCGACACCGAAGCCCATCTGCCTGGTGTGTCGAGTTTTCTAAGCACCCCCTCCCCAGCTCCCCAGTTGCACTGGGGGTCCTCTTCTGCCCCCCACCTCCCATGCCCTGCCTGGCTCCTCAGGCTCTCATGGAGCTTCCTCCTCTTCTCTCTCCTTGTCTGCTCACTGACAACAGGGGACCCTAGGGGTTACGTCTTTTATCAAAATAGGACAGATGGGGCACGCTCCCTGCACGAGATCATGTGGAGGGACGTGTGTGTGTGCGCGTTAGGTGATCCCCTCGGGGGGGGCTGCAAGCTTACACTGGGGTGAGCATGTGCATATCCTCACTTTATCTATATATTAGGCTAAAAATGGTTGTGTTCAGTGGTCTTAGATGTCCAGATGAAGTGTCTGTATAGCTGTGAGGCTTTGGTTTAGATTGTTATTAACCAGGCGGATAACTGATTTTAACTTGGTAAAAGATACCATCATTCCCATCATTCCCACCAAGGCTACACTCAAAAAAAAATGTTTTTCCAAAATGACTGTCCCCCTGATCTCATGGAGTAGATGTTTAATTAAATTTTTCTGACTAATAGCCAGGTATCTTCAGCATGGATGTTCGTTCTTACTGTCTTGAGCCTGGTGTAACGGACGGGGTCATCACACCAGTTTAAGTCTTTCCTTGTCAGTATTTTTATTTCAGCTACTGAGTTTCTTTTTGTTTTACATTCAACTGCTTCCTAGTAAAATTAAGGCAATTCCTAGTAAAATTAAGCTAAAACCAGTGTAGATAGATAGCTTTGTGCACAACACCTCTGATTTAGCTAATGTAAAGTTCTCATCATGCAGACAAGACCCAGCAGAAGGGAAAGCATCTTGAACGGGGCGCAGAATTTGATTCTCATCCAGAGACACAGTTGTCCTTGCTACTGTTGCCTAAAGGGAGAGCAGAGTGGGGAAACCTGTACCTGTGTTTTTTTCTATTCTGTGAATAAACAGAACGACTCCAGTCTCCAGGGCTTTCTAGGTTATATCAGCAGTATAAAACTCACATTAAAGAAACTGTTAAAAGCAGCCTTGAAATAATAGGTTCTCGTGTTTCTCTCTGCTTCTAGTTGAGGATTCACACTGAAGAAAACACCAAACACTTCTTATGTATCTGCTGTTTGACCATTTGGACTGTAATATATCGCAATTTGATACTGTGACAATAAGGAACCTGCCAGGTCTCAGTTCTGCAAGGCTCCTAATGTCAGGTACCAGTCATCACTTAATAAATCTATGAATCTGAATAACGAGAGGCTAAAGTCCAATGAGAAATCTTTTAGAAAAAGAAACGAGGGTGTTTACCTCTTACTTTGCCAAGAAGGCAAAGATGAGCTGCTGTTTGTAGCTATGAAAGTGCCCTGAGGCTTTGCCCTTCTTGTTGCACAGCGGTATCTTGAACCTTCAGCCCCAGCTGATCCGTGTGCCATGTAATCAGGTCTACGAGCGGCAGAGCTCCTACAAAGAGAGTCCTGGGTGCTCAACATCTCAGATTATGTACAAAAGTTTCACCTGGGAACACGTGAAAATGTCAGAACCACAAATTGGCTTCTCTCTCCTCTTTAACACAGCGGTAGCATTGCCTTCCCAAGTCCCCTCTTTCCTTCTGTCTTGCTCTAGCCACAACCAGCTGCTGGTTGACAGCAAAGCTTCCATGCTGGTAAATGCAAAGTTAAGGAAGGTTGCTCAAGTCGTTCTCGTAGAATTCATGGCGTACTGGTTGCTCACCCCATGTTAGGGCTTAACCTATATAAGGCATAAAATGACTGGTTTTAGAAAAGGCAAAGATTTAATTCTTTATTCAGAGGCAACGAGGTGATAATTTGAAGGCAAATACTTCTTGTTGGTTATTAGCCGGGTAATGAGAAAGGTCTAGCTTGACTGTAAGATTTAGTCTAGAAATCCCATAGTAACCTGGAATTTCATTTTACTAGCGTAACCTATGGAAACATTTGATTTCTTAGTATCCTCCAAAACTTTAGTCTTGTATTTTAAAGTTTCAGAAGATTAAACCGTTCTTTAGCTGGTGAATATCTGACAGAGAGATGAGATGGCGTCAATAGAAATAATTTTGTAAACTAGACAGGACTCATAGATGTTTATAGCGAGAACCCAGCCGCAAAAAGAGTTTAGCACCTGCATCCTCCTGTGGAGGAGGTTTAAGTGTCTGGGTTTGAACAAATAACAGGTGCTCATGAAGGTACTTAACAGTGAAACATTAGTATCCAGCAGATTTTCATTGCTCTCCTGAGTACCGATACTGCAGTGCTATACCATTTTAATGAAAAAAAAAAAAAAAATCTGAAAATTTTACTTAGCCTAAAAATCTCAGTTATGGTGCCAAGTACTTTGGGAAATCCAGCCCTGGCCACAAGTAGGGCACAGCAGGCTGCTAAAGAGCTGTTGCAGCAGAACAGTTAGTGCGGCTGGGATTGCTCTGGAACATCTGTAAAGCAAAACTTGTAGAAGGAGATTATACCGGTACGTCATCTAATGAGGCTTAAAAATAAACAAATAAATAAATAACCTTTTGGGTTCCAAGCCCTTGCTCAGCTCCAGAATGAAAGCACCACGCTTAAAGACCACTCTCCAGCTTCGCTTTTGCGTTTCTGTCCCAACAGCCTGGCTATCCGGGTTTCAGCCACCACCTCCAGGAAGGACAGCTCTGCCCGTTCTCTGGATCAAGGAAGTACAAAGGAGAAAGACGCAACTATAGTTGCACAATAGGCACAAAAGTGCCTACTGGCCGCTCAAAAGCATAAGTAAGTATTTTAACTAGTAAATCACAGCAAGTATTTCGACTAGTACATCGGATACCACTAATAAACCATATAGCGCTGCTAGAAAAGACCGGGGAGGGAGGGCTGAGGCAGAGCAAGGCGATGCTGCAGCGCGGACGGGGACCGACGCCGGCTGCGCGTACGCCGCTTAAACGCCGCTTCCCCGCCCGCCGCCGCCCCCAGCGCTCGGCTGTAGCGCGGCTGTGCCGCCGGGCCCCGCAGGTGGGCGCGACTGTTCCCCCCCCGGGGGACACCTGCTTTCTGCCCGCCCCAGCCCCGGGCAGCGGGGAAAGCGCCCATCCCCGCGGCATCGAAGCTTCGCGCGGGTACGAAGCTCTCCCCCCCCC